>CAKNYM010052990.1:0-64946 GCA_932195095.1 Andricus curvator
TTTAATAATAACAATAATCAAAGACAATTTTTTTCGAATAATTTCCATAATCAAAGACCATTTTCTCCAAATAATTTTCAAAGACAATTATTTCCTAATAATTCTCAGAATCAAAGACAATCTTTTCCTAATTATTCCCAACATCAAACTAATAATCGATTTCAACCACAAAACAATTGGTCAAATAACAAACCCCGATATGAGCCATGGGGAACTCAGAATAAATACAACCAAGATAGACCCCCGTGGAGAGGACAGGCACCTAGCCAACAATGGAATAGGAACGATTCTCGAAATGACCCGAAACACGTGAATAACTACCAGCCTGAACCTAATAAAATAATATGTCACTATTGCAAAGAACCGGGCCATGTTATTAATGATTGCCGTAAAAGACAATATAATAATCAATATCAACAACAACAACAACCGCAACAATTAAATCCTGCACAACAAATAAATTCGGAAAACTCCAACGCCCTTCCCAGACCGGTTGCTCAGAGGAAGGCCTGAAGAAAGAATTAAATGCATCCGACCCTAACTTTGAAAATATAAAGGAACAAAAAACAGTAAAAGTAAACTTAAGCGTCACTGATACTATACCTCACATAACATTATCAACAAATGGTTTGAATAATCCTGTAAGATTAATGATTGATACAAGAGCAGGTCCCAATCTAATTAAAGAAAAAGCAGTCGAATCTTGTGTAAACATTAACAAACAAAAATGTCTGAAATTGACAGGAATTAACGAACACCCAGTATACACTCTCGATCAAATAACAATAAATATTTTAGAATTTCCAACCATTTTCAATATAATTTCCAATGAAGTACCAGTTGAACACGACGGAGTTTTAGGAAGTGAATATTTTCGCAAAAACAACGTAAAAATAAATTACGCAGAAAAACAACTAGAAATCAATGAAAAACACTATCCATTTGGCTCCTCTGAAATAATCACAATTCCGCCTAGATCAATTTCTGATTTTTATATACGAATTAAAAACAACGACAAAGAAATAGGGTACGTCCCTGAATTATTGCCTAAAGACAGTGGTGTATATTTTGGAAACGCAATAGTTAAAAATAACAACGGTAAAGCATATTTAAAAATCGCTAATACTCGTGAAGAACCAGTAGTACTTGCAATTCCAACTGTAGAAATTCTCGACTTTGAAGAATTGACATCTGAAGATAACGAAGCCTTTATTACACACAATAAAAATAAAAATAATGAATACCAAACAGTCGAACAAGTCCTTAGCTGCTTTCTAAATTCAAATAAAGATAGAGATTATGTTCACCAAACCTTCAATATTGAAAATGAAGATAGAGTCAAGTCAATAAAAGAACTATTACGTTTTGAACATTTAAATAAAGAAGAATACGCACATGTAGAAAAACTCATTGAACAAAACGCAGACCGATTCCATATACCAGGAGAAATACTCGAAGGCACAAACGTATTACAACACAGCATTATAACCACGGACGAAATACCAGTTTTTACACGACCATACAGACTCTCCCACGTCCAAAAAGAAGAAATTCAAGATCAAGTCAAAGAATTAATCAAGACAAAAATAATAAAGCCATCACAGTCTCCATATAATACACCAGTATTTCCAGTCCCTAAGAAACCGGACTCCCACGGAAACATAAAATGGCATATGGTTTTAGATTATCGCAAATTAAACGAAAAAACTATCAGTGATTCATACCCACTTCCAAACATTACAGAAATATTAGATCAATTAGGAAAAGCCCAATACTTTTCGGTATTTGACTTAGCATGGGGATTCCATCAGATAAAAATGGACCCTAGAGATTCACACAAAACAGCTTTCTCTACTCCCTTTGGACACTATGAATTCGACCGCATGCCGTTTGCTTTGAAAAACGCCCCTGCCACCTTTCAACTCCTTATGGACCTAGTATTAACTGGCCTTCAAGGCACTGAACTGTTCGTCTACCTAGATGATATAGTTATTTATGCGGATACTTTAGAAGAACATGATAAAAAATTCACAGAATTAATAAATAGATTACGTAACGCAAATCTTAAATTACAACCTGACAAATACGAATTTTTGCGCCCTGAAGTAAAATACCTCGGGCATATTATCGATAAAAATGGAGTGAGACCAGACCCTAAGAAAGTAGAAGCCGTCAAGAAATTTCCAGTCCCTAAAAAAACAAAAAATATCAAAGAGTTCATAGGATTAGCAGGATATTATAGAAAATTTGTCGACGGATTTTCAAAAATCGCCGGACCTCTAAATAAATTATTGAAAAAAGACACACCATTTGTATGGACAGATTCCCAGCAAACTGCATTTGACACATTAAAAGAAAAATTATGTAACGCGCCTTTATTACAAAGACCAGACTTCTTGCAACCTTTTGTATTAACGACAGACGCATCAGGATTTGCCGTTGGTGGAATTTTATCACAAGGAAAAATTGGCAAAGATAAACCCATTGCTTACGCCTCTCGAAGTTTAAATGATAATGAAAGAAAGTATGACACTTATCAAAAAGAAGCCCTAGCAATTATATTTTGTGTAACACATTTTCGCCCCTATCTATACGGACACAAATTTACGCTAGTAACCAATCACAAACCGTTAGTTTGGTTTCAAAATTGCAAAGATCCTTGTTCTAGAGTAACAAGATGGAAATTAAAATTAGCCGAATATGACTTTCAAGTTGTCTATAAAGCAGGTAAAATGAATGTAAATGCAGACGCGTTATCAAGAAACCCCACAGATGTTAATGAAGAAAAAGAAGAAGATACTAAAATAAAAGATGATACTAAAATAGAAGAAGATGATACTAAAATAAAATAAGATACTAAAATAAAAGAAGAAGACACTAAAATAAAAGAAGAAGATACTAAAATAATTAAAGTTAATCAAGAAAAATACTCTGCGCGCTCAAAATCAAATTCAAAATCAAGTTCTAACAAAGACTCACAAACAACTTCAAAATCGAGCACTAACAAAGACTCGAAATCAAATTTTAAATCATGTACTGATACAAGCCCAAAATCGAATACTAATTCATGTTTAAACTCACAGTCGAGTTTCAATCCAAGTTCAAGTTCAAGTTCCAGTATGAAAATAAATAAAGAAAACGATATTCTCACTGAAGAATTATTTAATCAAGTCAAAGAAAGAATCTATGTATTACTAAATCAAATGGATCTCACAAACCTAAATGAAATAAAAGAATCAAAATGCCACGCAATGGTGACAAGGCGAAAAACAAGAAATCAAACTGAAGAAACTAAAAATCCAGTTAATATACAAGAAAATATTCAAGAAATCTTTAAAGAAGATAATAGCGAAGATAATTACGAAAAGGACTCTCAAAAAGAAATAATTATTAAGAAAAGACGAGGTAGACCACGCAAGTTTACACTCAAAACAAAAAACTTTATCCCTACTCTTGCAGCAAAAAAGATAGGAAGACCAAGAAAAGAAATTATTACTAAATCAAAAAAGGACAATAAAGTAAATACGGACATTAATCCCGATTATACATCAGACAACTCAGACTCTGATCCAAATTATGATGAAAATATAAAAAAGAAAAAGAAATCCTGTAAGAAAAAGAAGAAATTGAAAATTCAAGAAGAAGAAGATAGCAACGCAGAAATTCCTGATTATTTTTCCAGTTCCAGTGAATCAAGCAAAAATGAAAAACTAAGCGATCCTGAAGAAAATTTTTTAGAAAATTACAATGAAAATTTAAATGATGAAAATTTCAATGAAAATTTGTTTAATTTAGATGATATCAATCCCGATTTTAATGAAGATTTACCAGAAACAAATGACAATAAAGAAACGCATGACGGAGATTCAGCACAAAATCGTCCGCCCCCAGAGCCACCGCCGGATAAACCAGCCGTCGGAACGTCAACTAAGCATCCAAATATAATAGACTGCCGCGATAAAATTACAATGAGAAAAGATAACTATGCATACTTTACTACAACGAATGGAAAACCCCGAGACAATGGATCAGAATTATTATTAAAGCGTGAACAATTACCCAAGTTTACAAACCTTCAGAAAGGTCTTGCCAAAGAAATTCATAAAGGAAAAAATTATCACATAGCCCTTCCTATCGAAGAAGAAGAAAAAGAAAATCTTGCAGAAACACTCAATAGTATAAAGTTAACAATTTTTGCCTTGCATAATATAGCCAGCAAATGAAACTTGAAATCAATCAGTATAGCTAAAACTGGTTACGTAAATAATATACCATGGGAAGAAATCTTGACCCAACTTAAATCCGTATTTTCAGAATCAAATACAAAGATAATTATTTGCTCAGGAATCACACAGTATCCCACAAAAGAACAGAAAAATGAAATTTTAGTAGCTCATTCATCAGCATTAGGTGGTCACAAAGGAGTGACAAAAACATACAATAGAATACGACAACATTTTTTTGGGGAAAACATGAAACTAGACATACAAAAGTACATTCAACGTTGTTTACAATGTCAACTTAAAAAGTTAGTACGCGTCAAAACTAAAAATCCAATGGTAATAACTGACACCCCAGGAACCGCATTCGAAAAGATATCAATGGATATCGTAGGAAAATTACCAAAAACAGAAAAAGGAAATGAATACATTTTAACAATTCAAGATAACTTTACCAAATTTTGTGTAGCTTGTGCCCTTCCAAATCATCAAGCTAGCACAATAGCAGACGCATTTGTAAAGAAATTTATTTGCACTTTTGGCTCACCAAGAGGAGTTTTAACCGATCAAGGGAAAGATTTTTTGAGTAATTTATTACGAAGATTCGCTAAAAGATTTCGTATCAGGCAATTTAAAACTACGGCATTTCATCCACAATCAAACGGATCTTTAGAAAGATCTCATCACGTCTTAACGGAATATTTAAAACAATTTACAGAACAAAATGCAGAATGGGATGATTGGTTAGAACTAGCCACATTTTCATATAATGCCAGTGTTCATGAAGCAACAAAATGTACCCCGTATGAATTAGTTTTTGGAAAATTAGCTCGATTACCTTCCAGTGAACCCCCACCAGAACATGAAAAATTACAAACATATGGTGACTATACAAAAAATCTAGTCACAAGATTACATGGAATTCGCGAATTAGCTAGACAAAACCTAATTTCAGCCAAAGAAAAATCAAAGCAATATTATGATATAAAAATCAACCCTCAAGAATTTAAAGTAGGAGACAAAGTATTTTTATTGGAAGGAGGAAAAATAAAGAAACTCAACAATCAATATTCAGGACCATACGAAGTATTAGAAATTCCAGGAAAAGGAAAAGTGAAAATTCAAATAAAAAACTCCCCAAGAGTCGTACACATTAATCGACTTAAGCGCTCACTAATTGATTTACCAGAAACAAACTCAAAATCTTTTAAAAAAGTGAAATAACTTTGATGAATAATTTTTTTTCTTTCTTAATTCTCAATCTTATTCTAGATATTTAATTAAAATACTTCTTATAAAATTCTAAATTCAAATCCATACAAAATAATTTATTTTTCAATTAAAATTAATTAAATAGCTACCATTTTCTAAAAGATTTTTTTTTATTTATTATAACTATCAACTTAGACATATTCAATAATACTAATTCATGTCTGCATTTATTTTTCAGAATCCAGCAAAACCATTATAATCTAAAATCAGATTTTGAAAATATGGTATGATTTCAACTTAAGCCTCCACGAAAGTTAAATTTGAGTTTTTCATCATATCACAGATTTATCAATTAAAGTTAACCCCTTAGAAGTTCTATCAGCTTAAATTAAATTATTCCTCAAAAGCAAGATATTAGTTTTACCAAATGAAATTTTTTTTCACCTCTAAAGTATGATATTAAAAAATTATAACTATTTATAAAAAATATAGAAAAACAAAAGTTTTCTACCTTAACTATAATCCATCTTTCTGTTGTACTTCCCATGATCACTTCTCTCACAAAACTGAACTTTCTTTTGAAATCCTCAATATACATATGAGATAGATAATAGAACTCCACTTTTGAAACACATTTTTTCTACGAACCAACCAAAATCAAGAAGTTCTTGACCACACCCCCATAACTGTATCTATTATGACCTCAGACGAAGACCCCCATTCCTACTCTTAGTAAATTCAACTCCTATTTACCACAACTTCATACTATCTAGCATTTCAAACTGTTTTCAACCCCCAACCTACATTCATCTCTCTTTCTCTTTACCTCTCACTCAATTTCTTATTTATTTCCCAATCTACATTCAAACATCATGTATCCTTATGATTCAGTCATTTCTCATTCCATCACTTCTTCTCTATTCAATTCTCACTTATAACTTTCTCAACAATTTTTTTTCTTCACAGAAAAAACTAGGAGTAAATTTTGCTGCAGGTAATTTCCTATTTTTACTCGCTGGTGTAGGTAGAAGATAAATATTACCCATGGTGGGTGTAATCTGTCTGCTATTACCTGCTCTGATGGGTAAACAGAGAATATTACCGTTAGTTAAGAGTAACTGTCGTTGCTTCTTGCAATGACCCAAGACCTTAGTCTTTACAGATGAAAAAGGCGAGTGTTTACATTTGCAATATGTATAAATTGTTTAATTATTTGCGCTCACGGTCAATTTAACCATAAATTTTGCAAATATAGCTCTCTTTGACAATAAAGGAAACAGCTCTCAAAAGTCGCCACGGTCTTTAAAGTAGAAGGTATTCTCCCTGGGTTAGGATTCCGAGGATTCATTAGGATCGTATCTCTCTTTTTACCATATGAGATAGTCAGCGAGGTCCGATCGAATTTAAAATGATCATTTCGAAGCCTCTATGTCTATCGTATAAGATAGAAAGAGAGGGGTTTGCTTGTTTCGAATCACTCAGTATGACTTGTCGTCCAAAAGCAACGGTCGCTCTCTGTCTACTTCATACGATAACAAGAAATGTTTCCAAAGGATCGTTTCGAATTCGTTCGCACCTCGTTGCGTATCTCATATGGCAGAAGGAGAGGTCCGTGGCGTTTAGGGACCGAGCACAATGGAGACCCGAACCGGAAACCTGAAACCAAAGATAACTCTGTCCTTTTTTACCGTAACTACGATAAAAAAGGACAGAGTTATCTTCCGATTCAGGTTTCGGGTTCGGGTCTCCATTGTGCTCGGGCCCTTACGACAATTCGCTCTAAGCTCGCTCTGAGCTCGAAGGGTAGGTCAACCTCACTCAACCTCTTTATGATGCTTTCACACCTCTGCCTGCCCTCCTGGGACAGGCAGAAAAGTTTTAAGAGTAAAACAGATAGAGAGCGCAAAATTGGACAAAAAATACACTCTATCTCTCTTACTCTTACAACTTTTCTGCCTGCCCCAGGCAGGCAGGCAGAGGTGTTAAAGCACCATTATGATTAATTAAATTTCATGATTATACTTTAATAATTAATTTAATAACTACTTTTATTATTATTTATATAATAAGAAGAATTTTATTAAATAATTTTATTAATTTAAATATTGAAAACCAAATGATTGAGATTGTTTGAACCATACCACGCTGAAAAAACCAGTTCTCGTCAGATCACTGAAGTTAAGCAGCGTTGGGCGCGGTTAGCACTTGGATGGGTGACCATTCGAGAAAACTGAGTGCTGTTGGCACATCGTGGGTGTGGTGAGCCCACACTTGTAGTTATTTACTACAAGTTATCAACCTAGAAACACTACCCGAATCGGGTAGTGTCACGCCTACCCCGAAAGGGAAATGGCTTAATGGTATACATAGGATATAATCTGACGGCCATGCAGTCTCATAAATTTCATTGGTTCAGCTTCCCTTCGAGCTCCGAGCGAAGTGTCGTAAACGTCACCGATCGTATTGAGGCATCGGCAGTGGGACTCCGATGCTGTTTCCAAGTCAAACATCGAACGAACCTCTCTTTCTATCTCTACACATTAGAAAAAGAGGTCCGTTCGATTTTCAACACGGCATTGGAGTCCCACTGCAGATCGCACCCCTGGGGTGGGACTCCGATGTCTTAAATCGAACGGACCTCTCTTTCTACCATGTGCGATAGACAACGAGGCGCGATCGAAACCGAAACGATGGTTTCGAAAGCTCTCTTTCTATCGTATATGGTAGACAGAGACGATCTCATAGTTATGAAACGACAAGTACGACTTGTCGTTGGCAACCATCGGACCCTCTCTGTCCACCATATACGATAGAAAGAGAGTTTTCGAAACGATCGTTTTAACTTTGATTGCACCTCGTTGTCTATCTCACATGGTAGAAAGAGAGGTCCGTTCGATTTAAGGCATCAGAGTCCCACCCCTGATATGACAATGGAAAGTTTCCGTCGAAAAATTTTCAAACGAAGATGAACAAAATCAAGATTACATTACCTTGTAAGGAAAGTTATTCTCAGAGGTATCTCTGGTTTTGTCCGCTATGGTAAAAGAGGAACTATTGTGCTCCCTAATAGCACGGAACGTTCCCGGAACGTGAAAAATGTCCGCCGTTTGGAAACATTCCAGGAACGATCCAAATATAAATTACCGTTATTGTTGTTATTATCAATAAATATCGTGTAAACCGTAATTGATAGGTCAAAATCGATGTCAGTTTATGATAAGGATATCATATTATAGTGTAGTATATGCGGTACTCAAAACTCAAAAATGACATCAATTTTTACCTATCTC
The DNA here is from genome assembly GCA_932195095.1 of Andricus curvator. Classification (NCBI taxonomy): domain Eukaryota; kingdom Metazoa; phylum Arthropoda; class Insecta; order Hymenoptera; family Cynipidae; genus Andricus; species Andricus curvator. The sequence continues at coordinate 8,723 of CAKNYM010052990.1, forward strand.
TTACGGTTTACGAGATAATTGTTGTTAAAAATAACAATAACGGAAGGTTCCCCTTAGGTCCCAGTGGAACGTTCTCAAGAGCGGACATTTTACACGTTCCGGGAACGTTCCTGCAGTGGGACTCCGATGCTGTTTCGAAGTCGAAAATCGAACGAACCTCTCTTTCTATATCTCCACACGTTGGAAAAAGAGGTCTTTTCGACTTTCGACACAGTATCAAAATCCCACTGCTGGAAGTTTCTGCTAAAACGTTTTGAGGTTTCCCGCGGAACGTTCCAGGAGCGTTCCTTGCTATTAGGGCTGTCCAAACGTATAACCTAGTAAGTGCCATTTGTCGTAAGGGCTATTTTCCAGCACGTATGCATGAAAAAGTGATCTCTATCAGAAAGGTTATTTACTGGGTTATACTTTTGGAGTACAGTATTTAGATATCCGTCATTGACAGAGATTCTTGAGGGAAATTTGAGAAACAATATCCACAGGCTTAAACAGACTTTTTATTGCGCATCACAATTAGTCCGAAATCACAAGTATCTTTCAAAGGCGCGCACCTTTTGGTACCAGTGGTAAGATAACCTAAAAATACAAAGAAATAACTGTGCGTAAACCCCGCCTGAACTTCTGGTTCCAGGTTAATCGTAACAAATTAAAAGCGGGGGATTTGTTTCTCGAATCTCCCTAAAAGATATCTTTCGAAGCAATAGTAAGGAGAAAAGTGTGCTACGTAAGCATAGCAACTTTTTGGAGAATTTTTTTGGGGGTGGGTCCACATTCGTGAGTGGAATATTTGCGAGAGACATGAAGTTGCACGAAGTTCTCTAGGTAAGAGCTGAGAATGGCAAAGATTCGCCGACTATTTTGGTGCTAAAAGAAACCCTGTTTGTGGTTCAGTTGAACCTCAGAACGATAATTCCTGTTACGTTTCTGCTAGGAATCGATTATACCGATGGAACATGACGTCATACGCCGTCAAACCAACATGGCGTCGAATAGTGGTGCATGAAAATTGGTAATTGATTTCACTACACGTGATCATAAGGTGGTGTATCAGAAGCTATCGGATCTCTTAGCCCCATGCATTTTCGTGCTAATGTTTGTGTACCAGCGTACGGCCATCTTGGATCGCCATATTAGACCATGAAATTAATATTTTTGACCAATGTTTATAATAATGAGTGAAGATTTAGATTACAGTAACGTTGGGATAACCAAAGAAGTTATGAAGTCGTTGCATCAAATTTTCTGCCGGAAAATCGAAAGAGAAATATTGTAAATCTTATGAACAATTCTTGAACTGGAAAAAGAAGAAAAATATAACCTCTCCAGTGCGAAAAGTGCCGTTCAAAATGGTTTTATCTTCTTTACGGGGGGCTTCGTCCCCATTCGCCCCTTTGAGGTTTCACCGTGGCCCCCACAGAGGCTGTGCGCCTGGACTCCTTTGTAAATTTGGAGGACTACCATCAAACATTTATTTTGTATGGGATTCAGTCCAGTTTCCATGCCCTATTCATGAAAAATAGAATTTGAGCCATATTATGAAACGTCAGGTTAGCGCCCTACGTTGTTTGAAAGAAATATTACTTTAATTTTTGGCATAATAACATGATTTCCACTTTTTCCCCTTCTCCGGTCAGGTGACCGTCAGATGACCGAAAATCGGTCATATGACGGTCACTTACCATCTCTGCTACGGAGCGCAAACTGCGCATGCGCTCCAGTTTTTTTCCTGATTGGTTCTTGGAAAGTAGAAACTAATTTTCGAATAAACTTGTAGTCAGAAATGGTTTGTTACAAAGTCATTTAAAAAAATGTGTGTGACAGTGGGGCCACACGACAGAAGTAAAACTTTACGTGCGCACGGCGTCATATAGAGTACACAAATACGTTGAGGACGCGCATGAGTGAAAAGGAGCTTGCATAGGGGTGGAGTAGTGGGGGCATCTCATAGAAAAGAGTGCAGAGGGAGAGAGAGAGCATGTACAGGCTTTGCTTAGCGGGGGAATAGTGGGGTTATCGAAGAAGAGTCTCTAGAGCAATTGCGAATGGCCGTACAGAACGGAGACGCGATTACAGAGAGAAGGTATGGAAAGCATACTTGTAAGAGAGAGACAGAGAATTCCGTCCGTACGTTCGGTCGTTTTTTTCGATTCACTCCCGTCCCAAAAGAATTTTCACCTAAAAAGTAAAGTTTAGTCCCATTCATTTGATGCCTTTCTTTGTGAGTACTGTGGGTGGGATTTAGATGCCGCTAATCTAATCAATCAAATCTCTCTTTCTATCTTATGAATCAGAATGAAAGGCGCAATGATCGACAGTAGACAAGTTGGACTTCTCAATCATCAACTATCGCCTCTCTCTTTCCGACCCATAAGATAGAAAGAGAGAATTGCAGTTGATCGTATAAAAATGATCGAACATCTCTCTCTAATTTCATTTGATAGAAAAAGAGATTCCATCTATCAGATAGAGCCATCGGATTCCCACTCTAATGTTTCGATCATATTGTAGTCCACCATTTTACTGAGAGTGATCTATACAGCGTGGAGACCAGCAGTGGGACTCCGATCCTGTTTCGAAGTCGAAAATTGAACGAATCTCTCTTTCTATCTTCACACGTAAGAAAAAGAAGTCCGTTCGATTTTCGACTTTCGACACGGTATCGGAGTCCCACTGCGTGGAGTCTTAGGCCCTGCAGTGGGACTCCGATACCGTGTTGAAACTCGAAAATCATATGGACCTCTTTTTCTAACGTATGTTGATAGAAAGAGAAGTTCGTTCGATTTTCGACTTCAAAACAGCATCGGAGTCCCACTGGTGTTTCAATCAATTACGTAAATTCACTTTAACAGTGAACCTACTCCAAAAGGCAAAGTTGCAAAAGAAAAATAGTAATTGCTATGTCCCCTAGGCGGCACTGATGTGCCATCGAAGTGTGTGTTTATTAGGGTGGTTCTTATTTATACTTGGTGGATTTTTTTTTCTCGAATTTCTCTGCTCACACCCAGCACTTTTGTTCGAATGCCAAAAAAAAAATCTCGAAATTTGAGCAAAATCGGTTAATATTTAGGGGTGGCGCGAAGACCATGAAGTTTCCCATTGATTTAACATGGGAAAAAGTCAGCTTTTTGGAAATCTAATATTTAAACGGGATAATATGTTACAAATAATTCCGTCTTTCAGTGTATTGTTGAGAATTCGTCAGAGAATAAGAATCAATCTTAAATTTTTAAGTTGAATAATTTTAAGCCACTCTTATGGGTCCCCAAAGAAAACCCCGTAAGTGACAAATTTAAATTTTACGTAATATTGCAGTTTATTGCCGCTTAAAAATTAAAAAAAAAAAAAAAAAATCATTAATCGATAATTTAAGAATACTCAGTTATTTTTAAACTAATATTTAATTTTTTGAAGCATTTTAATTTGTTTAAGCACTTAAGGGTATTCTTAAAAAGCAAAGTAGAACATAAAAATATTTCAATCTTTCGAAAAATAGCAAAAATAAAATATGTAGACAAAAAAATGTTCAAACAATTTGAATTTGTTTAAACATCTACGAGTATTCATAATAAAGAAATTAGTACTTAAAAATATTAAAATTTGTCCAAAATTTAGTGAGATAAAATATTTTTCCTGCTTTTTTTATGTAAAATATATACTTGAACAAATACGTATTATTTAAAGAATTGTCAAATTATTTAAACAAATTTTTTGATTGTTATCATTGATTACATAACTCATAAATTCTAGAAAATACGTTCATTTCGCGAGTTAACTGAAAAATTTTGTTTAACAAATTAAAATTGTTTAAATAATTCAATATTATTTAAAAAATGACTTGGTATTCTCAAATTACCGATTAATGATTATTTATTTTCAAAAAACTTTTAAAAAGCGTCAATAAACCGCAATATTACGTAAAATTCAAATTTGTTACTTATGGGGTTTTCTTTGGGGACCCATAAGAGTGGCTTAAAATTATTCAACCTTAAAAGTTATGATTGATTCTTATTCTCTGGCAAATTCTGGACAATATACAGAAACACGGAATTATTTGTAACATATGATCGCGTTTAAATGTTAGATTTACAAAAAGCTGACTTTTTCCCATGGTAAATCAATGGGAAACTTCATGGTGTTTGCGCCACCCCTAAATATTAACCAATTTTGCTGAAATTTGAAGATTTTTTTTTTTCTGGGCATTCGATGAAAACTGGGGGGTGAGAGCAGAGAAATTCGAAAATTGAAAAATAAGGGCCACCCTAGTGTTCATTAGCATTAGCAATGGCGTCCCATGTCAGTACATGTCAGCATCAAACTTGGCACAAAACGTAAAACGTCGAATCACTAGATATTTCAGCAAATGATATTCTCCTACTAATCCACAGAAACACTTTCACTGGCTGACATGCCTTAGTGATTTAACGTATTGCATTTTGCGCCTAGTTTTACGCTCCTATGAGACTACCCTAAAAGTAAACCTAACCTGAAAATACATTTTGCATAAGGTTAGGGGGGGGGGGTGTCGTTGCCGCGAACTATAGTTCTTGCTACGTCCCCTAGGTGTCGCTGATTCGCCTCGCCAGAATCTCTAAGTACCCCCACGAAATACGTTGGAGTGGGCATATCGCGCTTTAGAGTGTGCTATAAAAGCACAATTTACCAAATTGAAACACGGCCCTAGGTAACTCGATCTGAAGGCATATTTGCACCTCTCCTAAGAAAGTTCTCTCCCTCTGACTCTAACAGTGGAATAAACTATTATTCTAAAAATTCATACTATCCTCACACATTAAAGTTAGAGGAAGTGAGTTTTTTTAACAGAGGTAAATTAAACAGAGTAAATGATTTGTAATGCTGGCTGTAATGATGAAAACTGTTGAGCCAATTTGAAGGTGGTAGCGAATCACGATACAAATTGATGACTGTGTTATTTGTCAAGGACGTAAGTAAAATAGACAGAGAGGGAGAGAATTTTAATTCCACTGTATACTATATGAAATTCTTGTACGTAAAACACGCAGTAAAGTCAAAGTAAGCGGCCATGTAAATTACATCAGGTATTACACTTTCCCATCCCTGCTTAGAATGGTCTGCTGGAAATTTTCCTTCGGAAACTTTGCATTGTCATATCCGATAAACTACTATTCATCATCAGAGACCGTGGCGATGTTTAAGAGTTGTCAAATTTGCTTGGCAAAAAAGCTGTATTTGCAAAATTGGTGATGAAATTGCTCGTCCGAGCAAACTATCATATATTTGCAAACGAACAACGAAAGAAATCACTCAGTAGTTTTATTTTGAGTGACGCTGTTTGGATGTAACGATGCGACGTGTTGATGGTTGCAAGCAGACGATATGAACTTTCCAAGGCCTTCGAGGTAAACATTGAGAATTACTCCTCAACGTAGGTAAACGCAGAAGAATCCCCGAGATGTGCGGGTAAAGTTTACCCACATGGTGTAATTTTTGTTGCAGGTAATCTTTACCCCGAAATCCGGGTAAAGATTACACTTAGTTTTTTCTGTGTTTCTTCAAAACATTTTTTCTTTCTTTTCTTGCTAATTTTTCTATTTTTTATTAAACGTGAGAATATAAGTACTAAAAAAAAATTTTGTGAACCATATAAAGTTGGAATCTTTTCTTTCCGTTCTGTACAGAAATTATTCCAACTCCTGAAAGCCCAAAGATTGCGCACTCAGACTATATGGACGGCGTTGATCCATACCGCTATCCAAAAAGTAATGATTATCTAGTTAATACTTATTGTTTTCCACGAAGATCAAAATGATTTAGATTCATGTTAGAAAATAAAGAATCTACAAAAAAAAAACAGCAACAATCATAAGGCAAGAAATCAACTCTACTGCTTTGCAAAGATGCCAAACATAAAAAAAATTATATTTTTTACCAGGAAGCCCTATCAAATTTTGTAAAAATTGCTTCCTTCTAGTTACTTCAAATTGTAAACCATTCTTCAGAGAATCAAATTCATGGCATTTCCTTGGTAAAATATCGCAAGTACAACAAAGATGTTATTTATGTTCAAAATACTTATTGTATCCTAAAAGAGAACTATCTACGCGTAATACTTATTTGCAAGTATTCGGCCAATAAACACAAGAATGTATGCGAGACACCGAAATTTACACTCACATGTAAAATGAGCAAAAATGTTTTATGACGAAAATCTTTTTTTTTCAAAATATACAATACATTTACACTAAACACTAATCCAATATTTTCGCTCATTTCACAATTAAACATGAAACAAACAATCAAATACGACCTAATTTAAATATTCCTACTACTCAAGCATAACGATATTTTTACGTATGATTAATATATTCTTACTACATGCACTTGCATGAATTTAGTATATAAAAAAAAGAAAAATATAAAAAATATAAAAATTAAAAATATATACTTCTTTTCTATTATAAGAATAAGCACAATTAAGTAAAAAAAACATTGACATAAAACTTTCTATTTTTTCATTATAAGATTTAAATTTTACTATCTTAAAAATATTGTATGTTTCAGTAAAAATGGAACCAGCTAATCTAAGGATAAATCCAGCTGAATCAGTCAGCCCATTGCAAACATTGAATGAAATTAGTATCGAATATAACTTTTCTAACCTAAATTATAAAGTCGTAACTTTACAACCAAAATCGCCTCTTCAAGTATTTGTTATAACTTGCGAAATATCTAAAGGTCGTACAAATTATGCAAAAACTAGCGAACCTTTCGTCTCAAAACAAACAGCGAAACACGATGCCGCCAGAAAGATTCTAAGATTGTTATCCGATAGATATTATTTCAGTAACGACCAATTACCTACAGATAATGATAACGAGCGAGTACCAGAAATACAATTTGAAAAAATTAAACTTTATAAATGGACTAATGCCTGCGAAAGATGTTATCAAAGAGGCCATAGGGCAATAGATTGTCACGGCAACAGAAGAAATCAGAATTATATAGACTAATTTCGTTTACGTAAAGTTTCTTTAACCAAAATTACATAAGAATATATTCATTACCCATTTAGAGTTAGACGAAAAGATAAAAAAAAAAAATTTTTTAAATATAATGATAAGACGAACATTAAATCTTTTCCTGTTCCTCAAAAGCGTGCGTTCCTAGAATATAAGATCCGCTACATAGACAACCGAACCCAAAAAAGTTCAAATACACAAATCATATGATAGAAGTTTGATCATGGTCATTGCATTCCCATGCTCAAACTTAAGGGGGGGAGGTGTCACGTCCCGCGACTTTTATAATAATAATAACTAATTATAAACAATAGCTTATAACTTCATAACATTTATATTCAATATATTATAACTACATAACATTTATATTCAATAATAAAACAACAAGCTGAAAGACCATATCCAATATCCAATTATTATTGTCAAAATCATATTATAAACAAACCTGATATTGCTGAGATCATTCGCGAATATCAGATTTGTAACGAACAACGTAATAGATCAAGATCAGCTGTACGCATCAACTTTCGCACAACAAACAGGCATACGCTAATCAAGAAGACATAAATTAATCAACAAGCTAACCAGAAAAGCTAGCTGCAGTTTGTTTCCCATACGCTTACAAAATGCTGGTACCTATAGAACTTACATAGCACAGTAAACGAAAATAAGCGATACACATAAAATTCTCGCCTATTCAACACAAGAAATGGGCACACAATAATCAAAGGACCATAAATTAATCAACGAAGCAATCATGAAAACTAGCCACATCTTCAATCCTATACGTTTTCAAATGCTGGTACCTACAGCACATATACAGTACATTAAACTAAAATGAGCGGGCTACATAAAATTTGCAGAACTAACACAGCCATCAAACACACATTAATTGAAGAGCTATAAATTAATCAGCAAGCCAACCTTAAGAACAGACCAGATTTTCAGTCCCATACGTTTACAAAATGCTGGTACCTATACTATTCATCTACATGATTTAAGCATCTTGACCTACTTTTGCCTATGCAACGGACACCAGCATCTTCGATACAAAAGCAATAAATATCTCAATCGAGATGACAGTTGTAGGAGGGTGACTCTCTCACAAATAACACACGCAAACTTATGCCCTTCTACGCATTAGAATATCTCAGGCTTTGTCATCTAGGAAGGGATACCATATATTTTGGTAACTGCCCATTCTCCATATTTGGGCACATCACGATTCCTCATCGCTGATTGGCTATCCTATTAATTAACCCTCTGGATTAAGAAGGGATATAATGCATATTAGCTACTGCGACACTTTCCGTATATGGGCATACGTATAATTCTCGATGCCCATTGGATAATGAAATCCCTACCACTCTTAATTATCAACACTAATTGGAACCATGATGAATCCCTACTTCTAATACCAATCACCCCTATGGGAATCTTAGGAGGGATCTTGTATAAATACCGCAGATTTGGAAGCAGAAATCAGTTTAGTCAGTTTCAGTTTAGGAACTTTAACCAGTCTACCCAGTTTCAACACTCCATCGGTTAAGACCCACCACCCAGTACTACAATAAAAGTCATCGAGACCCTAAACTCCGGTCCGAAATACTCGGCCCGTCAACCTCTTCTAAAGTTTAACTTCTGTGCGGGAGCGTCGAATCCAGATTCAATAGAACACCTGCAACAAAAGGACAACGGAGCCCAGCTCCACTGACCTGGTCAGCTCAGTGTCCATTCTTCGATACTCGCCCCCTACGGGTCCGACATACAGCCCACACATTCAATTGAGGAAGCACTCTTCCTTTCTACTGGCGAGAGGGTGAAACACGTCATCAACAAAATAAATAAGTAAGTAATAAATTACCTCACTTTCTGACTTTCATTTCTTCTACTCTATCGTTTGTTTAATTAGTCATCCCTGTTTAAGGTGGACTAAAACTAAACGAGAAGAGACAATCGAAGCAAGAGCACTCCAGCTGCATCAATTCAAACTCAAACTTGTACTCCATTTCAGTCAAATTGCAATTATTCAAATAAACTTCAATTAATTTATATTCAAGTTTAAATAATTTATTTCTGTAAACAGTAGTTATCCTCATCCCAGTTTTTTAATTAATATTAAAATCTAAAACGAGGAACCATCAATTATTTAACAAAATATAAGGTAAGCTATGTCCATTAAGACGTAACAATATTAAATAATTAATTTACCTAATTATTTAAAAAAATAATAATTTTATTCAATTTTATAATTCGGTATTTTTATTTTTCATCTATTTGTGTATATGGCATTTATTTTTTGGGTATTTTTGGTTAGCTGCAATAATTTATTAATCGATTAATTAATTATGTTAGTCAAAATAATCATAATTAAAATATTTATATTCGATAATTTGAAATGAAATGAATATAAATGTTGAGAATTTAAGAGTTATGGAAAATTAAATAATTCGTGAATTTTAATTTTCCACATTTTTTCACTTCTTACTCATTATTTTTTATCTGTTTCATTAGTCCCATTTCTTTTTCAGCTCTGCCGCCTTGGGAATAGTTCATAGAATTGGGTTGAAGTTTCAGACGTTCAGTCTGATGAACTTTTTTTTTTACATTTATTGTATTAAGAATATGAAAAAAGTTCCCAAACCCATTTTATTTTTATTTATTTACTTGCAGAAATTTACCTAGCGTTGCCCGGGATTTTATAAGATTTGTAGTGACTTTCAGGATTTTTAAGGGATTTTAAGAGATTTTAAAGTATTTCACCAGATTTTAAGTGACTTGATGGAATTATATTTTTAGTAATTTTCAGAGATTTACAGAAGATTTGAAGGATTTGAACCATTTTATGGGATTTTACTTGATTTTAAAGATTTTAAAGGGATTGCAAAAGAGTTTAAAGATTTTCAAGAGATTTCATTATATTTCGAGAGATTTGCAAGAATTCTAAGGGGTTTTAAGAGATTTCAAAATATGTAAAACGATTTTAAGAGATTTATAGAAAATGTAAAGGATTTTAAAGAATTTTATTTGACTTTAGGCAATTTCAACGGATTTCAAGAGATTTTTAAAAATTTTAAGATTCTTTTGTAAATCTCTTAAAATTGTTTAAAATATATCAAAATCCCTTGGAGTTCATTAAAATCTCTTGAAATATTTTTAAATTTCTTCCAATTCCTGCAAATTTGTTAAAATCACTTAAAATATCTTAAATTTTGTGAAATCTCTGAAAAACCCTCTTTTTCAACTCTTTTAAAATTCTTTTTAAATCCCTAAAATAATTAGCATCCCTTAAAAATTCTTTTAAATCCTTTAAAGTCTTTTTATCCCTTGAAATTTCTTTAAAACACTAAAAATCTCTTGAAATCCTTTAATAATTTTCGAAATCTTATTAAATCTCTTGAAATCTCTTGAAATTCCTTAAAATTACTTCAAGGTCTTTTGCAATCCTTTAAACTCTCTTTAAAATTTGTTTAAATTCTATGAAATCTCTTAAAATTTCAGGTGACGCTGGGTAAATTTCAGCTAGTAAATAAATAAAAAATGTTGGTTTTAGAAACTTTAGAACCTTTTTTTTTTTATTCCAATAAGTTAAAAAAAATCGTCAGATTAGACGTCTGAAACTTCAACCCAATGTTCATAGCTAGCCTGGCGAGTCTTTTTGCTCGCTTAGCTTTCACCACCGACGGTGACTCATTCACATTTCACACGATTTGCCGCTGTTGCCATGGAAACAATGAAAAGTTAAAGAGGGCAGCACCTCAATATAGGCTAGAAAGTATATATATATATATATATATATATATATATATATATATACATATAGATTTTCGACGTCCCCACGCCTGACCCTTGCCGCATCTAGGACTAATATCTTTATCATTAGCAGCAGGCTCGGTCAACTCTGTGGGAAATAAATGGCGATATTCCGCGCCATCTGTGATGAGCCAGAGATAGTGATGGGCGCTGCTCGGTATTTCACAGTCATGACCAATACTAAACTTGTATAAAAAGTTTTTCGGTTCTAAATGTTCCAGTTATTCTCAAAGTAATAAAAATTCCAAAAAGCTGAGCATAGCAGACGACATTTTTGACAGTTTCGCGCGAGTTTCGAGGAGAATTTGAAAATGACACTTTACAAATTACATTGAAAATCTGTTGCATTTACTAAGCAACATTTTTGAAATAATATTTAGTAGTATGCTAAGTTATTTTGAATATCATTTCAATAAATATAACACTTAAATATTAAGTTAAGTACTTTGTATCGTATAGGTTATATTCCCTAAATGAAAATATTGTTTTTTTGTCTCTAAATAAAATAACATTGATATCTAATTATTATGAATTTAGATGTATGAGTAATTTGTGTAAATAATGTATTATTTGTTATTATTTATATTTGACGAAATTCAATAAGGCAATTATTATAATTAAAAATTGTAACAATGACAATACAAATAATAATAAATAATACATTATTTACACAAATTACTCATAACTCTAAATTCATAATAATTATTTATCAATTTTATGTTATTTAAAGACAAAAAAACAGTATTTTCATTCAGGGAATATAACCTATACCATGATCCAATAAATACATGGTCTAGCCACGCGCAAGTAAAAAAAACTGAGCCAATCAGAACCAACCGCTTAGTTTCTCCATCTTGGATAAGTAAGGCGGCAAATGTAAGTGATTTTAAAATTAAAATTTTAGAATTAAATTTTGTGTGTAATTTTGAGGTATAGAAATATTCCAATACTAAAAAAATGTATTTTAATGTTGAAGATGGGTAAAGGAAATTACGGATTAACTATGATTTTAGGTTATGTGTATCACAACCTCTTCCTGATGACAAAAACTGGCATATGTGTATAGAATAAAATAAAATTGAAGTCCATTGGGAAAGTACTGAATTAATTAATTATAGTGCAGTGCTCATGACATATAAAAGAATAATAATGCCATACCACGCTGGAAACACCAGTTCCCGTTAGATCACTGAAGTTAAGCAGTGTTGGGCGCGGTTAGTACTTGGATGGGTGACCGTCTGATACTACTGCGTTGCTGTTGGCGGTGGTGGGTGTGGTGAGCCCACACTTGTAGTTATTTACTACAAGAAATTATCCACCTAGAAACACTACCCGAATCGGGTAGTGTCACGCTTACCCCTTGAGGCTCGCCGAAAGGGAAATGGCTTAATGGTATATATATTCATTTTTAAATATTTTTTCCTCAATATTGGCGGAAAATTTGATTGAAAGATATTAAATATTTATTTATAATGATCGATACTCTTGTTCACACTTCTTTTCCTACAAATTTGTCTAACGCTCATAATATAATTAATATATGAAGGGTGGAAAGGTAGAAGCTGGCAACTGAAAATTTTTTGAAAATGTGATTTATTGTTAGAAAATTCTCAAAAATTAAAATACATATCAAGTTAAAAGTAATTTTTCGAAATCGTATTTTTGATGATGATAGCAATACCTCAAAGTTTGATTTTCATATCCATTAAAAATAAAGACTTTCGTGATAAAGCCTTTTTTACGATATTCATAAAAGGCATTTAATTCAATATCTTCATGGTTCAACAGCAGAAAATGTTAATTCTATTATTTATCCCTACCTGAATGCGAAAAATCGTCTGTCATACAGTGACACTGTTTTATTGAAAATTGATTTTTTGGGAAGTGAATACATTTTTCAATAAAACTTTCTTTGTGTTTATCAACTGGTCATCTCGAGTACGTCTAAGAATTTAAAACACGAAATGAAAATTACAATTTTTGTCACGATTTTAAGACGATTTTCAGAAACCAAAAACTTCTAACCTCAAAAGCAAAACTCAATTTTCTCCGAAATGAATGATTTTTTTATCAAACTTTTTCCCTATAATATAAATATGTAAACCCTATAATATTGCACACATACATGTTTATATGTAAAGGCAAAATAATTTCGAAATTTTACAATATGAGAAGAATGTAAGAATGATATAAGTCTTACTATAAATATATACAAACGAAGCTAATGATAATTTACTTTCCACATTGCATTATATGGGGATTCGTGGACAAAGTTTTCTCATCGAAATGTCGAAGATGAAGTAAATCTTGATTTCTTGTTGTAAATTATCTTAATGAATAAAATGTATCCCGCACACATATTGTTCATTCCAAAAATGACAAAAGTTTTTGTATAATAATCGCAGGCAAAAGATTAACATCAAAACAAAAAAGTAGGTACTTTAAATATTGGTGCTTTCCTAAAACGAAGGTTTTTTCTTTTCTGAGCTTTAAACACATTTACGAATTTTCCCATATAAAGGTCATAGAGTTTTTCAAACTTTGTCTCGATTTGTCTCATCAACAAAAAGTTGGATTATTAAATATTTTTAATTTTCTTTGGTATTGTGTTAACGATTCCAAATTGCCCGTCAGTCCGAGTAAGTGTGATATATGTAAAAAGAAAATATAAAAAAACAAATTTTACTAGATTGTACTTTCATAACTGTTAATGAAACATATACTGATTATTGTGATGTATGCTTCCTTTCCATTATTTGTCATTATTAATATCAACAGAAAAATATCCAAAACAAAATTTAAATTTGGTTTAAAGTTTGATTGCATTATTTCTAAATTGATTACAAAATAATTTATTTCTGTACATGTATATATTAGGATGTTATTTAGCAATTACTGCTACGTACTTATCTTTTCATCGTAAAAATGAGATTCATTAATCTCTTTAACCTTACAAACTTTTCTGTAAATTTTACGGACCCTAGTTGTAATCCTTTTACAGACCTCTGTCAGTTTTGCTTATATTTTTCTGAAAGAATTGGCGACATGAGAATTATGTATACACTGTAAAACAGAGATATTGAAAATGGTATTAATTATCATAAATATCAAAATTTTTATGTACTTTTGATCGTTGTCATTCAGTATTATTTACAAACTTCCATTCTGTCTCAATTATAATTTATTTTCTTATCAGTGTTCTAATATACATCATTCAGCCAACGGCCATGCCACGCTGAAAAATCCAGTTCTCGTCAGATCACTGAAGTTAAGCAGCGTTGGGCGCGGTTAGTACTTGGATGGGTGACCATTCGAGAATACTGTGTGCTCTTGGCATATTATGGATGTGGTGAGCCCAAATTTATAGTTATTTATAACTACAAGAAAACTATCCACCTAGAAACACTACCCGAATCGGTTAGTGTCACGCCTACCCTGAAAGGGAAAAGGCTTAATGGTATACAGTACGTATTCCAAGTACTTTTGGAATTCATTCTTTCAATATTTTCATAATATTATCTTCCTACATACTGATTTTCCTACAATAGTTTGTCGTACAGAGAGTACGCATCAGATTCAAACTGCGCGGTTATACTAACAAAATGGTGAAACTAAGCGGTTGCGTGACTTGTACAAAACGGGGCCCTCAAGTGGCTAGACCATGTATTTATTCGATCATGACCTATACGATACACAGTACTTAACCTAATATATAAGTGTCATATTCAGCCCTATCCTACTCCTCGTGTCTGCAACGGCTCAACGTGCTTCCCTTAGTGATTATAGTTTCTATGTGCAAAATTTTCTCACCAGAGCGCGTTGTACGCGCCACGCTCTACAAAAGCATTGTGCCCATTGTGCTGCACGGTGATTTTCTAAAAAGATGTAATAAATAATTTATTATAATGAGTAAATATGGTGCATTTAAATGATTTGATGAAATTCCTATATTTGATATTGACCATAATGACCAGAATTATGTTTTTAATAGAGCAGTTTCGTAATCTAAAGTTTTTATTTCAACTTTTCCGAACCTTAATATTTTAAATATATGAATATCATGTATAGAAAAATCAGCTGAGCAATTCCATGTCAAATCATCCGAAGAATTTCAGCTATTGTTAGTAACTTTGATGAAAATTTTAAATTTTGTTCCCTCAGCTGTTGAAAGAAAAAATCACAAAATAATTGTTGAAAAAATCAAAAAACTTGGAAGATATTCAAAATTGAAAATTTTGGTCCTGTTTTTCTTAACTTTTTATAGCATTGATGATTTTAGCGATATTAAGGTCTACTTTTTGTAAATTATTCGTAATAGAACGCAGTTTTGAAAATATATTTTTGGAAAAAAAATTTCAAAAACTTCTTTGATTTTTCAAAAACTCATTTTGAATCTGAATTACTGAAGAAGAAAACACATTTTATTTTTTTCATTTTTTTATGTAGATGGCTTCCAATGTCCTCTACAAGTCCTGTAATTATCAAAATGGTAACTCGCTTAATTTTCGAGAAATAATTAAAAACGTACGCCAAAACCACGAAGAAATAGTGAATAGACTATTCCTTTCTGGCCAAAAGGACATTGTAAGCTATTTATATATAAAAAATGAAGAAAATGAAAAGTGTTTTTTTTTCAGAAATTAAGTTTCAAAATTAGTTTTCGAAAAATCCAAGAGTTTTTTGAAATTTTTCTCTTCAGAAAATATTTTTCCAAAACTGCATCCTATTACGAATAATTTATAAAAAAATAGACCTTAATATCGCTTCTAGAATTTTTATAAAAATGACTAACAATAGCTGAAATTCTTCAGATGATTTGACATGGAATTGCTCAGCTTCAAAAAGGTAACGATGAATTGTTGCATAGATATATTTCGTTTCTTAAATTTTATATCAGAAAATGTATATCATATTTTATTACAATTGGAATGTTTCTTAATTTTGATGTGGTTTTTAACATTCATATTTAATAAAAAAATTTAAATTATAAGATAGAATATTACTGGTTCCAATGTGTATTGCCGATCTAGCAATTCTTTTGACCTAATTCTAAACGATTTAATTTCATCCAAAACAAAATTTAATTTTCAATGCAAAGAACATGCAAATGTAGCTGTGGAGGTATTAGCATATATACTTTAATTTTATTTACAAATAAGGATGAGACAATTTGTAACACAGGAAATGGCTGAAATTAAAAAAATTAGCGTCTTGAAGAACAAAGCAGCCAAGCTTTGCGACACTCAACTAGACTTCAAATTAATACATGGAACTGGAATTCAAATTAATACATGTTAAATTAATAATGAATATGTTTTGTTATATTTTCAAATTTTTAATAAAGTATATATAAATCTCCCTTTTATGCGTTTTTATGGCGAACACAGGGCTTAACAATTTTTTTTTATTTCATTCGTATGAAACTGAAAAAAATAAAATGGAAAACATTTCTGTTTAGAAGCTTAAGCTTTTTTTTCCTTTTTTCAGATATTTTTAGTTTTATGGGGATAACATAAAAAATATTTTGTTCAGTGTATCAAGAAATTCTTACTGCATATCCACTGTATACATTTTACGTAATTCCATGTGTTCTTTTTCTATTTTATATTAATTGATTAATGGAGAAGGTGTATTTTATGCTCTAGAATCATTTTAGAAAATTTGTTACACCTCATATTGTTCAAAAACTTAATTATTTTTAATTTTTAAATATTTGTCTATTAGTATAATGCATTTTTAAAGCGTGCCGCGTGCAGCGCCGCTCTGGTGAGGAAATTTCGCACATACAAACTATAATCACTAAGGAACCGCCATTTTTTTTTTAGTCGGATAGGGCTGGTCATATTCATTGAAATGATATTCAAAATAACTTAGCACATTACTAAATATTATTTTAAAAATATCACACAATAAATGCAACAGATTTTCAATGTAATTTGTCAATTTGTAAAGTGTCATTTTCAAATTCTCCTCGAAACTCGCGCGAAACTGTCAAAAGTGTCGTCTGCTATGCTCAGCTTTTTCGCATTTTTATAACTTTGAGAATAACTGGAACATTTAGAACCGAAAAACTTTTTGTACAAGTTTAGCATACGGGATGTCCTAACAACTAAACCACTTTTTTCTATAAAAAAAACTATCCTGTTGGAGATATTTGGGTCTGACCGCGTTTTACCAACTTTTACCGTCATGACCGGACATTACCGGTCAGGTCAGGTATTACCACAGTCAGGTCGAGCAGTGCCCATCACTAGCCAGAGAACTACAGACGCGTGCACGTGTTGGTCTTTATATATGTATATGCCCCTTCCTTACATGTATTGAATACTAGAATAATTCAACAAAAAAGGAATAATAAAGACAAAATGAAGCAAATAAGAAACGAAAAATAGGAAATTGAAGATAATTATCATTCTATTTCCCATTTTACGTTTCTCATTCACTTAATGTTGCCATTATTTGAAGGACTGCAGTACAGAACTACATAACCAACAAAATCACAGCCACAAGCCACAACAAACAATTTGCCGCGCACGCGCTTTTCACATCGCCCCACCCGTTGGCGTTGAAAGTTAGCGCCATCTGCGATGGGCCAGAGAACTAATATCGCACCCCTCAATGCCTCTCTGTCCCCGCGCACTAGTCCTAAGAATTCGCCATTTCACTGTTCTAAGGTAGAGGCAACTGCAGCGCTGTAAAGTGTGGCGTTTACGACAATTCGCTTTGAGCTCGCTCTGAGCTCGATGGGGTGCTCAACCATTTTCTCCATTTTCATTTTCGTGATATATGAACGCGGATTAATGGTGGACTCTCATGGCAGATGAAAGCAGTGGATGAAAACCGAAACTCATGAGAGTGAAAGAGACGGATATATCTATTTATCTCTTTCACTCTCATGAGTTTCTGCTTTCATCTGCGATGGGAGTCCACCGTAAGAATCAATGATGGAGTTGTCAACCCCCCCCCCAAACTCACGCGCAGTAGCCCCGTGCACCAACAATATTTTAGTATTGTCAAAACGGTTAAAGCAAAAGAAAACCGGCAAGTATCGAGATCAGTGAATGTAATTTAGTTAAAAGATTAGCAATCGATTCAACATTTCGACATTTTCTTCCATTGTGACCATTTTCAAAAAAATTTTTCGCTCCACTACTTCATTCATCGCTCTGTGACAGTGGTGTCAGAACGAGGCAGTGTTGCCAGATGGATGAAGCTAGAGTTCCTCTAGGGAGAGTTGTGTCACGTTACCCCCTCCACTAGCCGACGCGAAACCGGAATCGGAAATACGTAGCGAAGCGCGAAACATTTAAAGTATTCTAGATGTCTCACTCAGCAAAACTTTAATCTAAAAGCCAAAAACAAAGAAGAAGCAAAACTTTAAGAAAAGGTTATGTGTCATATATTTTCATGAAGTGTTTGTTATGAAAATACACTTTTTCAATGAAAAAACAATAGTGTCGTGGGTGCCGTGTTAAATTCTCTACTGCCGTAATAGTTCTGGCCAAGGATTTTACTCAAGACAAGTCCCAAACGATCCTAAGCTTAAGCAATTATGAATGGAGAGTATTAATCGAGATTATTGGATACCTCACTCGAAATCAGCTGTTTGTGAGGTAAGATTTTAATTTTCAATAAATAATGTAATAAAAGTCGGAAATGCACTTTATTTTTTCACGATTGCAGGTAAATTTTGACTGTAACATGTGGGAAACTATTATTTTCTATTCAATCATGTCTGAACATTAAATTTGACTTGAAAGTCGCGCCAATTTCAAAACATCCGATTCCGCTTTCGCGGCACCAATCAGAAGCGGAGTAAGCGGTGACACAACTCTCCCTAGAGGAACTCTAGATGAAGCAAAGCCCCCCTAAAGCATGGTTCATTTACCCCTAGTTTTGCCCTTCCACTGACCGATTCCCCCTAAAGGGAATTTCCTCTTTCTCAGGCCAATCACATGAAAGAAAATAAGAGATACACCGTCGTAGACAGTTAGACGGAGTATCTCCCGTCCAGAGTTGTGCAGTGACGCGTCACTCGAAGTTTTTTTTACGCATTTTACATGGTTTTCTACTTATGTAAATTACGGATTTTACGTAGAAAACCCCCCACTCTATATGAATTTGGTGTTTTCGACGTATAATACCTAGTAAATTACTGTAAAAAGCCATGCAATTTACCTAAGGTATTTTACTTACCCAACCGTGCTCCCGCCCTAATATTTGAAACTTTGAAACGTTTCAAAAGTTTCATGAAACTTTTCATTTGGCCAATGTTTCATGAAACTTTACAACCCTAGTGCTAAATGCATTCCTACCGACGTAGACGGTCTATGATTGGCTAATGCTAAAAGAGCGGCCAGGAATTAAATAACTGTAAACTTGAAATGTGTATTTATCTTATTTATTTAATAAATAAAAATGCAAAAGAAAATTAACTCATTCAACATATACAGATATTATTCGCATATGTTATTCGCATATATTATTCGCATATATTATTATAGCATTTTTCAGCAGAAACTGATAAAGATTCGGCATCCCGTAAAACACATTTAACTTTGGATACGAGTATGAACCGAGATCGACAAATAAACGCATTCTGTAAGAGAGTGAGTGGCATCCTGGGGATCATGGATCTATCGACGCGCAAGTAAGAAAAATTGCAGTCAATCAGCATTGATATCAACTACGCCGCCATATTGAAAAAATGCACAGCTAGGGGTTGTGTTGAATGGAACCAAGATGGCCGTGAAACTGGTATGCGCGAGTTGGACGAAAATGGAACGTTTTTCGGCTAAACTATGAGTGGGCTTCAGGATTTCTTCCCCTTAAAATCCCCCCTGAAATTCCCCCCCCCAAGGTTTCCCCCTAAAGATTTTGTCCCCCTAAAATTCCCCCTGGGAGACAGAAAACCCCCCAAATCTAGGGGGAAAACCCCCAATCTGGCAACACTGGAACGAGGATATCTCTGGCAGGCGCAGTAGTGATTCCTGTGTATTTTTAGATTGACACATGGCGTTACATAACCTAAAAATACCCAGGAATGACTACTGCGCATGCCAGAGATATCCGTGTTCTGAAGGTACTTTTACACCTGTGCATGCATGCATGTGCGTACGCATGCATTTACAAGCAGTCATTCCAACCTCTGATAAATCTAGTACGCTTGCAAATGCGCGCGTGCATGCATGCAGAGGTGTAAAATCACCTTTACACTACTGCTCTGTGATTTCCAGGGTTGGTAACGTATAATACTCCACGTATTATACGTGGTTTTCTACGCGTATATTACCACGTATATTACCTCTCTAATTTTCTACGTGATTTGACGTATATTACGTCCGAATGGAAACTTTCAGTGCGCATGCGTTCATATCGAAAAATACTTCTCATAGCCTTTTTTTCTTGTGGGTCGTGGACGCCATGTTCGCTCGCGAATCTCGCGCCAAATGCCAATGTTTAAAAATTCCTTGCATTTTAATAAATCTTCAAGCAGTTTGAGGTTATAATTAGGGAGACCCTGCTGAATGACATATATATTATTCAATATGATCCATAATAATTATTATCGAAAGAATCAACAATTATTTACATAGCTGTGGCTTTCTAGACATTCTAGGCTCGTATTTTTTAACATCTTGTCACAGAAGACACTTTGTGAAAGTTTTCTGTCCTTGCTTCTTCCGCTCAAAAAACAAATCCTTCCATGGGATTGCATTATGATGTTGGGTATTTCTGTGCAGTCCAGGCATAATTATTATTTGCAATTACTATAACGCATTCAACAGAATTATTAATAATTATTATAGGTTATGTACATGTCAACACTGATTTTACATGTCGGCCATCTTGAAAACGTAACTTACAAGAGTTTTCTACGGTTTTCTACTGTTTTCGACGTATATTACGTCAAAAACGTATTATACGCAGAAAATACTCGAGTTACGCGTAACTGACCAACCCTGGTGATTTCGCTCTGTGAAAAAAGCCAGAGCACTTTTTCAGAGCAGAAATTGACAGAACCATGTTTTTCATCACACTCTTTGCAAGAAAAACTAAAAACAAAACTCAACCATTCTAAAATAACCATTGATTAAAGTATATTTTCAATTTCAACCAATGAAATTTATGAGACTGCATAGCCGTTAGATTATATCCTAAAAAGAGGTTGAGCACCCCTTCGAGCTCAGAGCGAATTGTCGTAAACGCCAGTGGTAATTTGTTCTGTGGGTGGCAGGGATGTGCAGTTACGCGTAACTGGAGGTTTTTGACGTAAAATACCTAAGTGAAGTATTTTACGTCGAAAACAGGTAAAATACCTAGTAAATTACGTACCAAGATGGCGGACCTGTAGAACTGTACATAACCTCACTTTTTGGGATTTCTGGTATCGGCATTCGTGAGGGTTTTTTTTTAATGCCTATATTGTTGATTAAAAAACAATAATGTCAACCAAGGATGTGCAGTTACGCGTAACTGGAAGTTTTTTAAGTGTAAAACCTAAAGGAGGTATTTTACGTCAAATACCTCGAATGTGTAAAATACATGTAGAAAACCTCTGATTGGCTGTCTGATTCAAGTTTTCAATTTCCCGCCTCAGAGGTGGCGCCCTCATATATAGAACAAGACGTAATTTACATCATGTAGAAACTGATGACGTAAAATACCAGGTAAATTACCGTAGAAAACCAAGTAAATTACCACGAGTATTTTACTTACCCATCACTGGTGGGTGGGCACTAGCTAGTGGGGTGTATTCCCGTGTATGATTTTATTTTTGAGTGGTCTCCAGAGCTGATTTATTAGGCACCGTTTCTTTACGCGAATTTGTAGGTTTTGGTTTATTAATTATGGGTTTCCTCTCTGAGCTCAAAGGGGAGCTCAGCCTCTTTATAGCTGTGACGGTGTGGCCCGTTTGCGAATTAAAATGCACACCAGCGAACTCTAGGGAGCGCGGCAAGAAACTCCAGATTCAATTTGAATCCTTTCAATTGATCAAAAGTTAAAGTACAAATATTAGATAACTTTCAAATACAAAAACATGAGAGGAAGTTTCAAGTATTAGAAACTTCATGTTACAAAGCCTAAATAAGTTGCAGGCTGCTAGTTGCATAAGGTAATTACACATAATTCAGTACTCTCTTTCTCTATCCTGAAGTTAGTTTATGTTAGTTCGAACTACTACGCAGTATACAATAAATTGCGTCTTAACTGAAGTTAGGTTATGTTAGTTCGAACTACTACGCAGTATACAATAAATTGTGTCTTAAGTGAAGTTAGGTTATTTATTTAGTGTGTCATAGGTCTAAATTTAGTATCATTAATGAGTATATGGCACCAGTCAGACCGGATGTAGAATGGACTTTAAACTTGTTTAGAATTTCTTATGTTTACAAATGTCAATCATCGAATGACTCATTTTATGACTCATATCCTGTAGGCGGAGCGAATTGACCTACTTCGTTATGGGCTAATCTGTAGGAAAGTTCCATGACCTAAGCAATGCGATTGGTTCTTGGCCGAGGAGAGGGAATACGTCTCCTTTCATTTGTAGGTTATAAAAAAGCACGCACAGTCAAAAATGGGCAGATTCTTCATCTCGAAAAACGATTATAACAACTTTTAACCTGCGACTCTCAGTTCTGTGAATCAAATTAAAACAATGATTCAAATAATTACAAGCTTCCCTAATAGCAGGGAACGTTCCGGGAACGTTCCTGGAACGTTCCGTGGGCACCTTCGGAACGTTCCAGCGGAACGTTCCAGGAACGTTCCCGGAACGTGTAAAATGTCCGCCCTTTGGGAACGTTCCACTGGAACGTTCCAGGAACGTTCCACTGGGACCTGAGGGGAACTTTCCATTATTGTTATTTTTAACAACAATTATCTCGTAAACCGTAAGAGATAGGTAAAAATGGATGTCATTTTTGAATTTTGAGTACCGCACATACTACACTATAATATGATATGCGTATCATAAACTGACATCGATTTTGACCTATCACTTACGGTTTACGCGATATTTATTGATAATAATAACAATAACGTTAATTTATGTTTGGAACGTTCCAGTGGAACGTTCCTGGAACGTTCCCAAGCGGCGGACATTTTACACGTTCCGGGAACGTTCCGTGCTATTAGGGTTGTCACGCGGCGCGTATCGCGATTAATTATTGCACTTGTGTGCATCAACCAAAACTGTGAACAATAAATCAAAACAAAAGCATTGAATAAATTTTGTGATTCAGTGAACATAAACAATGGTGTTTTTATTTACACTTGACCTAGTTTAGCGGCAGTGGTTTCCACCACTCAACGGCAGCATTCCGAACTCTCTTCAACGATTCAACAAATGGCTACAAGGGAATTAAATTCGACTGCAGATCCTGGGACGCAACAATAGGATATAATCTGACGGCCATGCAGTCTTATAAATTTCATTGGTTGAGCTCCCCTTCGATATCAGAGCGAATTGTCGTGAACGCCATCTGTCTAAGCTCGAAGGGGAGCTCAACCATTAAAATTTATGAGACTGCATGGCCATCAGATTATATCCTATAAAGAGGTTGAGCTCCCCTTCGAGTTCAGAGCGAATTGGAGAGTTTACCGCTCATTAGGAGGCGCCACCGAACTTCCATAAACAACCGCGTAATTCGAACTCAAAGTAAGCAAAGTAAAGTTTTTAAAAGAAAATCATGAAAAATGATTTAAACAAAATATGAAACGAGGACTGTAGCTTAATAAAAAGATAACCTGCATAGGTGAAAAGTATTAATAAAGAGGAAACGAAAAATTTGGTAGGAAGGTAAGTTTTCACCAACAGCAGGTAAGGTAGATTGTTTACTGTTGTTCAAAACTTACCTCTCTAACAAACCTTTCCTTTTCACTAATACTTTCCGAGTTTGCAGTTCAACTTCTTATTATGCCACAATGCACGTTTCTTATTTGTTCCACTCCTTTTTTATAATTTTCTTTTAAAAACTTTACTTTGCCTAATTTGAGTTCGAATTTCGCGGTCACTCATGGAAGTTCGCTAGCGCCTCCTAAGGGTGCTTCCACACGATTGCATATCAGCAGATTGCGTGTAGAAACTCAGAAAATCCACAAGAGTGAAAGAGATGGAGAACAGCCTATCTCTTTCAAGGTGCAGTCTCATGTGGGCAGAAAACGTCGGCATAAAGCAGAAACTCATAAGAGTGAAAGAGACGGACAGGGGTGCTATTCTTGAGTTCACTCGACGGTTTTTCGTATACGAAAATAGTCGAGTAGTATGAAATCGGTATTCTCGAGTCGTTCGTTCGGTTTCGTATAGGAAAATTCTCGAATACTTTGCAACGAGTGGGTTAGAGGCATTCGAAACTGAAAGTCGTATGCGAAAATAGTAAAATCTGTGAAAGTGGGAAGCATCATGGTGGCAGGTGGAGAAAGATATAAGGAATAACATAACCTAATAAAACTTATAGAATTCTGCTGTCATGTAATCATGACGTTACGAGACATAATTAACGTAAACGCTATTGAATTGTTAGATGATGCAGCAAAACATGCATATAGTAGAATGGGAATTCATAAACGTGATGATCCTTTTGAGTTACCTGTATAAATGGGGACGGCGACTGACATTTTCGGCCGCTAGGGTCGCTAGTGCGCGTGGAGATACACAAGACGACGTTTCTAACGGTGGTAACGTCTGTTATTCGAAGTATATCAGTCTTTCATAACGCAGCGTTGATGTGATAGCCTCAAGCACTATTTTGGAAATGCCAGGTATGCATGTGGCATTTGGGTGTGAAAATAAAGAAGCAAATCGGTTTCTAAATAACAAAAAACTATTGAAACTCTAAATAAAGCCTTGTGCCCGCGTACAAGGTATATCTCCACTCACGGTGCTGCCCCCTAAGCTGAGCTTGACAAATCGCCGTCCCCATATGATAAATATGTCATGTCCTGGCACAAGTATCGGATAGGAATTCTTCTGAACCAATCCGAATCATTCCGGAATTTGTATTCGAACCAATCCGAAAAAATTTCTACATTTCGTTCTGTGACGGTCTGAATAAAAATTCACTTTAATTTAATTTCTTCTGACGCAGATTCGTAGATCTGGTCAGTTAATTTATTTTAATGAAACACAAGTTGACGCCGTAGCAGTCAGACAAGGAATGATGCTTTTGGGGCCGAGGCCCTACCGGGTCGGTCCCACGATGAAAGAGTACATTCAACTGCCCTTATCAGTTTGAAGGGAGGGAGTGATATCTATCTATTCTTAGCCTACGAAACTACTCTTTTTTAGAAGAGTGCGTTTATAAAGCTAGAATATTTTTACTTATTCTTTCTAGCTTTACACCTCCCCTGTTAGAGTGAATTTCTCCTGAAATGCTTTGTATTTGTATAGATTACTTTCTTCTAAACTTACTAGCTTTATTATCTAACTTACTCTCTAAATCTATCGTAGGCGCGCTCGCTTGCACGTTGGTGACAACTTGTGGTATTATTTCGTTTTTTATCTTATTGGTGTTAAAACAAAAATTAAAGCAGAGGTTTGGAATACATTTTTGAATTAATTTGCAAATTCCGCATTTATAAAGTGCAAAGTCTTAAATAAGGATTAACGGAACGCCTAAGTAAGATAGAATATCCGTTGCCTTTTTTTCTCAAAGAATGAGTTCGTATAATAATCTGTCTTTTATTAAAAACAGTTTCTAAAATATAAAATAACCCGATGAAGCTACTGGTAGTAGGGCTTTAACCTATTAGCGTGTACAGTGTAATGCTGATTATGGTACAAAATTTCATAATCAGAAGAACGTACGCGTTTGCATATGGTGTAGGGTCCAAGCCATTCACTCTCTAATTTTGTTGGCATGTTTGACATTTCTTAACGAAGTCGATTACATCTTTCTCCATATTTTCCCACGATGTTTGTTCGCGTAGTCTCTTGATTGTTTTATTTTCGCCAAAGTGGCCAGTGGCCACGTTTCCGTGTGCCTCCCTCAACAGATTTTGTTTCTCTTCTTCACATAATTTTTTGTCAGGTCGTTCACACAGGAAAAATGTGTGTTCTGTGAATTTTGTCTGTAGTAGAAAATTCAACATATCTCCGATGCGTACACGTTCCGTAATTTTGATTAAGGGATCTTCCATGTGAAATTTAAGTATGCTCCAGGTTTTGTTTTTGGTGAAATCTTTCATTTTGTTGTAGAGGAGTTTGACCCATTTTTCTTCGTCATAGTCTGGTAACTGGATTCTTAGCAAAGAGAGAATATTTTGTTTGCTAATTTTAATCCAATTCTTTCCAGTGGCAACAAGTTTAATTTTTAATTTACTAGGCAGGCGGTTCCTTTTCCAGATTGCGTAATCGTTTTGAATTTCTTTTTCATCTGTCGGTTCATGATTTCGCAATCTTTCAGAAATTGGTTGGTTATCTCCGCCTGATGATGATGATGAATCAATCTCATCAACTTCTTGGGAGTCATTTACTTGATTGCTTTGTGCATTCTCTCCCAAATGTTCTGAGAGATTTTGATCTTGAATAGTTTGCATTCTCGAAAGCGCGTCAGCTGCCGTATTTTCCTTCCCTTTTTTATACACGATCTTGTATGCATATTCTTCCATCTGAAATCTCCACCTCATCAACCTGGAAGAAGGATCTTTTACGTTAAAAAGCCACGTCAAAGCCTGATGGTCCGTTTGTATGATGAATTTACGTCCGAGAAGATATTGTCGTAACCGCTTAACTGCCTAGACGATTGCTAAAGTTTCTTTTTCGGTAGTAATGAAGTTTAACTCAGGTTCATTTAGAGTCAACGTAAATGTGTCCTTAAAGTCAGGATATCTTAAGACCGGTGCTGAGCAAAGAGCATCTTTCAATGTTTTAAAACTTGTTTCGCAAAATGGCGTCCAATTAAAGGGATGATTTTTTTTCAGTTCTGTTAGTGGTTCAGCTATCGTAGAAAAGTTTTTTATAAATTTTCGGTAATATCCAGCTAGTCCTAAGAAGGATATGACTTCTTTTTGATTTTCGGGTCTTTTGAAATTTTGGACAGCTGATAATTTATATGGGTTTGGTTTCACTTTGTTTTCCGTGATCACGTGTCCCAGGAATTCCAGTTCCGGTCGAAGGAACTCACACTTGTCTGGTTGAAGTTTGAGTCCAGTAGCCCGTAAGCGTTCAAATAAGATGACCAGATTTTCGTTGTGTTCTTGGAGTGTACTTCCAAAGACAACAATGTCGTCCAGATAAGCGAAACAGATTTTTCCTACCAGTCCTCTTAATGCTGTGTCCATCATTCTTTGAAATGTGGCTGGAGCGTTTTTGAGCCCGAACGGCATGCGATTGTAGTGAAGATGCCCTTCAGGTGTAGAAAACTCATTATATTTTTTTGAGTCCTCGTTCATGGGAATTTGGTGAAATCCTGAGCTCAAATCGAAGGCTGAAAAGAATTTTGCTTTTCCTAGTTGGTCCAGAATTTCATCGATTACAGGAAGCGGGTAGGCATCTTCATCTGTTTTTTCATTTAACTTTCTAAAATCAATTACAAGCCTCCATTTAGGTTTTCCCGACAAGTCGCATTTTTTCGGGACGACCCAAAGTGGTGAATTGAATGGTGAGTCTGACGCTTCTATTATTCTTTTAGTTAGCATTTCATTTACCTGTTTTGAAATTTCTTCTTTGTGGCATTCCGGATGTCGTGGTTGACGTATGTTAATATTTGCTTCATCTTTCATGACGATTTTATGTGACGCTAGACTTGTGCAGGGTAGTGGATCTCCCTTTAGTAAGAAAATGTCGTGATAAGAGATAGCTATTTTTTGTATCTGTGTTCTATGGGTATCTTCGATATGTTCAAGCCTCAAATCTCCGTTCAGTAATTTCAATCTAGCATTTAATTCTTCCTTTGTAATGTAAGTTACACGCTCTTCTCGTTCTGAACTAACATTGATAAACTTATAATTTATGTCTTCACAACTTAATCTCAAGTCTGTTTCGGTATCGTTACTAACGGGAATCATTACTTGTGAGTCAACGATACGGTAAATAGAATTTGGAATGTAGAGATTATCTTCTATGAGAATGTGCCCCTGTTTTTTGTTTGTTTCCACGGTTATCATTTGTATAGTGTTCTTTGGGATGATAATACCCTCATTTTCCAAGGGATAGACCTTATCGTCGAGTTGGAGGGACCTGTTGGACAAGTTAAACTGATAAGAGTACAGGAATGGTGTTCCGATGATGCCTTCCTCGGGTATAGGGAAATTTTCTGGTACTATTACAAAGAGATGTTCTTTTCCTTGAAACTTAAACTTGGTTACTTCGTTTATCTGGTGCTTATCATTTCCCATCGAAAACTCTTTGTTCATGGAAATTCTCTGGTGGTATTTGTTAATGCAATTTTCTTTGATTAGATTTATTGATGCGCCACTATCAACTAATAATTTTACGGGTTTAATTGCTCCGTGTAACAGTCCTCTGATAGAATATAATCTTCCAGATATTGCTGATACTCTGTCTCCGACTCCGTTTCCCGAATATCTTCTTGTTCCTCCATTTTTCTTGCAGATAAGTTATACGATCCGGAGGTCGGCCTCTCGAGGCTTTCGCCTGAAAATTTTTCCGTTTAGAAAAACATTGGTTTTCGATATGTCCAGGTATTTTGCAGTGACTGCAAAATAACTGCATTCTCTGCTGCAAAGGTTTCCTGTGATTTGGAGGATTGTTTATCGAAGGGTATTTTTGTTGATTAAATTGGGAGTTAAGGGTTTCAAACGGATTTTTAATGAGGTTTGTGCGGATAGGTACTTGAGGTTTAATCGTGTTTCTTGATTGGCGAATTTCACTTCTTTCAGCTAACCAGACTTCAGATTGTATTGCCATTTGTTGTGCTTCTCTAATATCGCTAGGATTTTAACTAGAAACTCGGTCTGAAAGTTCTTCTCACAAATTCATTATGTATTTTTCAAGAACTGTTTGTTCTTAATTTTTTATGCAAATTTCTCGTTCGTGTGCGATAAGTTTCCAGTGATCCAGTAGTTCCAAAGTTAGTTCTAAGAGCTTTGAAAAGATCATCATAATCTTGAATTGATAAAAAACGACTAGATTTTTCCGCTTCTCCTTCGATTTTTTCTGCAATGATCCAGTCTAATAAAACTCCTGGATTTGAACACTGCGATTTAATTCTTTTCACAAGAGTGATGAAGGGTTCAACTCCCATATCGTCTTTTCCATTGAATTTTTTAATTAATTTCACCGCGTCTCTAGCAGGGATATTTTCGCTTGTAGTGGATATTCTTTCATCCGACCTTTGTGAGAGCCTGTCTTTTATAAGGATGGCTTCATTTGGCGTTGTTACTCTTTCATTTGACAACCTTTGTAGAAGCCTAGTGTCAATTTTTTCTCTCTCTAACGACTGTGCTGGTTCTACAAACAATGTGCCATTATTACCTACTCTAGATTCTTCATCTTTTTCGCTTTCGCCCGAAGTCATCAAATCAAAATTTTTTGCTATAGAGCGAATTTCTTCTTTACGTGTATTTATTGCGATTTCCATGTTAGACATCCGATCTGATAATTTGTGTAGCATGCCAATTATATCAGCATTAGTAACTACAAGAGGGGCATCTTCCGTCGGTGAAGGTGCGTTTTTCTGGATTCCGTCTGCCATGGTTTTCTTCTTAATAGTGTGTATATGTGTTTAATAGTGTACCTAATTCTTTGGGTTCCCTATTTATGTTAGCGGATGTCGGGTGGTGTGTCGCGTCGCGTTATATAATCTCTATATCGTTCGGTACAATGAAATACTCGCGTACGCGTATAGTCCGTGGCGAAGTCAGCCCTCTAGCCAGTGACTATTTTCTAATTTAAATTCACTATTTGAAACGAAAGTGCTACAACTTTGGCCAAATATTGTGAATGAATAGATGAACGTTTTTTAACGAAAGGTCTAGTCTCGCGTAGTCGGCTAGCCTTACGAGGTTTTGGAGAGTCGTGACAGAACACTCCTTTATTTTGAAATTTTTCCTCTTCTTTCTACTCACTTGAGATTCCCAGTGAAGATAGTTCGTGGCTGCTTCAGTGGATTTACTCTTTCTGGTCAGTCGTGGGTTTCAGAGTCCGTGAATTCTGCAATTCCAACGGTGCCAACTTGGTTGGGTGACGTCTCGCCTTTTAGTCTAATTTTTTAGACAAGGAATCACTGTGAGCCTACTTAGTTCAGCCCAGTACGTGTTTTCCTGATTTTAATTCCCTAAAAAGGTTCTTATTGATACTTTATGAGAATGACGTATCAATCAAAAGTATCCTGGCATGGATCGCCAATTTATGTGACGGTCTGAATAAAAAGTCACTTTAATTTAATTTGTTCTGACGCAGATTCGTAGATTTGGTCAGTTAATTTATTTTAATGAAACACAAGTTGACGCCGTAGCAGTCAGACAAGGAATGATGCTTTTGGGGCCGAGGCCCTACCGGGTCGGTCCCACGATGAAAGAGTACATTCAACTGCCCTTATCAGTTTGAAGGGAGGGAGTGATATCTATCTATTCTTAGCCTACGAAACTACTCTATTTTAGAAGAGTGCGGTTATAAAGCTAGAATATTTTTACTTATTCTTTCTAGCTTTACAGTTCGACTCAAATCGTTTAAAAATTAATCCGACTCAATTCGGTTCAATCCGAACTCCAAAACCAACAAAAGATTCAATCCAAATCAATCCACACTCGAATTTATATCCACTGAATTTTCAATCCGAATGAATCCGACTTCGGATTGAATTGGATTCATTCGTATAGATAATCGTTTTAGGTCAATCCGAGTTCGGATTCATTCGGATTGAAAATTTGGTAAGGATTTATTCGGATTAATTTTTGACCGATTTGGATCGAACGAAATGTAGAAATTTTTTCGGCTTGGTTCGAATTAACTCAGATTGTTTCGGATACAGATTCGGATGACTTCGGATTGGTTCGGAAGGAATTCCTATCTAATACTTTCGCCAGGGCGAAAACACAAGCTGCTCATTTCACGTGTGCGATTATCACTACAAATAACTGCAAATGTTTAAATGCCTTGAACTTTAGAATGCGCGGCAAAATGATATATGTTTTATGCTTACTTCTCTACTCAGCATTTGATTGGCCGATTCAGTACTTTGACATATCGGAAACGTCGCACTACACTTCGCCTTCGAAAGAACTTCGAGTGGCGTTCAAGAATACCAACCGCACTCGACAATTTTTCGTATACGAAACTACCGCTTGAAAATGTTCGCATTCTAAAAAAAGTCGAGTGAACTCAAGAATAGCACCCTAAGATCCATCCGTCTATTTCACTCTCATGAGTTTTCGCTTTCATCTGCCATGGGAGTCCACCATCACTCTTGTGAACTTTCTGCATGCAATCTGCTGATCTGCAATCGTGTGAAAGCGCTCTAACGAGTGGTAAACTCTTCCATTATCGGATAAACGCCAATGGCTGGGGTGGGATTCCGATGCCATCTAATCGAGTTGATCGGATGTCTCTTTCTACCGCATAAAATTAGACGGCGATGTTCGAACCATGATCCAATAAATACATGGTCTAGCCACTTGAGGGCCCCGTTTCGTCCAAGTCACGCAACCACTTAGTTCCACTATTTTGTTAGTATAACCGCGCAGTTTGAATTTGACGCGTACTCTCTGTACGACAAACTATTGTAGGAAAATCAGTATGTAGGAAAAAATATTATGAAAATATTAAAAGAATGAATCCCAAAAGTACTTGGAATAAGTATGGAATTATGTATATTAGAACACTGATAAGGAAATAAATTATATTCAGGACAGAATGGAAGTTTGTGAATAATACTGAATGAGAGTGATCAACAGTACATACAAATGTTAATAATTATGACAATTAATAACATTTTAAATATCTCTGTTTCACAGTATATACACATAGGTCCGTGAATTTTACAGAAAAGTTTGTAAGGTTAAAGAGATTAATGAATCTCATTTTTACAATGAAAACATAAGTACGTCAAAGTTATTGATAAATAACATCCTAATATATACATGTACAGAAATAAATTAGTTTTAAATCAATTTAGAAATAATACCCCAGATAGCAAAGTGCGCGCACGGTGCGACGCACGTGCGTCGCACCACGTGCGGATTTTCTCGCACGACGTGCGCGCAGGGGATGACACAGCTGCGTCCTCATATGCGTGACAGGTGTGTCGCACGTCATGCGTGCCGGTGCGGGTATGGTGCGTGCACACATTTAGGATTTTTACAGGGTAAAGAAAATATTTGCATTGATATTTTTAAATGAAGAGCAGGTAATTTATCATGAACGTATTTTGTATTATGGGTGGAAGGAATATTTATACATTTTAGTTGCGCATTAGCAATTCAGTTTCCGCATGTTTTTCTCAACAATAATAAATATTTTTTGCTGCAACCACAAGATACAGGCACATAAAACTGACAGAAAACATAAAGACGTAGGTAAAAAGTATATTTATCGTTTAAATAATAAAAAAAATGATGACCTAAAACAAAAATTACCTTTTTTTAATTATTTAAACCAAAAATAAACTGTTTATAACCGTTTTCACGTCTCTTATTAAAGTTTCAGCGAAGGATATTTATTATTTTGGACACAAGCATGCTAATATTTGTTGTTTGAATAAAAAAAGAACACAAGATTGATCAGAAATTAACTGTTTTTAATTATTCAAAACAGAAATAGGCTATTTATATCCGTTTTCGGGTTTCTCAAAGTTTCAGCGAAAGATATTTATTATTTTGGGCACAAAAATGCAAATATCGTAAGCAAAAAATGCCCTTAACGATACTAACATAAAACCCACGCATTTACATAACTGTAATATTTAATATCACAAACTTCAGGATCTGATACTTTTGCGAGATTAGCACGATTGTGTCCACAATAATAAATATTTTTCGCTGAATCTTTCAGAAATTGTATGAAACATAACAAAAACGGTAAATAGCCTATTTGTTGTTTGAAATGTAAAAAAACCGGTAACGCCGAAAAGGAGAATAAAACAAAATATTAATAAACACGCGCACGATTCGACACAAATCGAGAGGAACGGGGGGCCGCAGAGTCACTGCACATAAAAATCCTATCGCAATAATAAAATTTGCGATCGAGAACCGACACGTTTTCTCGCTAAAAACTCGCAAAACGAAACCGACAACGGAAGTCGACAACAGCTGTTACGGCGCGTCGGGCGATTACCGTTCGACCGACGCGACGGGGTCTGTGCCGTATATTATTCAGCTAATGCGCGCAGTTTTTAAATATAGCTCCTCTTATTTCTACTTCAAAATATTAAAAAATGAATACAATACGATTTAAAATTAAAGATGCATTTTTTAAATTCCTGAACAAATTTTTTAAACATTGATTTTAAATTACATTTTAAACACAAATTCAAATTGACAATAGGCTAATTGAAATTATTTGTATAGTCGAATAAAGTTGGAAATTATAGTTTCAAAATAAATAAAATGCATATTGTACGTTTAAACTATACAACCATGCATTCAATAATTCTTACTAATTTCCTAATTTATTCTTATTATAAAATCGGAAATGTTTTAATTTTGGTAAATAAACAATTTTTACAATATCAATTAATTCAATCTTTAATTATAATAATTATCAATATTTAAAAAAAATGTATTACAATAATAATAGTTTACTATACTACTATTATCAAAAATGTGCTTATTACTTATATATTATGTATATAATGACCCTCACAAAGTGCGACACACATACGCCGCACATCGTGCCTATCACAAAGTGCGTCGCATATGCCTCGCACGTATATGCCCCTTACCCTGTATCTAGAGATCCTCCAGGGAGAGTTGAGACACGTTTCCCCCTCCAATGCTCACCGCTGTACCGGAACTTGATATTTCACTGCGGCGCGAAAAGTTTGAAAAATGACATGCAGCGCAATACGTGACAGCACGCGAGCGAGCATCGAGAAATTTTCGTATTTGAGCAAAAGTATTAAAAAATGGAAACTGCGTAATGCAGGCCCATTATTTATTATAAATTATTTCTCTTAGTTTATTTATATTGAAGCTATGATGTGTGAAGTGTGATATGCGAGTTTTGTGATCAATGAAGAAGTGAAAAAGAGGTTGTGTATAACCTACTTTCCAAAGAAAAATATTGATAATATTTTGTGAGATATAAGTGTTTTGCAAAAATGGTAAATTGCTATATTTTATACTGCAATAATTCATCGAAAAACGGGTTTTTTCTGAAACAAATTCCACGAGATCCCAAACTTCGAGAATTGTTAATTCAGAATATCAATCGAGCAGATTGGAATTTGTAATCAATCTAAGACCAAAGAAAAAAATATTGATAAAAAGTACTTCAGCAAAAGCATGGCGATGCACACGACATATCAATGATATGTTTTTTATTTGTCCATATCGTTTTTAAGTGTAAAATAATAATAGCTTTTCACTCATCTTACTTTTTCCTTTATTTCATGCTTCTTTAAAAAAATGTATGTATTTTTCTTAAAACTGATTTTTCAATTATTTTCAGAATATGAATTTATGAAATTTCATCATTTAAATCTTCATCCTTTCCTACAATTTATGTTTACTTTATTTGTACGTATAACCTTTTCGAACCAAAGCTTTGCTTGCAACCTACAAAATGTATTTATTTAACCAATATTATTTATGGAAATGTGTATAATATATATGCCTAAAAGTGATTTTTAATTACACTTCGTTTATTTTAAATGTTTAGTTCAATGATATTCTCTTTATTTTGTATTAAGTCTGTTGTGAAATGAACACTCTATTTGAAAAACGCGCCATTTTTAGAATAGCCGGTTCCGGTACAGCGGCACCAATCAGAATTTGAGGACCCCGCGTCTCAACTCTCCCTTGAGGATCTCTCATGGTGCTTTCACACCTCTGCCTGCCTGCCCGGTGCAGGCAGGCAGCTGCCCGAGACCGTTCACACCTCGGATTTTCCGGCTATGGAAAATCTTAAAATCGCGCGGGAATTTTAAATATTGTAAAATTTTTAAATGATATAGACCAAGTTTTTCATAGTTAATATTGACAATTATGATAATGAGTTTCATTTTCCTCCTATAATGTAAAAATAAGAGATAAAATGTGCAGCCCTGAAGTGAGCATTTCAGAAATTGTCAAGTGATTACAGAAAAGTAGTTTTGTCAGTCGTCGTGACGTTGTGTTTTTTTTATTCTTATCCAGTGTTGATGTCCTGTGTCGCGGAATCAAGGAAAATATATTTCTGTATTTAAAATAAATAAGTTTTTATGCTATTGTACAACGTAAATATTTTTTTTAATGTGAAATTTCAAATTCGTATAGGAACCGTCAATTTACAGCAACCTAACCTGCAAAATGCTACTTATATATATTTTTTTCAGGCTTCAAAGATAGAAAATTATGTTTTGTAATACAAAGTAATCCCAAGATGCATCATAATATATTTTTTCCTTTTTTTTCAGATCGCAAACATAGATTAATCATTCAAAGGCGTTAGATATTAAATATTTGTCCCATTTCTCTAACTTACTCATATTCGAGCACTGTAAAAATATTTCCGTAGATTATCCATTCTATTCAATCAATTTTGCACAACGTTACACAATTATATCGTACAACGCCGAGAGTCAATTGTCGTAAGTTCTAAAAAAAATTTCGGAAAATCGTCACATATACAATGTAGCAGTTTCAAAGGTTATGATGGGATTTATGTTATAATATATAATTGTATGTACATATACGTTCAGTGTGGTAAATTTTCATAATTAAGTTGTGCAATCCTAAATTAATTAATTTTTCAGACGGAGTGATAACATCTCCTCTAGTAGGAGCACTAAGTAGTTCCGGACCAACTTTTAGAAGTAATTTTTAGTAATCCTGTAGAGTCATACGCACGTAATTGCGGAACATTACACGATCAAACATGACCATCTCTTTAATTAGATTTTCATGAGCTCCTGCAATAATTCACTTACATTATATATACTTAAGATGTACATATAATTAAGAATAAGAGCGTTAACTTTACCCTGATCTACGCGACGTTCCCAGAGAGGATGCACTCGAAATCGTCTCCTATTCGCCCTTCTCCGTCGTCGCCTGAGCAGCCACAAAAGTGCTACTTCTTGGATGATAGCTATCAAAAAGCCAGGAAAAAATAATTTTGTATCTTTGAAGCCTGAAAAGAATATACATACACACACACACACCCACACATATATATATAAATATATATATATATATATATATATATATAAGTAGCATTTTGCAGGTTAGGTTGCTGTAAATTGACGCTTCCTATATGAATTTGAAATTTCACCTCTAAAAAAATATTTACGTTGTACAAGAGCATAAAAACTTATATATTTTACTTACAGAAATATATTTTCTTTGATTCCGCGACACAGGACATCAACACCGGATACGAATAAAAGAACACAACGACTGACAAAACGACTTTTCTGTAAACACTTGACAATTTCTGAAATACTCGCTTTAGGGCTGAACATTTTATCTCTTATTTTTACATTATAGGAGAAAAATGAAACTCATTATCATATTTGTACATTTTAACTATAAAAGCCTTGGTTTATTTCATTAAAGATTTTACAATATTTAAAATTCCCGCGCGATTTTGAGATTTTCCATAGCCGGAAAATCCGAGGTGTGAACGGTCTCGGGCAGCTGCCTGCCTGCACCGGGCAGGCAGGCAGAGGTGTGAAAGCACCATCACTGATATATATATAATACACTGGATGCAGGATTCAATGGAAAACGCGTGTGCCTACTTGAAACGAGCGGATCATGACAGCTACGACCAAATTGGCTTTTTGATCCTCACACCATGCGCGCGCATGAGCGGTAAAATTTGAATCAGGGTGGTGTCCCATGGCAGCGTCAAACTTGGCGCAAAACGCAAAACCGTAAATCACCAGACATTACAGCCAATGACTGTGTTTCTGTGGATTACTAGGAGAATATCATTGGTTGAAATATCTAGTTAATTGACGTTTTGCGCCAAGATTGACGCTGCCATGGGACGCCCCCTGAAATTATTATGCACATTAAATGGTTACAATCATGTGTTGCAGATTAGGTCAGGATGGTTAAATGTGGAACGAAATTCGAAGTTTAGACTTTCATTATTGGTGTTTCAAATATTTGACAAACTTTTGGTTTTAATTCTCATTTATTAGAATCATTTTTTTTATTAAAACTGAAATTTAATAAGTGCATTTATAATTTATTTAAAAACTTTCAATCAAAAAGATTTACTTTGTTTGAAAGAGCACCTAAACTAAAAACATGTTTAATTGAAAAATAATTCTCAAATAAAAAAAATTATTAACGTTTTTGAATTATACATCTTAGAACTAAAATAAGAAAATATTAGAATTGAAAGATAATCTGTTTTAGTAGATATTTCTTTTTTTAATTGCTTGAGAATTCAACTCATTTGTTTGAAAGATTTGGTTGAATCACTTCGTTAAGAAATCTTTTTTTTTTTTTTTTTGAAGATTCACATTTTTAATTAACAAATCATCTCTTTGGTTGAGAGCTTAACTATTTTGTTGGAAATTAATCTTTTTTAATTGAAAATCGAACTAATTTGGTAAAATTTTATCTCCTTTGTTGAAAATTTTTTATTGTAAAAAATTCAGGGGTGATTTTGATATTAAAGGATATATATACTTCGTAGGGGAACTATTTCAGACAAAATTAAGCCTTTTTTGGAACACCCTAATGTGATATATTTCTATTTATTAATATTTCTAATGTATATATTTTTATGTGCATTTTGTGATTTTACGTGCTTACTGCAAATTATTGTCAAATAGACGGCTTCTTGTAAGAAATTGATTTGTTTAGTTTCAATTTTTGGAGAGTTTTAATATTCCATTTATTCTTGTAGTTATCTAAAAATAATTAATGCTACTATTTATTCAGTAGAATGAGGTGATTGAATTTTCAGGTTAAAGCTTGAG
This sequence comes from Andricus curvator, assembly GCA_932195095.1. Taxonomy (NCBI): domain Eukaryota; kingdom Metazoa; phylum Arthropoda; class Insecta; order Hymenoptera; family Cynipidae; genus Andricus; species Andricus curvator. The sequence goes on from CAKNYM010052990.1 coordinate 46,581, forward strand.
TCCAACAGCCTTGAGTCAATTTTTATGTAGAGTCAATATATGTATGTGTGATAACAATATCAATGTGATAAACAGAAAATTTGGAATTGAGAGTAAAAACATTTTTATATATTGTTGGTAATTAATTTAAAAGAAACTGAGATGCTCTCAGAGAACTAAAATTCAATTTTTATATTTTGTTGGTAATTAATTTAAAATAAACTGATATGCTCTTAGAAAACTAAAATTCTCCTGTTTCTTCAATAAAATGTAAGTAAATAATAATTATTATTAATTAACATTTCGTAAATACAATTACACAGACAATTAATTTTTAATTCAATATAGAAGAGTGACACTTTGAATTGGGTTAAATAATAATTAAATTAAATTAAAAATTCCTTCAAGCACATCATTACGACTTGAAGAATATGTAAATTAGAAGCAAAAGGTTGCCAAATATTTGAAACACCATTAATGAAAGTCTAGGCTTCAAATTTCGTTTCATATTTACCCATCTTGACCTAATCTGCAACACATGATTGTAACCATTTATGTGCCTAATAATTTAATTCAAATTTTACGGCTCATGCGCGCGCATGGTAAAAGGATGAAAAAGCCAATTTGGTCGTAGCTGTCATGATCCGCTCGTTACTTGAAGGCTTCGGAGCCGCCATGTTTGAGGGATGTTTTGGTTCGGGACCAGTCGGGACAGATCGGGATATGCGGGAGATTCAAATCTAGTAGGGAAGAGAATTCAAAAATATTAATAAAAATCATGTGAAATTTAGTTTATTGTCAATGAAGGCTCTTTTACACCTTCCGTCAACCGGTCGTCGACCGACCAACATATCGGAATATCCATTCACACCTTCGGAAAATTCAGCTGAATTTTCAGTTGAATCTAGTAATATTTTAGTTATCTTCTGAAACTCACTGAAAGATTACTGAAATATTACTAGATTTCACTGAATTTGGCGGAGGTGTGAATGGATATTTCGATATGTTGGTCGGTCGACGACCGATTGACGGAAGGTGTAAAAGAGCCTTGAGTGAACCCTGCCGATGAAACAGCACTGAAAAAGCACTGGCGAACGGCACTGGGCCGCCAGTGCTTTTTCAGTGACTGTTTGTGCTGATTTCAGCACCTAAACCGCACTGAGGGTGATGCGACGGTCATATAATGGTTCTATTGTATTCGTCACGTACCGGACAGGCAGAGTGGTTTATTTACAGCAGTTGGCCGCTACCAACCCGAATCCCTTCTTAAAATTTTCTTCAAATTATTAACACTTTTTTTTAATTTATGAATTTTCTCATTATATATATTTTATACTTATACATTATATACTAATATACTATTCTGAAGTTGAATTCGAAAATGTTGTCTGTTTTGACGTATCTCATTCCATTTACGAGATACATTATGTTCATTCGAATTTTAAACTTTTCAAAAAAAAAGTTAGATATCTTAAATCATCGAAACCCGTAAATTCTGAATTTCTAACTTTCGCAGAGGTAATTTCAAAACTTCACAAATTTTAATTTTTCATTTTTAATCCCTTTCAGCTGGTCTACTTGGTAGCCTATTTGCAGGTATAAAGGGAACTTCTGCAGGCATTTAAAACTGTAATCTGTGTAGCTTTAAACGAGCAGCACTGAAACGGCACTGGGCAGTGCTTTTTGAGTGCCTTTTCAGTGCTGTTCCATCGGCAGGGAATCGACTAAAACTGGAAACTGAATAAAACTTAATAAAAAGTAATTACATACATAAAAATAATCGAACAGTACAAAAAAAGAAAGTCGATGGGATTTTGAATTGGCGGAATACACATTTTGTAAACACGTGGTTTATAATATTTATTTATGTTTTCTCTTGAAAAGTACAATAAAACTTTGAAGTTTTTACAAGTGAACAATATAATAATTGTAATATCCTAAAAATCTGTAAACGTTAGAATTGTGAAACACTTATTGGAACCTTTAAAAGCTGCGAATTTGTACAAAATAATTTCTCTGCGGATAAAAAAAGTGGGGTGAAATTGTAAATATGACTAATGGATATTATAATTACAAAATGAATGTAAATTATAATACAAATGATAATAATTTAAAAGAGCAAAAGGAATAAAACTCTTGTGGCATGTGCGTAAGTTAAATAATTAGTAATATTAATATTATGCCAATAATATTATGCAATTCATGAATACGAACTTTGAATTAATGTTCAATAAAAATGACATAGAAAAAAGTATAAAGTATAAATATATACAGGGCTCGCAACTGCTCAAGCTTAAAAAATAGTAACAATAATGTGTCAAAAAAGTAATCAAAAAGAAGGATTTTTTAAACAAAAAGACGAATTTTTCAACAACATTATGAATCTTTAACAAAAAAGTATATGTTTAACAAAGTAGTTCAACTTTTAACAAAATGGTTGAATTTTTCTGACTACAAACAAATTTAATATAAAAAACAGTAGAATTCATTAAAAAAATACGATTTTTCAACAAAATAGGTTATTTTTCGACCAAATTGTTGACTTTTTAAGCCAAAAAGATCAATTTTTACAAATCAGTTGAATTTTCAACCAGTAAATATGAATTTTTGATAAAAAAGTTTTCTGTAAACCAAATAGTTGATTTTTCTACGAAAACAGAGGAATCTTCAACCGAAAAAGACGAATTTTCAACAAAATAAGTATATTTCTAACCAAACAGATGAATTTTCAAATAAAATAATGTATTTAAAAATGGCCAACGGCCATACCACGCTGAAAAAACCCAGTTCTCGTCAGATCACTGAAGTTAAGCAGCGTTGGACGCGGTTAGTACTTGGATGGGTGACCATTCAAGAATACTGAGTGCTGTTGGCACATCGTGGGTATGGTGAGCCCACACTTGTAGTTATTTATAACTACAAGAAAACTATATCCACCTAGAAACACTACCCGAATCGGGTAGTGTCACGCCTACCCTGAAAGGGAAATGGCTTAATGGTATACATACATACACATACATTTTTAAACAAAAGTGTTAAAAATTTTTAACTTAAAAAATTGAACCTTGAAATTTGATTAATTTAAACGCTTAATAATTTACGCGTATAAAATGGAAGCTTTTAATACTTTTCAATTGAAAATTTTTAAATTAAAAGTCGTTAAACTGCAAAATTTGAACTTTTATACATTGTACAGTTCAAGATTAAAAAAATAGAAATCCACTATATCATTTTCAGTGCTGTGAATTGAAGAATTAATCAAAAAAAATGTTTAGTTATATCATTTTAAGCAACTCGAATTTTTCCTACAATTTTTTGAAAATCCTGCAAAAGTAAAAAAATTACCTTAAAATCATCCAGATTCTTTTTTGAAAATTTCATTGAATATTATTTTAAAATTAAATAAAAAAATAAGAATTTTTATTCATTTAAAACCTTTCAAAATACTTAAAAAGATTATAAATTTTGTGTTCGAAATTTTCAAACATCTGCATTCTGTTTACAATCTTTTGTAATTTTGCTCTTAAGGCCATGTTACGAGTGGGTCACGTGACCGGATTCCTACCTTACCGACACTTTTTTTCAAAATCAACTTACGTTCACACGAAACGCGATATCGAGTTGAAAATTTGGGATAATAAATAAGAAGCGCTAAGAAAGGCGGCTCTGGTACTAAATTTTTATAATTATGAAAAAAGTTTTTTTTGTAAATAATTTTTTTTTGCTTTTTTCATGATTATTCAAATTTAGAACCAGAGCCGCCTTTCTTAGTGCTTCTGATTTAATATCCCAAATTTTCAACTCGATATCGCGTTTCCTGTGAACGTAAGTTGATTTTGAAAAAAAGTGTTCGTAAGGTAGGAATCCGGTCACGTGACCCACTCGTAACATGGCCTTAATATTAATTTTTCAAAATAAAAAATAATTATAAATCTTCCCAGCAAACTTAAAAATTATTTTGTTTTCTTAAAACCTTTAAAGATCCATAATAAGCTTCAAAATTTTATTTTGAAATCTTCAAAAATCTAAATTTAGTATTTTATTTCTCGAAATTTTGTCCAGTTTTAAATTAAGTTTGGATCTTCTGAAAACTTGTAAATATCTTTCAAACTAACTCAAATTTTTTCTAAATTGATAATTGTTTAATTGTTAGTTATGCATCAAAATTCAATAATTTCACTTACATATTAAAAATTTGTTAAATAGGACAAATTAAAATTGTATGGAAAGTAAAATATTGCTGAATATCCCAAAAAAGTCTTCAATAATTAAAAAAATACAAATTAAATGGTTAAAAATGGAATATTTTAGATTGAAACAATATTTGAATAGGATTTGGAATTGAATAAGAGCGTTTGATTATAAATTTATTAATTTGAAATTATTTTAGAATTAAGAACAGTTTATGAAGTTTCAATCAAAAGTTTACATTTCTTTAACTACTGAGGCTTTCAAATTTAAAAATTTACATGTTTAACATTAAAATCTGTTCAGAATCGTCCTGTAAAATCAATAATTGTTTAATTTTCAATAATCGCACTACAGTTCATTGTGATTTATTATAATAGCAAAAGTTCTTGGTAAAAGTGAAAAATTCTTTTTATTTTAGTTTCTTGTAGGAAATTATATATTGCATATCCTACAAAAATTGTCAGGAAAGTACAAGTCGAAACGTTGATGTGGATTCTAAAAGTGTATAGTTTTTTTTGTTTTTTTTTTTAAATTTGTACATTTCTACCATAAACTACTAGTATATACAACACAATTTTTATGTACAGTTTCCCAATATTTACTACTACGAAGTCGAGAGCTGGTTTTCTCAATCTTCGTAAAATATGACGGTAAAGCAGTTGAAAGATTTTTTAAGGTTAGAAAAGTTTGTCATGTATCGCTTCATAAACAAAACACCGCACTTCCGAATATAATAATAAATGGCACAATGTCTAGGCATACCCAAAATACGTATTTGGAAAAATTAATGAAAAATTAATAATGACAGAAGCACTGATATGATGGTAATAAATAAACTGAATTGTGAGAGTAATACAATAATATAGTAATATAATAGAGAGAGTACATATAATATATATAATAGTAGAGAGTAATATAGTAAGAGATAATTATGTTTATATTTGATTGTTGAATATTATTATAATTTCTGGTACGTTCATGCTTCTTCTGTGAATGATAGATAAGATTTTTTAAATTATAATTTTTTGTACTTTGGAGTTTAATTTTTATTACTAGACTGAACCGAAAATTGATTGCATTTAAGAATATATAGAATTTTTGCCGGTCTGAAGCTTGAGATAGGTTTTTTGTACATAGTCTTTTTAAAAAATTATCAAAAACCATTTCTCGAAAATCGAATTTTTTATTTAAAAAAAAAACTAAAAAGAAATTTCGAGATAAATCATGAACCAGTGATGAAAATATTTTCTTTGATAAATGATTCTTTTAATTAAAATAATCAAATATTTATACCAAAGAAACATCTTTTTTAATGTTTAAAGTTTTAAAAAAATATTGTTTGAATTTTAAATAACAATAATTGAAAAAAATATATTTCTGGATAAAAAATTTTGGTTGAAAATGTACATATTATATTTTTTAAATTACAAAAAATGTTTTCAAAAATCGAATTATTGATTTTTTTTAAATTAAAAAGAAACTTCGAAATAAATTAGTGCTGATTTGAATCCTGCAAAGTTGGTTTGGATCATGTTTGGTTCGAAAAAAATTTAGGGAGAATTTTTTTTCCGTTTGAAGCACACGCGTGTTTTTACATTAATTTTTTTATACAATTTTTGTAGGGCTATTTTAATTTCAAATTCAAACAATTTTACAAAACTTTACAAATTAACAAAAATTTATTTGATAAAAATATTTTATTATCGCATTTTTAATAAATAATATTTATTGAGAAACAATTTTTTAATCATGCAAATTCTGGAATTTTATAATTATGGAAATTCTAGTTTGGATATTTTATAATTCGGCAATTGTATGTAGGGAATTTTATTATTTGGGAATTTTCAAATTCGGTAATATTATAAACTGTTCGGGAATTTTATTATTTTTGGAATTTTATTATTTGGGAGTTTTACAGAGTCGGAAATTTCATTTGCGGGATATTTCAGTCGTCTCTAGAAATATTTGCTGCAATTATAATTTCGAGACCTGGATCTTTTCAATTTTTTCCTACAGCATTTATTTAAAAAAAATATTATATGCAAATTTTTGAAATCACAAGTTATAAAGATAATCTCATTAAATATCAAAATTACAAAATTTTAAATTCGCTGTATATCTAATTTGTATTCCTGGGTCTTGGCGATTTTTTCCCTAGTGCATTTTGGTCACTTGTAAACGGGGGTGAATTTAATAGGAATTATCTCTCAGAAAATAAGTTATTAAAATGAGAAAAAATCGGGTATCTTTTTTTGTCTCTATAGAGGTCATACCTATAGGTATGAAAAAAATGTAAACTTCTGAAAATTTAAAAACTCTGCAAACAAGAAATTTTTGAAACATTTCTTTTTGCACCGATAACTAAGTTGTATGCAAATATATTATATATCTTTGCTGTATGTCTTTCGATTCCGAACTAATTATACTCTTTTACGATTCTAATACAATTTACAAAACACTAATTGAAATTTTTTTGTTTTTAAGGCTTCAATTTGATAATTTAAATTTTAACATTAAAATTTCCTCATTTTCAGAATGCAGGCTTATTGTTTGAATTTTCACAATTTTCGTTATAAGTTAGGTTAAAAATACCAAATTCTGGGATTCGAAATTGCTACAACGCGAAGAAGTCAAAGTTTAAATTTAAACGTTAAATATGTGAAAATACTTTCTTACTTTAGTCGCTTCTTCTGAGAGTTGATCCTCTGCTTTCAGTTTTCTTTTCGAAATATATCTTGAATTCAAAGCATTTTAAATTCAATGTTTTCAGCTGCATTTAGATTGAAGTTTACAAATTTTTTTGGTTTGAACTATAAATTATTCAAAATACTTTACTTATTTTTCACAATTGTAATTTATAACCTTTAAAACTGAATACTTGTAGGTCAAACATGAAAAAGTAGACTATATTGAATAATTTGAAATTTAAAGCTATTTAAATATGCAAGAATTTTTTAATTGAAAGTGTTCGATAATTTTAGATTGAAACATTTCAAATTATTTAGTTACAAATTAAAATCGTTTAAAGTTGCAGAATTAGAAATGAACGTCTTTTAATACTTGAATATTTAATTTATATTTAATTAATACTTTTATCTTCCGATAAATTTGAAAGTAGGACTATTGAAAATTAGGAGTGCTTGAAAAAACTGAACAAATGTTCAGTTTCAAAAGCTCTTTAAAAGGGTGCTTTTTCCTGTTTTATTTATTTTTGCTTCCTCATAGAGGAAACTTTGTAATTGTAACATTTTCCAAATTTTTTTAATTCATTTAATTAAACCTTCCTCAATGTAAAAATGTCTAATAGCAATTGTCTGGATGTGTGTGTGGATGTCACTTTTTTGTGAATACGATAACTAGAAAACGGTTGCACATAAATTGATGAAATTTGGAGGGCTTATTTTCCTCACTAATATCTTGAAACTGACCCAAGGATTTCTAAAAATATTTATTGCATTTTTGTAGCACTCAATAATATTTTGAAAATCGGTTTTTTATAGTAAAACTTTTTTCAGTAGCATAATTCAAAGTTGATGCAAGGATATAAAAGATTCCTTGGTTCGAGACGAATCGATTAACCTAAATATTAATACACTTTATTGAAGAGTAGGGAAGTTATGGTAATTTATATATTTTGAGAATCGTTTTTTTATAGTACCATTTTTTTCATTAACATAATTCAAAGTTGATGCAAGAAGAGAAAATATAGGTTGATTCGAGTCGAATCGATTGACCTATAATATTAATAAATTTTATTGAAGAGTAAGGAAGCTATGGTAATGCATAATATTTGAAAATACGGTTTTTTATAGTAAAACTTTTTTCTTCAACATAATTGAAAGTTGATGCAAGAATATAAAAGATTCCTTGGTTCGAGACGAATCGATTGACTTACAATATTAATACATTTTATTAAAGAGTAGGGAAGTTATGCTCATTTATAATATTTGAATCACCTGTTTCAAACAGAAAAACTTTTTTCATAGACATAATTCAAAGTTGACGCATGAATAGAAAAGACTTTTTCATTATAAATTTTCAAATAGAGTAATTCTGACAATTTTTGTAAAGAAATCACTAAGCTGGAAAAGGGATAGGGTGCGACAGAATTTTTCCCTTTCCTTTTCCAGCTCGAAAAATTATCATTTCGAATACAAAATTTGATTTGTCTGATTTGTCTATGTATTTAAAAATTTTTTGTATTATTTTGTAATTTTGTAAATTGTATTTTTTGTAAATTTCTATTTTTAAATTGAACAAAATGAAGACTTTGGTTTGTCTATTATTGAAAAAAAAAACTAATTCTTTCTCTATGAGGAAGCAAATACATTTGCTAACGGGAAACAAAGTGCTCGTGAAATGAGCACCATATAATTATAAATACAAACAAAGTGGAAACACTCGAGATCGAATTCACAGCTAGTTTAATAATTTAGCACCCCCACAAATTATTTTTTTTGTGAGAAAATAACACCTGAGTTTTGCCAAAATTGAAAAATATATATTTAATGTTCGCTCAAGGTCAATTTTGTTAAAAGTGCTTGTTTCTGAATAAACTGACATTATTATTGTTTCTGATTTCGTTATGTCACTCATGGATTGTGTTTTTCATATAAAACATTGATATCTGGTTTTTTTACGTTTATAAAATAATAATTAAAGGTCACTCAAGGTAAGTTTCTATACAAAATATTGATTTTTTGTCAAACTATACAATGGATTTCTTCGCCCAAATATATACAAACATAAATTGTACTACAGTAAAAACAACTGGAAAAAATGAGATTGAAGGAAAATGTTGTAAACAAAATTAACCTTCGTCGACCTATAAATATTTATTTTATTTCTCGAAAGATTAAAAAAACTCTTCGGAACGCTTTTATTACAACAATTTTATTGAAGAAAAATATTGTTTTTAAAAATAAAAATAGTATAATTTTCACATACATTTCTTAAAATAAAAAATTAACCACGATAATTGTAGAAAATCTTTCAAGGAAGAAAATGATTGTCCCGGAAGTTAGAACCGAAAAATTAATTTTTGAAAAACATGAAAGTTGTTCTAAATTGAGCTAGACTCGCGACCGGGAAAAATCGGGAAATGAAAGTGAATCTATTTTTTGACCGGAAAATAACAAAACTTTTTAGATTGATCAGCTGTAAATATAAATTAAATCATGCTTTTAGAAACTGAAATGTAGCTCGAGTATTAAAAATTGAACAGTAATTGATTTTACAAGACGATTCTGCATCTGTTCAAAATTATATAATTTACATATTTTAACGTTAAAATTTGAACTAATTTAATTCGAAGGCCTTAGTAGCTACACAAATGTAAACATCCGATTGAGTCTTCATAAACAATATTCAATTTAAAAATCACTTCAAATTAATAGATTCATAAATAAAAGCCTTTATTCAATTTCAAAATCTTATTCAAGTATTGTTTTAGTATAAAATATTCCACTTTTAATCCATTCAACTTGGAATTATTAAATTAAAAAAAAAACAATTTTCAATATTAAACAATATGAAACTGAATTTTCACAATTTCAGTGATAAATTTAAACTTTGAATGTTACAATTATAATTTTTCTATTTTTTAAATTTGTAATTTGAAAGTGAAAGTGTTGAATTTTGATTTGTAAATAATAGTTGAACAACAATTAATTTAGGAAAAATTCGAATAAGTTGGAGGTTTTTGAATGTTTCCAACCAAAAAAATTAGGTGCTTTCAAAAATTTAACAAAAATTTGTTAAAAAGATTTTTGGGATATTAAAAAAGCTATTTTATTCCGAAAAAGAACATAACTTTAAGAGAATGTTTAAAAATATTTCCAAACATTTCAAAAGATTTACAAAATTGGAAAAAAATATGGAAGCTTTTGAGGCAATTTTCTTTCGCAGGATTTTACAAAAAGTTTAGGAAAATGGGAATCACTTTAAAAGATACTTAAAAGTTCCGACAAAATTTCAAAAATAATTTGAAAAGGTTTTAAATAATTTAAAAGAAAATTGATTGATGCACATTTTCAAACACAATTTTTCATCCAGAAATACATAAATTTTTTAATTATGTTTATGTAATATTGTTTGTATACCATTAAGCCATTTCCCTTTCGGGGTAGGCGTGACACTACCCGATTCGGGTAGTGTTTCTAGGTTGATAACTTGTAGTAAATAACTACAAGTGTGGGCTCACCACACCCACGATGTGCCAACAGCACTCAGTTTTCTCGAATGGTCACCCATCCATCATTTCAAATTTTACACCAATTATGCGAGTGCCATGCTCCTAATAGGGTCAGTTTATTTGTACAAATAAAATAAAAGTCAATATCTCAAGACATTTTAGTGAGGTCGATGGATACCCTGGTGAAAGTTTCGGATAGGAATTCATTCCGAAACAATCTGAATTATTTCGAAATCTGCATCTGGAGCAATCCGAAAAAAGTTATTAATTTCGTTGGACTGTCTCGGACAGGATTCCTATCCGAAACTTTCATCAGGGTAATATAAAGTCTACACACTGTTTAAAATACAATTTTATGTTTATTATTTAGGCAATAAAACGATATAGAAATAAGCTGTAAAAATATAATGAGAGATAAAAGTCTTTTCTGAAACATACGTCGCTACAGAAATTTACATTTATAATTTGTATTTTTACTACAGTGTTCATTTTTTCCTCAAATGTTCGTCGATTTCGAAGGGGAAAAAAATGTAATTTCACAGATATAGTTCCTTATAATAACAGAAAATTATATTGCTTGAAAGATTTTCTTTCGTACAAAAAATTATTTTAAGTGTATTTTTTATGCAAAAGAATTGTTTTAAAAATTCTATTAAATCTACGTCGCTAAAAAATAATTTTAAAAGAGTTGTTTGACTGCAATTTTTTTGACAACTTAACAAATTTTGTTTACTACATTGTAATTGTTTTCATCAAATGTACACCAACATTTTCTACGAAATATACAAAAAAAAGTTTTAACTAATATGAAAACCTTTTTTTTTCTCAATTACTAAAATTTAATTTATCCAGGCGTGCAAACGTAGATATTTAATTTCTTATTTCTGACACATATATGTATAATATAAATTGAACACTACACTACCAATACATCTATGTTTTAAAATTTATTAAATGGAAAAAATTACAAAAACTTGGAGAATCTATTAAAAGGGAATAACAATGAAAATTTGTCGAGATTATTATAATAATTTGAAAAAGTGAAAAACTCGTCAATTTTTCATTTTTTGTGAGATTTATTGAATCGCCATCCTTAACTTTCATTTTTTCGTAACAGAATAATGTTTTTAGATCAAACACTTTATATTCTTATTGAACATCCCATATAGCAGTAGAAAGATTTTATTTATGCAAAAATTTAATTATTCGTTTTTTAATCGCTATTTGAAGCAGTTTTGAAAAACCATGAGATTTTAATCTCAAAATGCTTGGTTGGCTTTTATGAAATTGGCTAAATTTTCCACATCAAACTTTGTGTAGCCATAAACTTAATATCTTGGAAGGATGATTTTATTTTATTTTTAAACTGAAAATTGAATTTTTTCTCGCAAACCGCAGTGACGCTTGGTTCCATTTTGTATCTGTTTTGCAAAGACGCGATATTTTGCTTTGAAAACGGGCGCGGCGACAGCCATCTTGCGAACCGGCAGTGGCCGCCTAGGGACATTTGATCTCCGCGCAAAGTAACCAAAACGGTTGGCCACCTGCACTCCGATCAACCGAGAAACACGGAGAGTGAACGGATACAGAGCGCCCATGTAGATTCAGGCAAAGATATTATAAACGTAGATGCGGTACGGGCTTAGTTACCCGCGATAAATATTGACTATGTGCAGGCAAAGATATTATACACCTAGATGCGGCAAGTGGCGGCGGAGTGGGGGAACAATATATATAGCAACTACTTTCGTGCGGTGCGTAGCTACTGTCCTCTTCGTACTACCTTTCTTCACTCTTTCTCTGTAGGTACAATCATTGCTCTGCGGCTCTAAGGGTAATGATTTTAAATCTATTATCCTTGCAGCTTCTCCATGTTATCTCAAAACATCGGTAAAGTAGAAGCAGGGATTCTGACATGATTTACAAAATAACAAATTAATATAAAATGATAATACTTTTGAAATTCCAATCCTTATTTTATTTGTACAGAAAATAAATTAGTGACAATATTAAAGGTTTGCCACAATATTTAATTTTAATGCTAATTTTGTAATTAGGTAAATATTTATTTTTCCAATTGATATTTCACATTCCGGTGTATTAAGTAAAGATGATATAAATGTTTCTTTAAAATGGATAAAAAAACATGTATTAAATTTTCATTTTCTTACAGCAATTTTTTATTAAATAATTTGAAACAAATTAATCAATATTGATCCTAGGTTAGAAGTAAACTGCACCAATCAATTATGTGTAAAAATTAACTCCAGAAACTTTTACTAAATTTTCACTTACATTCAAAACTTTTTTTTCTTGGCAAATGTATAAATGTTAAGGTTGCAGGATTATAAATAAAAGCATTGCTATGATTTTGCAACGATAAAAATCTAATAATGTCAGAATTTATTAAATTGATCTTTTAAATGAGGAACGCTTGCGAAGTTAAACAAAATCGAATATAACCGATTAAGATTATATCATTTCTAATTAAAAGCCTTCAATGTTGAATGATTTTTAATTGAAACCTTCAAAATTAGGAATTTTTATTTTAAATTAGAAGTCATCTTTTTGAATAGAAAACGTTCTAATTGGAATAATTCTTATATTAAAAAATTAAAAACTTTAATTAGAATTTCTAATTAGAATTCTAATTCTAATGCATAAAATAAGTCTTCACTCATTAAAATATGTAATCATTTTTACACTCTAATCCTTTATGATTGAGAAAGTATTACAATAGGCCGAAATTTCACACCTCAGTTTTTGAACGGATCTCCACGTTTTGAGACCCCCTGAAGCCGAAAATCAAGTTTTTGCAGTGCTGTATGTCTGTATGTCCGTAAACATGATAACTCTCGAAAAAATGAACGGATCAAATCGTCGAGCTTTGGCAAACTTTTTTGTATTCTAAAAGAAAGAGCGAGTTTGTTAACCAACGACAGATACGTGAAGAAAGTTTAAAAGAAGAATTGAAGCTTTTTAAAATATCTACAATTTCTCCCTCAACCATTTTTTGATAAGACTTGATGTTTGGGTTTTATTTCTCGAAAATAATATGGAAGAAATCCTACAAAATTTCTTCTGAGCATTTTTTGTTAGGATTTGTCATTTTCGGTTTTATTTGTCGAAAATACTGTAAAAAAAATAAAAAGCAAATTTTCGGAAAAACAGCGTGAGATACGGAAAAAAGTTGTATGGTTGAATTGCAGCTTTTAAAATGTCCTTAAAAAATTTCTTGAACCATTTTTTGATGGAATTTGTCATTTTTTGTTTATTTATCTAAAATTACCCTTTCTCTACTTCTTTAGGTCAGGAAATATTTAAAGATAAGCGACTAATCATGAAATAAGGGCGGGTAGAAATATTATATCAAAATATTTTGAAATACAAGCGGTATTTCAAACAGTATTGTCTCAATATTTCCGAGAAAATTCTGGTCTTCGGCACTGTATACTACAACAGGTAAAGAGAAGTAGTTATTATACAATGCCGTGGAGGCTGGGGTCCTTTTAAACTGTAAACAGTCATCATTAGAGATATGGGCCTGAAAATCTTTAATGGAAATTTTCATTTTTTTAATTTAAAAAATTTAGAAATGTTCAAACAGTTAATTGTAAAAATTGTCATCATAACAAATTGTAAGTTGGTACTATTAGTTTTCGCTATGAAAAAGTTAAAAAATTTTAAAGTAAAAGACGTGTGGCCTAAAGTAAACTATTTCAAGAGTAAATATTTTTAACATTATATCAAATATATTATAATTATATCGAAGTATCTGGGCTAAGCGAAAATATTTGTGCTAACACTTTTTATTCAAATAATGTTTGCTTATTAGGGACCCTACTTAAATTACGTAACAGCTCAAGGAGGTGGGAGGGGTCGAGATATTTTGCTACGATTCGTTACGGAAGGGGGGGGGGGGGTCTTTCATTCATGTACGTAATTTTTGGAAATTCGCAAATGAAACAAATAACTCGCAGTAAGTATACATAAATTTAATATGAATTGTACGCGCCAAAGAAATCTGGTCAGTGAAAAACGAACCTAGCCAACAACAATTAAAAAAAAAAGTCAGGGAATTTTATTGGTCAGGGAAAAGTCAGGGAATTAACAAACATAAATCTTGTAAAAGTCAGTGAATTTCTATAACTTTAAATAACTGTCAAGAAGAATAAATATGAAATATTTGTATTCCGTTTATAAAAGATTCTAGTTTAAAATTTTTACAAGTTTAACATTCTGGCAGTTGAATATTAACTTACATATTATTCTTATTAGTAATTTATTTGCCTTGTATTTATAATTATTTTGTTTGCAGTTGCTTCCTCTTGAAGATTATCTTTTGAGTTACAAATTGTATTATTTGTTTGAAAATTCAACAATTGTGTTAAAAAATCATTCCTTTTGGTTGAAAATTCAACTGTTTTGTTCAAAATTCGTCTTTGAGGGTTAAAAATTCAAATATTTTCGTAGAAAATGTACTTTTTGCTCAAAATTCATATCTTAGTGTTGAACATTCAACTTTTTCGGATGAAAATTCAACCATTTTTTTGAAAAATTGTCTTTTTAATTTAAAAATTCATTTAGTTTAGTAGAAATTGCATCTTTCTTGGATAAAAATGAAACAGTTTTCTTAAAAATTCGTCGTTTTGGGTTGAAAATTCAAATATTTTCGTAGAAAATTTACTTTTTGTTTAAAATTGAATCTTAATGTTGAATTTTTAACTGAATTCTTTTTTGGATGAAAATTCAACTATTTTTTTGTAAATTTGTCTTTTTAATTAAAACATTTATCTATTTCAGTACAAATTGCACCGTTCTTGGAAAGAAATGCTACTGTTTGGTTGAAAATTTAACAATTTTGTTAAAAAGTCATGCTTTTTGGTTCAAAATTCAATTGTTTTGTTGGAAATTAGTCTTGTTGGGTTGAAAATTCAACTATTTTCGTAGAAAATTTATTTCTTGTTTAAAACTCATATTTTGATATGGAAAAGTCAATAAAATCTTTTTTGGATGAAAATTGCATCTTTCTTGGATAAAAATGCAACTGTTTAGTTGCAAATTAATCTTTTTTCCTTAACTTTGTTAAGAAATAACTTTTTTGTTGAAGATTAATATTTTTAGTTGAAAATTCATCTCATTGTTTGAAAATTTAACTATTTTATAACAAATAATTTTGTCTCAAAATTAATATTTTTTGGTTGAAAATTCCATTTTTGTACAGAAAATTCGTCTTTTGGCTTGAAGGTTCGACGATTTGGATAACTTTTTTTTCTTTCATGACTGAAAAATCTTTATTTGTTGAAATGTCATCTGCTTGGTTTTAAAATTCATTTTTTTGGATGATATTTAATTATTTTTTTGCTTGAAATATCAACTATTACACTTTTTTCTTCCAAATTCATCTTTTTAGGTGGAGAATTCAATTATTTTGTTGAAAACTCAAGTTTTTGCTTCCTCATAGAGGAAGCTTTGTAATGGTAACATTTTCAAATAATACAATGTTCTAAGCAATTGTTTGGCTCTGTGTGTGTGGATGTGTGTGTGTGTGTGGATGTCACGGTTTTTTGTGAACACGATAACTAGAAAACGGTTGCAGATAAATTGATGAAATTTGGAGGGCTTATTTTCCTCGCTAATATCTTAAAACTGACCTAAAGATTTCTAAAAATATTTATTCCATTTTTTTAGCACTGAATAATTTTTTAAAAATCGGTTTTTTATAGTAAAACTTTTTTCATTCTCATAATTCAAAGTTGATGCACGAATATAAAAGATTCCTTGATTCGAGACGAATCGATTTACCTATAATATTAATACATTTTTTTAAGAGTAGGGAAGTTACGGTAATTTATATATTTTTTAAATCGTTTTTTATAGTAAAAATTTTCTCATTCTCATAATTTAAGTTAATGCGAGAATAGAAAAGTTGTGTTGATTCAAGACGAATCGATTGACCCATAGCATTTATACATTTTATTGAAGAGTAAGGAAGCTATGGTAATGCATAATATTTGAAAACTCGGTTTTTTATTGTAAAACTTTTTCCATTAGCATAATTCAAAGTTGATGCAAGAATATAAAAGATTCCCTGGTTCGAGAGGAATCGATTGACCTACAATTTTATTACATTTTATTAAAAAGTAGGGAAGTTATGGTAATTTATATATTTTTAAACTCGTTTTTTATAGTAAAAATTTTTTCATTCTCATAATTTAAAGTTAATGCGGGAATAGAAAAGTTATGTTGATTCAAGACGAATTGATTGAACCATAGCATTTATACATTTTATTGAAGAGTAAGGAAGCTATGGTAATGCATAATATTTGAAAAAACGATTTTTTATATTAAACTTTTTTCACTAACATAATTCAAAATTGATGCAAGAACGGAAAAGATTCCTTGATCGAGGAAAATCGATTGATCTATAATATTAATACACTTTATTGAAGATTAAGGAAGTTATGGCTCATTTATAATATTTGAGTCATCTGCTTCAAACAGAAAAACTTTTTTCATCGACATAATTCAAAGTTGACGCACGAATAGAAAAGACTCTTTGATCATAAATTTTTAAATAGAGTAATTCTGACAATTTTTGTAAAGAAATCATAAAGCTGGGAAAGGGATAGGGTGCGACAGAACTTTTCCCTTCCCTTTTCCAGCTCGAAAAATTATCATTTCGAATACAAAATTTGATTTGTCTGATTTGTCGCTGTGTTAAAAATTTTTTTGTATTTTTCAGCATTTTTTGAACGGCCCCTATATATATGAGGTGTCAAAAAATGGTGTCTTCAAAGTATATATCATTCGACGCAGAATTTCACGAAACGTATAAATCAATAGCGTCTCAGAAAAGTATTTTTGGTGCCTTTTTTGAAAATCTTAAGGATCAGTTATATCTCTGGCTGGTCTGAAAGATCTAAATTCTAAAATTCAAAGAAGAAACCTAAACCTTGATGCAGAAAAGTGTCCTTGAAATTTTCACTCAATAGCTTTTGGTAGCATTAGTAAATTTCCCGAGTACCCCATCCTTTAAATTTAACGATTAAACCTGGAGATGTAAAGAAAAGCAGGTATACATTTCGGGCGAGAGGGCGGGGCACTTCTGATACTCCTGTTAGAAATTAGATCCCATTGATTTTGTTATTTTTCCTTAAATATTTTATATTTCTTCAACACGTCATATCTACCTATAATTCTTTGAATTTTTCTAATTTCAAAAGCAAATTTTTATCTAGCATAATAACGTACATAATAAGGTATAATAAGACAATATGAATTGCGAATTGAATTCTCTGTTATATTGGTTTACAATTTATAATTTAAGTAAAATTAAAATTGTTTCAAAAATTGGTTCTCTGATCGTTATAATTAAATAAATACTAAGCTATTAATTGGTCAAATATATTTAATAAATCATTGTAAAGTAATGACGTGAAGGATTGAAATTGTACACCCTGCTCTGAACGATACAGACAGAAAATTAAAAGAGTAATAACCATTGAAAAACTAAACATATCAATGAATTTCGTATTGACAAAGAGAATAAACATTTTTTTGTGTAAAAGGCTGTCAAACAGAGGTTCAACATTTTTTTAACTCATATATATGTAAATATTTTCTTGAAAATCAGTTTTTTAGTTAAAAAATTAATTTTTTGAACTGAAAATTTAGCTATTTCATTTGTGGTGAAAATTTATCTTTCTTAGTTGAAAATTCATCTCTTTGTTTGGAAACTTAACTATTATGTTGAAAATTAGTTTTTCTATTGGATACAATTTTAGTTTTTTAAATTAAAAATGTAACTATTACATTTTTCGTTAAAAATGTAACTTCTTTAATTTAAAATGCAACTACTTGGGTGAAAATTCATGTCTTTTGGAAAAAATTCGCCTTTTTTGGTACAAAAGTCATCTCCTTCCTTGAAAATGCGGAATTTTAGTTAAAAATTCATCTCTTAGGTTGAATATTTTACTATTTTGTTGAAAATTCGTGTGTGT
>CAKNYM010052990.1:65046-80435 GCA_932195095.1 Andricus curvator
AAAAATGATTTTTTTAAATTGAAAATGTAACTATTCCCTTTTTATTAAAAATATATCTTTTCTATATTTTTGTTGTTATGGTTTTGACCAGATAAATTGTATTAAATAATTTGTTGTTGACTGTTTTTTGTCTACTGGTCTAAAATCAATATTTTGAATATTGATTTTAGACCAGTAGACAAAAAACAATCAACATCAAATTATTTTATATCTTTTTCAGTTGAAAATTCAACTATTTGATTGAAAAGAAATCTAGCTTGTCGAAAATGAAACAATGTTGCTTAAAAGTATCCTTTTTTGCTTAAAATTCAACTGTTTTTGTAGAAAATTGTTTTTTTGTTGTTGTTGTTGAGACTTCAACTATTTTGTTGAATATTCGTCTTTTTGGTTGACTTCAACTATTTTCCATTTAAAATTGAAATCTGTTTTGGTTGAAATATCAACTATTACATTTTTCATTGAGAATTCACCTCTTTTGGTTAAAAATTAATCTACTTTGTGGA
This sequence comes from Andricus curvator, assembly GCA_932195095.1. Taxonomy (NCBI): domain Eukaryota; kingdom Metazoa; phylum Arthropoda; class Insecta; order Hymenoptera; family Cynipidae; genus Andricus; species Andricus curvator. Next base: position 65,550 of record CAKNYM010052990.1, read on the forward strand.
AAATTCAATAATTTCGTAAGAAGGTCATTTTTTAAGATTCTTCATTTTATTTTTGTTGAAAAATTATTTTTCAACTGAAAATTTAACTATGCCAGTTAAAGATTTATCATTTTAGTTGAAAGTTCATCTCCTTGGTTGAAAATTTAACTAGTTTGTTGAAAATTCCCTTGGTTGAAAGTTACTTTTTAACTGAAAATTTAACTTCTATTTTTGGTGTAAAATTGATACTTTTTAGTTAAAAATGTATTTATTTTGTTGAAAACTCATGTATTTTGTTGAAAATTCGTCTTTGTCGGTTAATTGTAAAGTGTACATAAGAAATTAGAAATTTCTTAAAATCTAAACTTTCCCAATAAAATCATATCAACTTCATGTGCAGAAAATGGAAGGACAATTTCATTTTCAATGAATGTAAAATTTCAGATATGTAAATCGTCTGCAGTTGAACAATTTTTAATAAGGTCGAAGTGAATCAAAAAAATTACGTTATCTTTTCTTTTTTCTATTCTGGCGTATTCTGTTATAAAAGTTACAAAATATTCACTACTCGGTTGTTATTTACGTTACGTTATTCAAAATAGCGAAATTCACACCGAAATTATAATTCGTTAATTACACCGCAATTTTGAACAATATATCATGCAAATCGTTATGTCTTTTATATAATTATTATTACAAGTTAAACGGATCATATTAAACAAAAACCATGCAATTATTATTTACAGTTGAATTAGAACGGAATATAATTTCATTAAACAGTGATAAATATTCATTTGTTTATTGATTGTTATTGACATCGATCGCCGGGTAACTTCGAATTGCTCTAGTGATCATGAATATTTTCAGAAAACTGTATTATCTACTGAAATTCCTTTCGGCGACAGCGCCTCTTTTGCCCATTTTACTCACGACAACTGTTAAGAGGGGATTGATACTTCAGCGGGTAGAGAGGCACAGCGGGGACGGTAAGATTTTCGCCGACAGCGCCGTCTACATTTATCTTACCCTACTAATAATTCTATCCCCACTCCGTCGCCACTTGCCGCATCTAGGTGTATAATATCTTTGGTGCAGGTAGGCGGAGCCAAGAAAGTAATTGCAGGCAGCGCTCGCAGTGGCGAAACTCGAAAGTTGTTCCGCGTAGCGAGATGCGTCTTTAACGTTGCTTGATATACGCGAGTGCCACGATTTGTTAAAAAAAATCTTAATTATTACTGAAAAAGGCCACCCCAAAAAGAGGGTCTCTGTGTTGCGTGGTCGGGTGTGTCAACAATCGTTGAAACTCGCCGGAAACTCATTTTTATAGTTTTCCAAAGAGAGAACACCTCAAAGACCAGAGGTTAAGGTGGATTGCAGCTGTCAAACGAGTCAAGTAAGTAAACTGTGACAAGTTTATAAAATATGTTGTGATGTTTCTTAAAGGTTTAATTTGTTATGTATTTTTTAAATTTCAGCCCCGATGGGTCACCCTGGCAACCATCGCGAACGTATGTTATATGCAGTAGATATTTTATTGACGGAAAAAAATCTATGCACCCTCAGAGCCCCAGTTACGTGCCATCAATTTTTTCCCGAGGAATATAAACAACCAAATCGATCAACTGAATCAATAGAGAGCGCGAAAAAAAAGGTATATTATATCCAATTTGTAGAAAATTCGTCTTTTTATATTGAAAATTCATCTTTTTGGATTGAAAATATTCATCTCTTTTGTTAACAGTTTATCTTTTTGGTTTAAAAATTCATCTCTTTCTTCGATGATGTTGACAGTTTTTGATATAAGGTTACAAACTTTTTACATCTTTTTGGATTGAAAATTCATGTCTTTTGTTAACAGTTTATCTTTTTTGTTTAAAAACTCATCTCTTTCTTCGATAAAGTTGACAGTTTTTGATTTAAGGTTATAAACTTTTTACATCTTTTTGGATTGAAAATTCATGTCTTTTGTTAAGAGTTTATCGTTTTTGTTTAAAAATTCATCTCTTTCTTCGATGAAGTTGACAGTTTTTGATTTAAGGTTATAAACTGTTAATTCATTATATTTAATTCGACGCATTTTGAGTGCAATGCTTTTAGCTGCGTTTTTGGGTTGAAAAATATTAACTAATACATTTTTTTGTATAAAAGTCATCTTTTTTGGTGGAAAATCATTCTTCTTACTTTAAAAATTATCTTTTTGATTGAGGATTCATTCCTTTGGTTGAAAATTAAACTATTATTAAATTAACATTATTTTTCCAGATTCAAAAGAAGCGTAGAAAAGGGGAGTATTAAAACTAAGGAGAGTACAAAAACCGAACCTCTCAAACTTGGTCAAGTTATCGAAGAACCAGGAGACATTGGATGCGGTAATGAGCCTCCAGAAAAACATAAAACAGAACAAGGTACTCAGTGTTGGTTAGTGGAAGAAGCCGGTGAACAAATGACAATTCTCATGTGCACTCGTTATCAAAACGAAACGTTTTCGGAGGCTGAAGTGCAAACGAACATTTACGTTGGGCCTCAAAAGCTGCCCCCTGTCAATATCAAAACAGCGGACAAATGCTGTGGAGAAACACAACAATTTTCTGATGCAAAAGTTGGCCCAGAACCAGATGAATTGAAGAAAGATTTTTCAGTTCACTGTAACGAAGGATTTCATGGATTTATTTCTATCAAAAAAGATCAAGATATTTTGGATTTGGCAGGCGTTAACTTATCAACATTTCTTTTGCTTTTGAAGTTTGTACAAGGTTTTGATAAGTGTAAAATGTCGCGAGAAAATCGTTTGCTTGCTTTTCTTTTCCAAATGAAATTGGGTTTGACATTTTCAGCAAAAGGTGTTTTATTCGGCGTACATAGAACAATTATTTCGAGAATGTTTTACGCGATTTTAGAGCAATTAGCACAAAAATGTAAGAATTTCGTATCTTGGCCCTCGAAGGAAGTCGTACGGTCGTTGCTCCCTGAGGCTTTTAAAGAAAATTATAAAAATTGCCGTGTTATCATTGATTGTACGGAAATTCAAGTTGATCAACCACGTAAAATTACAGGTCGCGTCCATTTATATTCACACTATCAAAAGCGCACTGATGGTAACTAGCTCGGACTAGAACCATTCAAATTGAAAATAAATTCCCAATTACAATATTTTTACAATTTTATAAATCTTTCAAAATGTTTTGATATATTTTTGGGACGACTGAAAAATCCCGAATAATAACATTCCCGACACTGTAAACTTCCCGAAATTATCAAATTGCCGAAATCTGAAAATCCGCTATTTGAAAATTCCCGAATAATAAAATTCTGGACAGTTTACAATATTACCGAATTTGAAAATTCCCGAATGATAAAATTTCAGTTAGAATATTGTCGAATAATAAAACATACAAACTAGAAAATTCCCGAAATTAAGCAATTAAAAAAATGCTTTTTTAATAAATATGATTTATTTATGAAAAATACAATAATCAAATATTTTTATCATAGAATTTTTTTTAATGTTTAATTTTTATAAAATTATTGTTTGAATTTGAAATAACAATCATTGTATAAAAATGTTATAAAAAATATAATTAAAAACACGTGCGCTTCGAATAAACAAACATTGCAGGCTTTAATTCAGCACTGATTGATCTCGAAGTTTTTTTTTAAATTAATAATTCGATTTTTCAGAACGTTTTTTGTGACTTTTAAAAAATACAATGCACATTTTCAAACAAAATTTTTTATCCAGAAATTTTTTTTTTCAATTTTAGTTTTTTTAAATTCAATGAATAGATTAATATCCTGATGTTGGGCAGTGCCGAAACAGGACAGTCGAACATTTTTTAATTGCATACTGTTGGAAAAATCTTGATTGTTTTCTGCAATCTAAATAATATGTCCAATTTTGGGAAATTTGTATGGATTTCTAATTTCATCGTATTAATTTTAAAACTTCTGGAAATTACCCTATAATTTTCTTGAGCCTCTACAAACTTTTTCACACAAAAAGTACCTGCAAAAAATTGAGAAGACTCAATCAATGAAAATGGCAAGATCCTCATGTAATTCAGAATTGTCAAAATGGTAGGATAATGTCGAGCGCTTTAAAAATTTATATTTGTTTTTGGATTTTTTTATTATTATTATAGATTAGCAGTTCGAACTCGAAAGTTCATTGCCTCATCTACCCGAGACCGCCACACATCTCTATCTTGTGCATTCTCCATCCAGTTTAAGTAATCATGTCCTAGTTCTTTTAGATCATCCCTTACATTTTTCTCCCATCTGTTTCTCGGTCTGCCTGGGGGTCTCTTACCAGTCGGTCTCCCTCTTAAAACTTGCGCCACTGTTCTTTCATTGCCCATTCTTGCTACATGCCCCGCCCATCTTAATTTACGCGCTTTCATTACTCTATTAATATTTGCTGACCCGTAGAGAGCGTGCAGCTCATCATTATGCAGTTTTCTCCACTCGCCGGTCTCTTCGTCCCTTTTTGGACCATAGATTTTTCTATGTACTTTATTCTCGAAAACTCTAAACCTATTCTCTTCTCCCTTCGTCAGCGCCCACGTTTCACACCCGTACATGACGACCGGCATTATTATCGTTTTGTAAATTCTTACTTTGATGTTTCTAGATAGCGATCGCGATTTTAGTAGCGTGTTTGCTGCATAATAGCACCCATTGCCAGCGTGTAGCCGCGCATTTCTTTCCGTTTTAATCTTATTTTCGCTAGTTATAATAGACCCGAGGTATTTAAACTCGTTAACCCTTTCGAATTTCATATTTCCGGCCATTAGATCCCCGTCTTGATTACTTTGTCCGGACCTGACGACGGTCATATATTTTGTCTTCGATTCGCTAACTTCCAAGCCAATCTCTTTGGCTTTTGCGATCAAGATTTCTGCATTTTCAGCTACCGTTTCTTTATCATCCCCTAGTACGTCGAGATCATCCGCATATCCAAGAACTTGTATTACCCCATTGAGGGTAGCACCGGTCGGATTTGCCTGCACTTGCCTAACCACGTATTCTAAAACTAAGTTAAAAAGGACGCACGAAAGTGCATCGCCCTGTTTCAGGCCATCGCGGATCGAAAACTCTTTAGATAAACTACCGTTTACGCGTATTCTACCCTTACTGCCGCTTAAGCAAATTTCGATAAGTCTAACCAATTTTCTTGGCACACCCAAGAACTCTAGGATCCAGTACATTCGCGCGCGTATAATAGAGTCGTAAACTTTTTTAAAATCGATAAATAGCTGATGTACTGCTTCTTTAAATTCCCATTTCTTTTCTAACAGTTGTCTAATTGTAAACATTTGATCGCTTGTAGATCGGTTTCGGCGGAATCCACACTGGTAATCCCCAATGATTTCCTCGGCAAAAGGAGTTAGTCTACTTAGGATAACATTAGACAGGATCTTGTAGCACGAAGGCACAAGTGAAATTCCCCGATAGTTGTTACAGTTAGTTTTATCGCCTTTTTTAAAGATGGGAATAATGATAGAGGTATTCCATTCTTCCGGCATGCGTTCTGTTTTCCAAACTGCGCGTATCAATTTACAAATTTGCCTTGTGAGGCAAGGGCCTCCATTTTTTATCAGTTCTGACGGTAGGTCATCGATGCCCGCGGCTTTGTTATTTTTCAACTTCTTGATGGCCATTTCTATTTCTATATCAGTAGGATCGTTAATTAATAGATCAGCAGTGTGGATTTCGCCGAGATTACCTTCAACGGGGGCTTCACGTACATTTAATAGTTTATCGAAATAATCTTTCCATAAATTCAGTCTCTCTGTCGCATCGGCTACTAGATTGCCATTTTCGTCCCTCATTACTTCCGTTCTACTTTGAAAGCCTTTCCTTATAAAATTGATTCCCCTGTACATCTCACGCGGGTTATTTTGTTTATTATGCGCTTCTATTGCTAGTATTTTATTCTTTTCCCACTCCCTTTTCTTGGATCTATAGAGCCTATTTGTACTTTTGCTAATCTCGAGATATTTCTTATGTGTTTGATCGCACTTATTTTGTAAACTACTTAGTCTGGCCTTCCGACGTTTCTCAAACCAGAGTTTGCACTCTTCGTCAAACCATGGTTTGCTTTTGGTTACTTTCTTAAAACCTATCGTGAGTTTCGCGGCTGCCTTTATCGCCTTTTTCGTATTGCTCCACAGGGTTTCCGGGTCCTCCTCGTGATTATTGTTATCGTCTCTCTGTTCTTGGAGAGCGTCGAAACTATTAGAAATCTCAACTTGGTAATTTAATGTTTCTGTTGCTGTTTTGAACTTATCTATATTGAAACGAACTGTTGGCTCTGTGCGGCTTGTTTTCTTACTTAACGCTAGCCTAGATCTTAGTTTTACTATCACGAGAAAATGGTCTGAATTTAAATCCGCTCCCCTATACGATCTTATATCGAGAATGTTTGTATGACGTCTTCTGTCAATTAGAACGTGATCAATCTGATTGTGAGTATTACCATCTGGTGATGTCCAGGTGGCCTTATGTATATTTTTATGCTTGAAATATGTGCTTTTGACAACGAGGTTCTTTGAAGCTGCAAAGTTTATTACTCTGGTTCCATTATCATTACTGACGTCATGCAAACTTTCTGATCCTATTGTAGGCCTATACATTGGTTCTTTTCCAATTTTCGCGTTGAAATCCCCCAATACTATTTTTGCGTCAAACGTTGAGAACTTGTCAAAAACCTGCTCGATTGTTTCATAAAAAAGATCTTTAGTGTCTTCGTCTTTGTCCTCGGTGGGGCAGTGCACATTGATTAATACGTGTTTGCTGAAATTACCCTTTAGTACAATGTATGATAACCGGTCGTTAATGAATTGCATATCGATAAGTGCTTGCGAAATTCGTTTATTAATAAGAAAACCAGTCCCCAGTCTTTGCCCCTTAGCTCCTCCCCAGTGCAAAGTATAGTTATCCCTAGAAATTGACGCGAAATCGCCCGACCAGCAGGTTTCTTGAAGTGCTATTACGTCAGTTTTGTATTCAATTGCTATCTTAATGAGTTCGCTAAATCGGCCAGTTTTTAGACTACGCGCGTTTAGAGTTCCCACCCTTAGATCTTTAACTGTAGTTTTTTGTTTTTGCAAGTTAGCCATGGTAGTTTCAAGATAATCCGCACGTTAGGATCCTATTCCGATCGTAGGTGAGTCCACTGTCCCAGGAGTGATAACCCCCATACCTCCCTAGGTCTAAGTATGGGAGCTTTCCGACTCTGACAAGGACCATGTCAACTTGTCGTCAGACACATTACAGTTTCATCCTCGTACCCTAACGTCCCCCTGCAAGGCAGCGCGCCTACTGGCATCAATACCCCTTTGGCCCTATGCAGGCGAATCATTCCACACATCCCTTGCGGGCAGTGTCATCGCTGCAGTGTCCAATGGGCAGCAGGATTTTTCCCTTACAAGATTTTTAGTTTTGGTTCGGGTATAGTTTCTAGGTGGGTACACGCTGCACCTTGGCTTGCCAGAACCCACCCATTGTGTATGAACGCGAATGGGTGGGTCCCCCCAAGCCATGGTTGTCGTGTACCTAGTTTTTACCAGTGCTAGATTCACCACACCCACGACTGGCTCCTATCGGCTGTCCGCGACTGCTTATTCTTGTATTCGCAGTTAACCTTGGGGGCTGTTCAGCCTTACGGGCCGTTCCTCTATCCGCAACCTGAGGACGCGCTACGTAGTGGTGATAGGAAACCCACCGAGTAGATTTGTTTTTGGATATCCATAAAAATGAGATTTTCTCCCAATATAAACTGAAACAAAAAGTCTTACAAAATTAGGCCTATTATGTATATTAAGGAAAAAATTATATTCAAGATTTTTCCAAAAATGCAATTAAGGCCATGTCATTCTGACCTGATACCTGCCTTACCGATATTTTTGTTTGCAACAACTGACGTTCATACGAATGAGGATATCAAGTTGAAAATTTGAGGAATTAATCAAAAGCCACTAAGGAACATTTGTGCTGTCTTCAATTTCTAAAAAAACAACAAAAAAATATAAAAAAATTTCCTACGTTAAATTTTTTTTGTGGATTCAGAAATTTAGAATCATACAAACGTTCCTCAGTGCCTTTTAATAAAGTTCCTGAATTTTCAATTTTATATCTCAATTCGTGTGAACGTAAATTGTTGGCCAAAAAATGTCGGTAAAGCAGGGATCGGATAAGTATTACATGGCCTTAAGGGTATGTGACACAGTCAAATACCTACATTACCGACCTTACTTTTTCAATTTTCCGAATTTTTTTTTGAATCTAAGAACTTTTTTTGTAAATGAAATATCGGGCTGAAACTTTGGAAAATGTATGAGAAGACAATAAACTACGTTTACGTACTTTATTCGAGGAGGAATTTCGCAAAAAATTATTTTCGAAGAAATTAAAACTGGGTGTATTTTTTGAACCTAAATACTTTCTTTATACGTAAAATATCGGCTTCAAACTTTCAGAAATGCAAGAGCCGACAGTAAAGTACGTTTATGTACATCATTTGAGTATAAAAGATGCAAAAAGAAAAATTCCAACTAAATGTCAACAACGGTTGCCAGTTCGGTCAGTATTCGCTGTGAACACGAAAATGCGAAGTCTGGCGGCCACTAAACGAAGCCAATAACGATTTCAATACTTACATAATTCAAAATTGAAACAACATATTTCACTCAACTTCTATGCTGGGCACAACTTTTAAAAAATATTATTGTAAGAACACCGCATCATCAATCTTTGACAGCGTGGACCCCATATTTCAGATGTAGACGAGCCAGCTGATAGAGCCTCGATTAGTGGCCGCCAGACTTCGCATTTTCGTACCCATCGCGAATACCGGAGTTGACATTTAGTTGGAATTTTTCTTTTTGCATCTTTTATACTCAAATGATGTACATAAACGTACTTTACTGTCGGCTCTTGCATTTCTCAAAGTTTGAAGCCGATATTTTGCTTATAAAAAGAGTATTTAGGTTCAAAAAATGCACCCAGTTTTAATTAGTTCAAAAATAACTTTTTGCAAAGTTCCTCCTCGAATAAAGTACGTAAACGTAGCTTATTGTGTTCTCATACATTTTCCAAAGTTTCAGCCCGACATTTTATTTACAAAAAAAGTTCTTAGATTCAAAAAAAAATTCGGAAAATTGAAAAACTGAGGTCGGTAATGTAGGTATTTGACTGTGTCACATGCCCTTAAAACAAATTTTTAACTTTATGTATTTCGACTCTGCCCAATTTCAAGACAATAATCAATTTATTTCAAATTGTTCTTATCCAGGAAGTCTAATAAACTTCGAGGTCAGCATTCAGCATTGCTTCCATCATTTCCTTGAAAACTGGATAGTGCTTCTCGGAAGGAAGTCTTTCGAAGCTTTTGATTAGCTCCATCGTCAATCCACAACTGTGATCTGCACTATCACTTTCCTCCGCAGCTACGTGTGCTGCCGCTTGAAATCTTCTTTCTTCGTAGTCGTTCCTCGAGACTTTTTCAGAAGATTTCAAGGCCCACAAAGTCATGGCCTCACACGCTTTTATGAAAGCGACTTCTCCTGGATTGCTGACCTCTTCAGCTTTCTTCCCTCTTCTCGGGAAATCATCCCTTGGTGGGACAATATGGCCTCCTGTGTTTCGAGCACCCTGGACTTGCTGTCTTCGTGGTTCGTGATTGGCGTGGCAGCAGCCAGTTGCCTCCAGCTTGGGATCTCCGATTAGAGTGACTAGATGCAGTTACTCGTTCAGGTTTCTGCAGAGACTCAGTCCGGCCATCTGTGCATCTGGATGCTCCCATTTTCGATGTCGAGGCGTAGAGGGAAGATAGGTATAGAGGCGACCATGCAGCGGGCAGCTTGAAGCACGCTAACGGGAGCGAGACGGCAGGGGAAGGCTCAGTTAGGTTTAGTTTGGGAACCAGCAACGCGTGGCGCTAGTGCCACGAACCAGTGCTTTATGCTTAACGTGTGTGAGTGGGGTACGTGAAGAGAGTGTGCCGTGTACATGAGTCGAACTGCAAAAAATTTAGAACCCTTATACCTGCACTGGTCTTTCCGAACTATATTCTGGCTATTCACTTTCTTCCAATATTTTCGTGAATGGAAATATCCACCGATACGTTTTTCATTGGAAATTTCGTATTTTAATATTTTAAGTTAAAATTGAAAAACAAAAAAGTTGTTTTTTTAATGACCCCATTAGAAATTTTTTTATTCGCTTAGACGAATAATTCTTTTCTTAGAATGATTAATTACAATAGTCATTATTATTAAAATATGTGAGCATTTATTGAATATTATTTGCTTTTAAATTGTAACCATAATAAACACATGAACTTATTAATCAATACACTCATAAAAATGTACAAATAATGTCCTTCGCATACAATAATTATTTTCTTAGAATTATAATAAAATTTATGGGCATTTTTACATTATTTGATTTTGTACTTATACATTCTCTACTCTCATACTTATCTTTCTGCACTCGTGAAAAAAATATGAATAATGTAGGTACAACTTCAAAAAGAAACTTAAAAATAAGAAAACATTTTATCGTTATCGTAGGTACAGTTGAGCTCTCGGATCCAATAACTCAACCGACTCTCGTACTATTTTTCAAAGTACATATTTCCGTCAATTTTGAATGAATTTATCTAAAATATTCCAGACATTTTCTTTGAACTATATAGAACAACTTTCTCGCTGGAAGTTGTTTTAAATCTGAAGTGGCCTCGATACTTTTTGTCTCCGAAAGTTGAAAAATGTGGTTACAGATCGGCCTTAATTTTCAATTGGATATTATTAAACAAAAGGTCATATTCAACTTTTTATTATTTTGTAGGCATTCGCTGACTATACTTTGTATGTGTACTTACTTTCAAACAGTTTCAATAAAATTTGTACGAGTTGTGATGATTTATGTTTTAATTACTTATTGAATATTAGGAAAAAAAATTTCTTTTCAGTTTTTAATTTTTATTCTTAAAACTAATTTTAAGACATAAGAATTCTAAATATGCCTTGTAAAAATATAGAAGCCTACATCTAGAAAATTAATTTTGTGAATTTGAAAATTCCCATTCCTTGAGACCCGGGGCAACGATTTTAGCGTTTTCGAGCGTCCGGCGAGTTTAAATTCGAGAGCTCAAGTGCAGAAATTGATTCATTGGAACAGTTAAAAAAAAATCAAAATTGCGATTCTAACTCAACATTTAAAAATATTAAAAGTGTAACAATAACAAAATCCTATAATATTAAATAACGAATTAATAAACAAGAAATACATTTCTTCTCTTACTTCTCCAGTAAAATATGATATACAATATATTGAGGGTTTCAACTTTTAATATTATTTGCATAATTTGGACGTATTTATTCGACAAAATTGATATTTATTAATCTACACGTAGAAAGAAGAATATTCTCCAGCAGTATGGGCTCTTGCAATTCTAACATTGTTAATGGAAGGGGAAAAATCAGACAGAGTATTATGCCCCATTACGGGAATTTTCCGACAAATAATTTTTTTGACGTAATTAATTTCTTCACGTAATTTATACACGGCTCCTGAGTACAAAAATATATATTTTTACCAAAACGACAAACAATCATATTTCCTATACTTTTACCAATACGGTAACAAATGATTCAATTGTTATGTAAAAAATGGTTGCTTTGTCCAAATTTTTCATTTAAAAAAAGTTCAGTACTGAAAATGGAGAGAATATTCTTATTTCTTAAGACTACAAGACCTAACGATCTGCTTTATAAATATTTGATTGTTTCCATATAATTTATACGTGAAAAGTATTGAAAATAACGCACATTCCATTTTCATACCTGCAAAGTTCTGAAATTGTTACAGAGATTTATATGTAAGGAAAATTCATTAACAACCCTACCGTTTATTTTGTATTCCAAAATTCACTGTTGCAGAGTGGCAAGGAAGGTTTGAAGCACCCTACATATATAGAAAGGCAAATTGCAGTGGATCAACATTACCACTAAAAACAATAACTTTCCGTCTAAAAAAGTCTCATCATATTAGTCCAGGCATCTTGTAATTTTTCACCGCGTTCGTTTTCTATAGCGTTTCACTGAGAATTTCAATGGGATGAGAATTTCAACTTTTCCAAACATGACTACGACGCTTCCCGAAAATATTTTTGAACAATTTTCCAAAAACAGTGTTTTCGTAGACTGCTTTCGTAAACTTTAGAAAATTCTGAAAAAGTTAAAAAAAAAAGAAGAAACTTGTTTCAATAATAGGCGCAGAGTTGTATGTCTCCAAAGAACCCCGATTTTTTCAAAAAGGAGGCTAAAAAACCCAATTCTGAAGTTAATATTTGTACTTTAGAACCTGTCAATTTTACGAAAAAATATTCTCCACTCTAATTAAAGTGTACGCAATTTCGAGTAATTCTAAAAAGAACAATGACCGAACCTCAAAGTGTCATAAGTTATGGCCTCCCAAACTTGACCACTTTTGACGTATTCTTCAGAGCAAATTACTCGTGTTTAGTTTTTTAAAAATAATTCTTTTGTGGGTAAATCTATGTTAATGATGACACAGAAAAAATTTTCATGTAGAAAATTATGTGTAAATGTAAAAAAAAAATCATCGTCCAGCCTTAATAGGTCAAGAGTTAGGACTCTTAAAAAAAACACATTTTTTGCTATTTTTAACCAGAAAAAGTTTTTTAAATAGCTCGTTCGGAAAATATCCTACGGAAAACGACAACGGCATTAATAACATAAGTAACAAACCGTTCCAGATAAAAATAATTTTTTTCGTACAAGATGCCTGGACTATATTCAAACTTTTACATATGACGGAATTTTTTTAAACGTTGTTTATTTTCGGCATCTTCTGCATTTTCCTGTTGTCTTTTGCCTCTTTTTTCTCTTTTAGGAGCGTCAATAAACGCAGGTAAAAACGTCCAAATAGATCCTGATAGTCCAGCGGTTGAAAATTAAAGTTCTACATATTTTTGTTATTTCTTTCCCCAGGAAGCATTTATATCTCATATAGTTATGAAATTTTAACATTATTTATAACTAAATTTTTTTTGCATATATTAATAAATACTATATTCGTACAAATTTCTACAAACAACAAGTTTTGTGTTATGACTGAGTACAAGTTTTTAAAAAATAAAAGTGATTGCAATGGCGTACTGGAAAGATCATAAACTAATATTATCATGGAAAAAATGTTAAAAAATATGATTACCATCAACTTAAAAGAATAATTCAATGAAAAACATAATATCTACATTTTCCATGAAAATAAGGGATGAAAGGGAATGAAATAAGGCGAAAATTAATAATAATCAATTATAAATTAAAATATTTATAAGGGGTATATAAAAGAAAAAAGAATTCCGAATCTCAATTTGCATACTCGCTTTTTCTGTTCCCTTTGGGTTATAAATGAACCACGTGAAAAGAGACATGAATCAGATAATATTTAGAGGTCGCTTATAGTAAATTTGTCTGGTTTTACACACAAATTCATCTTTTTTAAAATAGCTGATCATACTGGCAAATGATGAAGAATGTAAAAGATGCGGCTTATTGAAAAGAGTATTTTTGGATCATCAGTCTCTTAATAAATTATGCATACTTAAAGACCTCTCCATAAGTGGGATAGATAATTCACACTACGTTACAACAATTTCCTTCGCATATCTCCCTAAGAATGCATAATTATAAAAATAATTACGATAAAAAATCATTTTAATGAGTCGCGTCTTTTATATTCTGTATATAATTTTGCGTAATGACCTGCCTTTTTCGAGAAAAATCAATTTTTCTGTAAAAACAAACCAATTTAATTCTCCTTCCACGTGGTTCATTTTTAACCCAGAAGAAACAAAAAAATCGAAAATGCACGTTGAAATTCGGACTTGCTTTTGTTTAAGCACACCTAATATTCATATGCTGTTAAGTTATAAATAAACAAACGCTTTTTGCTACGTCCATAAAAGTATTATGCTCCCAGTGGACAAAAAAATTAAGGATGTCCTAGAGAAGTCTTCGGGACATCCTTAAGACGTCTTTTGGAACATGTCTTTTGGACATCTTGGGGATGCTCTTAAGACGACTAATGTCAGTACAAAAGATGTCCCGAGAACGTTCTATGTCTTTAAGACGTCTTTAGGACATCTTTACGACATTGGACGTATTAGAGACTTTGATTGGACTGGCATTGGACGTCCTAGGGATGTCCCAAGGACGTTCTAGGGATGGTCATGGTTTTGTGCCCTCTGGGCTATTAGTGATATATTATCACAAAATCTTCAGAATGAATACTCATAGTTATTATTAGAAACTGTTCAAAATATTATCAAACATTCTCTGTAAAAACCAGAGGTCTTTTTTCCGTATCATAATTTGCATGTCCTTTTTTCAAATATGATAACTTCATGCTGTTATTTTTTTCAATGTAGAAAAACGACTCTGGAATCCCACAAGCGGTTTCATTTTAGTATGACTCAAGACAGGTTTTTTAGTCGTATTTAAATGCCTGGAAATAGCTCTGAAATAATAGTATTTTTACAGTGTTAACAAGAATGTTGATTTTCAGTGAATTTCAGACCTACTAAAAAAATCTTGTAACTGACTAAATTTTCATGTGAAAAATTCAAAAACTTGGCAGAGTGCAATTTAATTTGCACAATTCATTGAATTTGCGAAATCGAAGATGGTGAAGTAAGTCCAAAGTAAAATTGGATTGAAAAATAGCACTGTAAAAGTATAAGAAACTTATTTTTGTGAAAGTATATTTAACAAATTACAATTTGACAGCTCATAGTCACCAAGAAACTTTATCTACGTTTCTGTAATGGAGCGACTTGCAATTCCGATAATTTTTTAGAACCAAGAAGTTTCAGTTTGC
>CAKNYM010052991.1:0-26183 GCA_932195095.1 Andricus curvator
CTATAATTCTGAAGAAAGATGAATTATTTAAATCTCATATTATGCCATATCCAAAAAAAGCCAGTTTTACCACCTCAACTAAAAGACATTCAAAATAATATTAAAATTTGTGCTAATATGTTACTGATAAAGAATTATTTTTGGTTGACAAGCTTATTTTGAGATGTCGCAACATTTTAAGAGAGTATAATAGGTTAAGTTTTGAACCTCATTTTCTCAGTTTGATAATTGAGGAACGTGACGTAGTATAACTTTTAGGCAACTATAACAAATAACACTTGCGCAATTCCATGTCAAATGATCTGAAGAATTTCAGCTATTGTTAGTAATTTTGATGAAAATTCTAGAATCCGTTCTCTGAGGTGTTGAAAGAAAAACCCTAAAATAATTTTTTTTTTTTTTTAATCAAAAAACTTAAGAGATATTCAAAATTGAAAATGTTGGTCCTTTTTTCCTTAAACTTTCATAACTTTGGCGATTTTAGTGATAATAAGATCTATTTTTTTGTAAATTATATGTAATAGGATGCAGTTTAAAAAAATTTGTATTGAACAACAAAATTTCAAAAGCTTCTTGGATTTTTCAAAAACTAATTTTGAAACTGAATTTCTGAAAAAAAAAACATTTGTTATTTTCTTCATTTGTTTATATAGCTAGCTTCCAAAGTCCTCTGCAAGCCCTGTAAATATCTAAATGGGATCTCCCTTAGTTATCGAGAAATAATTAAAAACGTACTCCAAAACCACGAAGGAATATTGAATAGACTATTCCTTCGTGGCCAAAACGATGCACACCAGCGGCGTAGCCAGGAATTTCGGGGGGTGGGGCTGACCTTAGGGAAGAGACAAAAAAGGGTATCCGAAAAATAAAATTCCTTAATATTAAAGTTAACAAACATAATTGTTTAAATAATTTATTATTCTTTTTAATAATATTCTCTTTGAAGAATGTTAGAAAGTTGCGGTTTTTTCTGAAATTTTTCACTTTTTGTCAATTTTTCACTTAGAGTGAGGTATGAATTAATGAAATTTAACAAACATAATTGTTTAATCAAATTATTATTGTTTATAACTATCTTCTACTATATTGATGCTAGATAGTTGGGTTTTTTTCCTCAAAATTGTAACTTCCTGTACACTTTTTACTTAGTGAGATAATAATTAATGCAAGTTAACGAACATAATTGTTTAAACACTTATTATGGTTTATAACTCGACGCCTCCATTCAATATCAGTCTATGTGCTAACAGCGCTCTGTATGAGACTATTCCTTATGCTTATACACAGCGCATTGTCTCATACACGGCGCTGCCAGCACATAGACTCATATTGAATGGAGGCGTCGAACTATCTTCTCTTAATTTTTCAGCTTTTCTTTACCTTTTTAGTTAGGAAAAAATGTGGGCGTCCGCATGAAAAGGGCCCTTATGACCAATATGGAGTTACATAGAGAATCATATAACCGGATAAGTTCCCGGCATTTTAAGCCCAAGACGAACCCTTTAAGTTGAAAAACGAGTCGCCGGGGCATTTTTGAAGTTGGAACTTCGAAAACCTGCTTTTCGAAAAAAAACGCATTTAATGTTGGCGAGAACCATAAGGGCACATGTTGCAATTTTTCTTTGAAAATAAAATATACCCATTTCCGCTGGCTCGCGGGACATAAATATAGTTTTAAAAAATTCAGTATATGTATTAATATTATTCCCCACTTAAATCCGAAAATAATCATTTTGACCCTGACTTAGAAAAACGAACTTTTCATGCGGACGCCCACAAATAATAAATAATAATATTAAGTCAAACAAGAAGGCTCCCTAGGAAAATGTATATTTAATATGATTTATATAGAAAATTTGAAGGATATTTCAAATATCTATTTTATTTCAGACAAATATATTAACAAACCAGAAAGAGAGTGTTTAAGAAATGGTTCTCTCTATTGAAAAGTTGACCAAAACTAATTATTAAGTCACCCGAAGCGAAACGTGAACAAACATTGGAATATTTCAGAAAAAACCTCAAATTTCTGGCATTATTGAAAGGAAATATTATTATACCATTAAGCCATTTCCCTTCCGGGGTAGGCGTGACTTGCTCGGTTGGAAAACAGTGGTGTGTATATGGGTATATAGGTATAGAGTAGATAGTTAGGGGTTAAATAGGTATATAGGTGTAAAGTTATGGTATATAGGTCTAAGGTATATAGGTGTTAGGTATAGATATTTTAGATTGATCTGGAATCCTCGTGTTATTTATTTAAATGACACGTTTATTCCGCAACACTGCTCCGACCCAGGTTGCTGATCAATCTCTCCAGCGATCACCCCAAGTGAAGAGCCTCACAAAATTGTTATGTATGGTTCCCCACTTGGGCCTATTAGTTTCCAAGGTCTTTGTTTCAGGTGTCATTCACTCTATTCCACTCTGTTTACAAACTATTTGTCGCCACACTTTTCTGTCCTGGCATACTACTCTAGCTTCCTTCACAGATTCTAACCATTCTTTCGGCGGTCTACCACTGGGCAGTCTGCAATTTACTTTACCTTTATACACTTGTTTGGTCAGTCGTTCATCTTTCATTCTTTCAAGATGACCGAACCATCTTAACTGATTTCTTTCCCATGTGTCAACTATTGTCTCTTTTGCACCACATTCTTTGAGAATTGTCTCGTTTCGGACTTTGTCCATCAGTGTTTTCCCGCATATTATGCGCAGAGGTTTCATGCCGATCGCGTTAATTTTACTCATATCCTTTTCTTGACAGGTCCATGTCTCGCTACCGTATAAACAAGTCGGTACGAATATAGAATTATGTATGGCTATTTTAGCTTTTTTTGATATGTTTTTATTTGTGAGAATGGACCCTGCTCTACCGATAACCTGTTTACCTATATTTATGCGCCTATCTAACTCCCCATCTATTTTTCCGTCGCTAGCGAATAGACTACCTAGATATACGTACTTGTCAACTTGTTCTAATCTCTCATCATTTAGGACAATGTTGCACATTGTTTTCTCACTTTTTCCCTCAAACACCATGATTTTTGTTTTATCTACGTTAATTTTGAGTCCCATGTCCTTCATGCTTGTATTAAGTTTATTCAACATTCTTTGCAAGTCCTCGACTGATTCTGCCATAATAATCTTGTCATCTGCGAAAGCTAACCCACGTACCTTGACTGTTTGGAGATCTACACCTTCTTCGTCAAAGAGTGCAGTTCTCAGACACTTATCCATGAATATGATAAATAGCCACGTGGACATAACGCATCCTTGTTTCACGCCTTGCATAATACGGAACCAGTCACTCAGTTTCCCATTTACCCTTACACTCGCTTTACTACCTTTATATATTGTTTTTATTGCTTGCAGGAGCCCTCCATTTACTCCGTACTCTTTAAGGATTTCCCAAAGTTTACTTCTATTTACCTTGTCAAATGTTTTGTCTAGGTCAATAAATGCACAGAAAACTTTCTTTCCTACTCTCATGTTTTTTTCTGTGATCTGTCTTAGGCTAAATATCTGATCTGTGCATGATTTTCCTGGCATAAAACCACTTTGGACTTCCCATATCTTTTCTTCTGTGATTTCCATTACCCTACGAATAAGTATTTTTGAGTATATTTTACTTACGGTACTTAGTAGACTGATACCTCTGTAATTGCTGCAGTTGCTTTTGTCTCCCTTTCTTTTGTATATTGGTACGATAATCGCTTTTCTCCAATCGTCTGGGACCTCTCCCGTCTCGATACATAAATTTATCAATTCGTACAACCTGTGAGGTATGTACTCCCCACCGTATTTAAGCATTTCAGCGCTAATACTGTCTACACCAGCAGCCTTACCGTTTTTGTATTTGTATTTGTATTTATTTATGAAAAGTTCCTAGGGCTAAATAGCCCTATAAGGAACAGGTGATACATATTACAATTAAAATGTGACGGCGATCAATTTGACGATTGAAATCAAAAATAAGTATTTAACAAGAGTAAAGAAATAAACTATAATACACATAATTAGATATAGGATATCAACAAAAGGATACTCAAAATATACATACGCAATTATACATACTTAATAGTGAACACGCGTTCATATACACACTTATATATATTTTTAATTAAGGATTTAAGTGTTACCAATGTGTGATTTCGAGGGTAGGATTTGATATGTTAAATAAGTAACCGAAAAGGAGTTTTCTAAAGACAAATTGTGAAGGTGCATTTCTAATGCTTATAGGTAGTTTGTTCCAAAGGCGAGCACCACGAATAACAAAAGACCTTTGCATTTTACACGTGCGGTGTGGCTGAATTTTTAGTACTGTTTTCCTTTCACGGAGTTTGGAATGTGTTGGTTGATCTTTGTCAATAAAATGGAAGAGATTAAGAAGATAGTGCGGAGCTTCATTACTGAATAGGCTATAAAGTAAATTACCCATAAAAAATTGTCTTCTTTTGGCGACGTTAAGGAGTCCTGCTCTTTCTCTATACTGAGTAATATGTTCACTTTTGGGGATGTTATAGATGAACCGAATGCAAGCATTAAGCGTACGCTCAAGCTTAGCATTTAGCTCATCAGTAACATCGTCATATACCACACAACCGTAGTCAAAGAAAGGAAGGATGAGGCTTTTAACTAGAAGGATACGCGTTGAAGTAGGAAGTGATTCTTTATTCCTGTTAAGCTGTTGGAGGACTCTAAAGGTTTTCCTTGAAATATCCGCAACTTGTTCATTCCAAGTAAGAGAGCGATTAAGAATATAGCCTAAATCCTTCACAGATTCCATGAAGGGGATGAGACGTCCATCGATCAAGAGAGGAGGTAGGGTTGCAATTGTTTCAAGTGATGGAGAGGAAGAAGGTCCTATGATTATGGCCATAGTTTTAGCAGGGTTTAGAGTGAGGCCACTTGTCAAGGCCCACTGCACCACTAGATCAATATCCGCCTGTACCTTTTTAAATAAGCTCTTAAGATTGGCAATAGGCCCGGAAAGGTAAAGCTTAAAGTCATCAGCATATTTGTGATAGTTGCAATGACGAAGTTCGCTACCAAGTTCAGAGGTATAAATATTAAATAAAGTGGGTGCAAGTGTAGAACCCTGAGGGACACCACTCTTAACCTCCCCACAATCAGACCGGTCGCCATTGCTAATTTGTACTCTTTCAGAGCGATTACTAAGATATGATTCAAACCATTTAACAACCATATTCGACAGGTGAAGTGATTTAAGCCTAGTCAATAGTAGATTATGGTTAACTGTATCAAACGCCTTAGAAAAATCAAAAAGGACAACAACCGTTATTTCCCTCCTATCAATTGCAAGTTTAAGGTCAGAAGTTACTTTAAGTGAAGCTGTAAGTGTACTATGCCGTGCACGGAACCCGGATTGCATTGGGTCCATTAAATTGTTTGTTTCAATGTGAGCAGTAAGTTGCTGATGGACAATACGTTCGAAAGGTTTGGACAAAGCACATAAGATAGATATAGGACGAAAGTCTTTGGGAGAGGTAGGGTTAGATATTTTAGGAACAGGGCGAATAATCGCCTCTTTCCAGGCATCAGGAAATATTCCCACCTGCAGAGATGCATTGTAGATGTGCAAGAGAATAGGGCCAATGACTGGTAAAGCAAGGCGAATCATTTTAATTGAAATACCGTCAGATCCTTGAGCATTTGATTTTACCTCGAAGAGTTTTTTAAGTAGGGTTTCTTGCGATATGTCAGAAAAGAATAACTTCGTATCATCAAAAGTAGAGGGAACTGAGGACAGGGAAGGAGTGCTGCTTGCAAGGAGTCTGGATTTTGTAGTAAAAGCTGTCAAAAGGTCTGCAGGGGAAAAATTGTTATCAGGAGCCAAGTGTTTGGAAGGAATAAGTCCAAGCCGTCTTAAGAGAAGCCAAATGTTTTCATTTTTATTTCTATTTTTGATAGAGTTGTAATTATATTGATTGTATGAATCCCGGATTTTGGTTTGTACTAAGTTTCTCAATTTACGAAATTCGGCTTGAATAATACTGTTTTTAGTTCTTTTAGCCAATCTACGTTTTTTCTCTCTTTCTTTTATTAAATCTTTGATATAAGAAGTGATCCAAGGAGTGGACTTCTTCTTTGCTTTAAGGGTATGGAGAGGCGCAAAATTATCAAAGGCTGAAGATAAAAATGAAGTCAGACAAATCACCTTTCTATTTATATCCTTTTCAGTAAAAATGCTATTCCAGTCATAAGTAGAGAGGTGTTCAAGAAATTCAGTTTCATTTATATTATTAAGATTGCGTATGGACAGAGGAGTTACACTAGAGGAGGGATTAAAGGAGAACTGGTATTGGATGCTGATAAGATCATGGTTTGAGAGAAATGAGATTGAGTGTTGAGTAGAAGAAATCACCTTGTCTAAATCGTCAACAATCATCAAGTCAATCCTTGTACTAGAATGAACAGTGTGGTGGGTGGTATCATGGGGAACTATAGATAATCCGGCTGAGAACACTACTGATTTTAAATAGTGAGTTAAATTGTTGGTAGCATTAAGATTTGTGTTTAGGTCACCGGTGAGTACAATGTTATTATAATTGGGTATAAGGTCAAATATGTCAGTCTCAAGTTCCCTGTCATAGGAGGCGTTAGGAGGTTTGTAAATTACACCCACCAACACACTGTCCTGAGGCGACGATACCTTGATAAAAAGGTACTCAGCAGTAGGGTAATTGGCAAGAGGACCCACTCTCACCTGTATACCCTTTAAGCTGTCATGAATATAGAGACAGACCCCACCTCCTCTTCTCCCATCTCTATCTCTGCGAAAAAGTGTGTAATGATCAAGTGCTACGAGGCTCGAAGAAATATTAGGCGTGAGCCAGGTCTCGGATACGGCTATGATATGATAGGAACAGGACATAAAGTGATGTTTAAATTCAAGGTAATGGGCAGGTAAAGACTGAGCGTTAACGTGACAAATATTCAAAGTTTCCATTGAGAGAGTGATAGATAAAGTTCAAGTATAGTTAAATATTGAAGTGTCTGAAATACGTAAATTAGTTGAAAATACCTTTCCGTGAAACTAAAGTAACAGAGAGTAATAACCAACAAAATCCAGTTCACTTGATTACATTTGAAAACAGGGAATAAGGCACATAAAGAATTAAAATTTAGAAAAGCAATAAGCACTATAAAGCTCGTGATGTATAAAAATAGTATAAGAAAGGTCAATTTGTAGAAGCAGTACAAGGCTGAATTAGCGCAGTGAAAAATACAAAATTTTTTAATTTTAACTTCAAACGGCACAGTGTCCAGAATGGCCAGCATGCAGCAATATTTAAAATAAAACAAATATTTACCTATGTAGAAGTAGCATAAACGATAGAGTAGTGCTAATGATCGACTATAAAAAATTATCAAATACATAATGGACCTAGAGAGTAGTTGCTATTGTAGTCCTTCAAGAGATTGGATGTTCGACAGGTGTATTCGTGGCGAGCTATCCTCCTTACGGCAGAAAATTTTTCCGCCAGCAATCCACAAGTATTTGATTTTTTTTTCTCTACGAAGACCGAGAGCAATGGCATAAATCCTTCTATTCAGTGGTGTTAATGCCTCACGAAGGTAAATAAAACGCTTTTCGTTGGCAGTCCATCCCATGTTCAAAGTAGAGAAGTCTCTCTTAACCTTACGTCTTGCAATAAATTCATCCCGTAGATCTTGTCTGCCAAATTTGGCTACAATGATCGGGGGGGTGGAGGAATTACTCAAAGAAGGTGCTTTTATAATTCTATATACTTTGACAACGTCATCCTTACGAATATTTACATCTAGAGCCCTGGCGACAGATTCAATGGAGGCCATGAGGTCTTCATTCGGCTTCATGGGGAGACCATGAATTTCCAGCGTCGTATTGAGAGCCGCTTGCTCATTGACATTGAGCGCGTGCTCAAGAGTCACCACTTTGGCTTTCAAATCTTTAGCTTCCTTCTTGACAAGTTCAATTTCCTCATTTTGCACTTTGGAGCCGGATTCCAATGAGTCGATATGCCTAGAGTTATTTAAAAGTTCATTCTTAATTTCCGAAAGAGTGGAATTAAGTTGGTCATTAAATTCTAGTTGACGTGTTTCAAATTCGCTGAATCTTGCCAAAATCTCACGTGACTGCGCAAGCGCTTCACTTTGGCCGTCAGAGACCACTTTGCGCAAGAGTTCGGCGAGGCCAGAGGGTAGAGTACCTGCATTTTCCGAGGCAGCAACGGAGGAGGGAGTGGGGGGTACAATACATGCACCATCAACATCCTGCAAAGAAGAGGTCTCAGGGTTCGCACCTGAATTGCCAGACACTGCCGCAGAGGTGGCACTAGTTGACAATGGAGAACATAATTTGCAGACATAGTCCATTTGACCCTTTTTAAGTTTTTCAAAAGATTTTTTTGAGATTCCGAAATTAGCACAGGCCAAATGCACTAGAATCCCACACTTAACACAAGCGAGAACTTCTGATTCCCCTCTAGATATAACTATCTTACACTCGGAACACGCACCCATAGTTCTGCAGGAAAGAAAACCGTTACAGTTACGTATAAACAAAAGTGCAAAAACAAGAAACAATTAAGTGAGTTGAAACAAAGTCACAATGCTTTATAGTACAACCCACCGACACTTTCACGAAATACAAATTTTTATGTAATTAAACACTTAAAATCTTGTATAAACACAAAAAACTGAAGAGCGGCAAATTTACACGTCCGTATCCGATCGCCATGAATTCTTTCATCCATGTCTTCATGTCTTCTCAATATAAAGTACTTGGAAAAAAATTGTCCTAAAAAAAAAATTACTCCATATTTCAGAGTTTTGAAAAATAAATTGCATTAAAGAATGCTGAAAGAATACCTGGAAATTTTTTCAGATTTTTGCTAACGTCGGCCAACCACGTTTCAAACCACGTTTGAAAAAGGAGGCCGAAAATCCCTGTTTTTTGGGCTGTTCTGCCTTCTAGTTAATTAGTTTGTAATGTTGGCAGGGGCTCCCGTGAGATGCTCCCCCTGGCGCTCAAGCTATGAAGCCTATTGGTCCACACCTGTGTTTATTCTCAAGGCAGTACTCCGAATCCGGCCATCTTCGCCGAGTGTTTTTGGATCTCCGTGGGTTTCGTTGTTACCAACGTTCTGAGAATATACCTCTCAGGAGTCAGGCGTACCTGTCGCATAGTAAATGACGTCCTTCTTTGTTGATGAGGCAAAGTGATCCTCACCCACTCTGCCATTGGGCAGCCTCCCTAGCAGGCCGCAGAGAGGGGATACGTTCAGACTAGGGTGGACGGAGCGATCCCTCTGAGGTCATCACTTAGATGCACAAATTCAAAGCACTGTCCTGGCGTGTTGTGTATATGTGTGTGTGTTCATTACTCGAAGACGTCCAGCGACCATCGAACGTGATTCCCCCGTAGGAGCCTCAAGCGCAAGAAGATCGCTGACTCATCGTTCTCGCAAGGCCCATTTATACTTGGTACGACACCAGCTTCTTCTGAGGAGACCTACAGTTTAAGGTGGGTTCCGATTCACCGAAGCCCCGGTAGAAGAAAATTTTTCCATTGGTACCGGCTCAGGGATCGGACCCCAGACCTCCTGCATGGAAGTCTGACGCGCTATCGTTTGAGCCAGTGAGGCTAACGACTGGCAACAATTTTTTATGAAAAAAGTGATCATATCATTGAATACAAAAGATTTTACTTTCTTGAAATGAACCAGTGAAATTTCACTGATTTCCAGTGTATTCTCACTGGTTGAAACAGCCAGAAGTGTATCACTGACCGTCTTCTGATTCGTCCGTCAGCTGGTTAGATATGACACATATCATTCATCACTTTTGTCAGAGACGAGGTGAGCAAATCTCTGCTTTTATGCTAACTTTTGCAAAATTATCTTTTAAAACCTGCACCTTACTCTGACAACAATAAAGGAGGGCTGAGCTGCAGTATAATAGGTAGGCTATAATATATTGCGCCTAACTGTGGGAAGGCTCGTCATTCCGTCAAAGCGTTGCTCAAAGTCAAACACAAGTGGCCAGGGACCTCCCCACTTTTAAGCGAAACCAGACGACTGGGGGTTCATGTCTCGGCCGCGTGGAGCGCCATATCACTGGTTGAATCTATCATTTCGCGTCACTGGTATATTCAGTAACGCTGTGTTGGTAAAGTTACTTAGTGGTTCACCCATTTAAAGTCGGAAAATCACTGGTTCACCAGTGATAATTAAAAATACTGATTCAACCAGTGACGATTTCCCTGGTTAAGTTTAAGAGGGTAAGCTTTTTGATGTTTTTGCTTCCTCATAGAGGAAGCTTTGTGATGGTAACATTTTCCAAAAATTTTAAATTTATTTAATTGAACCTTCCTCAAAATAAAAATGTCTAATACAATGTTCTAAGCAATTGTCCGGATGTGTGTGTGTGGATGTGTGTGTGTGGATGTCACACTTTCTTGTGAACACGATAACTTGAAAACGGTTGCAGATAAATTGATGAAATTTGGCGGGCTTAGTTCTCCCACTAATATCTTGAAACTGAACGAAGGATTTCTGAAAATATTTATTGCATTTTTTTGAAGCACTCAATAATATTTAAAAAATCGGTTTTTTATAGTGAAACTTTTTTCATTAGCATAATTCAAAGTTTATGCAACAATATAAAAGATTCCTTGGTTCGAGACGAATCGATTGACCTATAATATTAATAAATTTTATTAAATAGTAGGGAAGTTATGGTAATTTATATATTTTGATAATCGGTTTTTTATAGTAAAACTTTTTTCATTAACATAATTCAAAGTTGATGCAAGAACAGAAAATTTGCGTTGATTCAAGACGAATCGATTGACCTATAACATTAATACATTTTATTGAAGAGTAAGTAAGCTATGGTAATGCATAATGTTTGATAATACGGTTTTTTATAGTGAAACTTTTTTCTTCAACATAATTCAAAGTTGATGCAAGAATATGAAAGATTCCTTGGTTCGAAACGAATCGATTGACCTACAATATTAATACATTTCATTAAAGAGTAGGGAAGTTATGGTAATTTATATATTTTTAAAATAGATTTTTATAGTAAAAATTTTCTCATTGTCATAATTTAAAGTTGATGCAAGAATAGAAAAGTTGTATAATTCAAAATTTATGCAAAAACGGAAAAGATTCCTTGATTCGAGGCAAATCGATTAATCTATAATATTAATACAGTATATTAAAGATTAAGGAAGTTATGCTCATTTATAATATTTGAATCAGCTGTTTCAAGCAGAAAAACTTTTTTCATCGACATATTTCAAAGTTGACGCATGGATAGAAAAGACTTTTTGATCATAAATTTTCAAATGGAATAATTCTGACAATTTTTGTAAATAAATCATACAGCTGGAAAAGGGATAGGGTGCGACAGAACTTTTCCCTTCCCTTTTCCGGCTTAAAAAATTATAATTTCGAATAAAAAATTTGATTTGTCTGATTTGTCTTTGTATTTTAAAAAATTGTTTGTATTATTTTGTAATTTTGTAGTTTTTGTAATTGATCAAAATGAAGACTTTAGTTTGTCTATTATTGAAATAATAACTAATGCTTCCTCTATGAGGAAGCAAATACATTTGGTAACAGGAAGCAAAGTGCTCGTGGAATGAGCACCATATAATTATAAATACAAACAAAGTGGAAACACTTGAGATCGAATTCAAAGCTAGTTTATTGAACAATTCAGAGATAAGTTGGTATTTCTTTTCACGAGGGATTTTTTTTTGGAGCGAGTTTAGTTTATATTATTAAATAACTTCCTCATAATTTTACCGCGTAGGCGCGTATATCAATTTTCTAACTTATATAATATCACAGAAAATTCGCACGCATCAAGAACTGAACCCTAAAAGGCCTAAAAATAATCAAATGTTTTACAATGATAGTCATCGTTATCAATAATTTATTTCCCTAACTCGAAAGGTGATTCCGATCAGAAATAGTGACAAACCTAACTATTTATCTGGAAAAAAGGGACGATGTGGGTATTTTTTTTTTAAATTTCTCAAGAATAATAATTAAAATTTTTAAACATAAGTATTTGCTAAATCATTCAGTAAGTTTCGTAAATTGTGGCTTTTGTTGTAAAAAATGTTTACAACAATCGTATAAATTATTGTTTTATTATTTTCGTTGATAAATCATCGCAAAAAGGTCATTCCAACAATAATTTAAGAGGAAAAAATTCTACGAGGAAACGGCTGGTTGGGATATTTGTTTAATAAAATTGGCATTAACGATCTATATTGATAAAGTTTGATCAAGTTCAAAGTATATAAATGCCTTTGAAGACAATTTTTAATCACTTTTGTTTAGAAAAATCAATTTGGATACTAGAAAAACTCATTTCTTGAGAATTTGTTTATGAAATTTTTTATAAAAATATTTAATGTTAACTTATGCCAATTTTTCGTTGTAAATTCTCACGCTTCTGAAAAATCTTAGCAACCGCCGTGAAGCAAACAATTTTTCGTATGAGAAAAACACACTAGGAAGAATTTGTTTATAAACACTGTTTAAAATAATTAAGTTAATTATTATCAGAATTACTTCTGTTCTTTGAGTGCAGATGCAATAATTTCAGCTAATAGTGAGTTTCTTTGTAAACCACAGTACTCTGAAAAATTTAATTATTAATATTATTATACCATTAGGCCATTTCCCTTTCGGGGTAGGCGTGACTTGCTCGGTTGGAAAATAGTAGTGTTTAGATGGGTATATAGGTATAAGGTATAGATATTTTAGATTGATCTAGAATTCTCGTGCTATTTATTTAAATGACACGTTCGTTCCGCAACACTGCTCCGAACCAGGTTGCTGATCAATCTCTCTAGCCACACTTCTCTGTCCTGGCATACTTCTCTAGCTTCCTTTACGTCCATGCATTTTTTCATGCAAGCTTTCGTGTTTCTATGGCTTCTTATGTCTCTGCGGATTATTGTCTCATTCACAGATTCTAACCATTCTTTTGGCGGTCTACCTCTGGGCATTGCTGAGCATTTAGAAAAAAAATTTTAAACGGTCAAAAAATACGACCTGTGGGTGACTATGAACCGTAAATTCCTATTCTAGACAACCGTGCGGCGCTTGTCAATAATGGGATTGCTACGCATTTCGCCGGCGCACCGGAAATGCGTTCCAAACTGCGTGGCGTGTACTCTTGGTGGACTTTTTTTCGAATTTCTTTGGTCTCACCCCCCTATTTTGTTGGAATGAACAAAAAAATTATCTCCACGAAATTTGAGCAAAATCGGTTTATATTAATATGTGGCCCAAAGCACTCAAATTTTCTCATGCAATTAACATGCAATTAACAAAAAACAACACTGAGAAAAAAGATTACTTGATTCAAAGAAATATAGTACTGAATACGTCAAATCAAATATTTTCTTGATCTAAAGACATTTTTTTTATAACAAAAGTGAGTTTTTTGTTCGAAAAGCATCATTCATTGAAGTAAGAAAAATTGTCTCCGATAAAACAAATATTTAATTGGACGTATTCAGTACTACATTTCTTTGAATTAAGTAATCTTTTTTCCAAGTGTACAATTATGATCTTTAGACTATGTTGCAAAAATATATCTACACGAAATTTTTTTTTTTTTTACAAAATGGCGGACCCCTAAATTTGAACGAAAATTACAATTTCCACAATTAATAACAAAATCTCGTCAAATTCATTCAAGAGGCAGATTTATTTATTAAAAAGCACGTGCTGACAATGAAAACTCAAATTTTGAAAAAAAAATAAAGATAGCCACCCAAACTTTTTTTAAACTTATTATTTCTTTGTTTCTCGATGACAACTTTTCAGGTGTCAATTAAAAGGCTGCATAAAGAAACATGTTTCGTAATGCATGACAATAATATAGCCTTTTAATTGACACCTGGAAATTTGTCATCGAGAAACAAAGAAATAAGGAGTTTAAAAAACAAATTGGGCGACCATCTTGTATTTTTTCAAAATTTTGAGTTTTCATTGTCGTCACGTGCTTTCTAATAAATAAATCTGCCTCGTGTAAGAATTTGACGAGATTTTGTTAATAATTGTGGAAATTGTAATTTTGGTTCAAATTTAGGGGGCCGCCATTTTGTAAATTTTGAAGAAAAAAAATGTTCGTTTCGATATATTTTTACAACATAGTCTAAAGATCATAATTGCACAGAGCCAAAAGATTCCGATGAAATATACAAAGATTACCTGCATTTGAAATTTTACGGTACTTTTCCCCATGTCAATTGCATGAGAAACTTTAAGTGCTTTGGGCCACATGTTAGTATTAACCGATTTCGCCCAAATTTGGTGGAGTTAATTTTTTGGTCATTCCAACAAAATAGGGGGACGAGACCAAGGAGAATCCAAAATCGAAAAATAAGGACCACCCTAGTGAGCCTAGTGTACACTATACAGACCCCTGGAAGCTTTCAAAAACATTTTAGAATTTTAATTAAAAAGGCTATACCTAGATGTGTAAATTAATTGCGCATATTTTTTCCTCCATGCACAAAGTTTTAGCTTCTTTAGTTTTCTAATTGAAACCAAAAAACTGACTTTCTGGAAAAATCGATGTTAATTCTCTTATTATTTAGATTCTCATAATTCACTTCAACCCGTGCTCTGTCAGTCAGTTTTTAAAATTTGTTGATAACATTATTTTGGGAACCTACTTCGGAATATCCTTCGACTGATTTAATAAGAGGAATATGAAATTTTATCTTTAAAAAATTTAATTAATTTTTTTCGAATGTTCGGCGCATATCGGACTTCTCTGACTTCCAGCGTTTCGTTTATCGAGCGAATTTTGAGCAACGCAAAACTTCCAGGGAGAAAGTTGTTAATTACAGTACAAAGAAATTTTATAGAATATTTCAGCACAATTGAATTGATATTCAAAATGTTATTAATGTCTCAAGTGTTACCTACTGATTCCTCTCACTTTATCAGTTGAAGGGCATTCCAAAGCGTATTTCCTAAAAGTTTTATTTAAAAGTTCCAAAAACTGAACGACAGAGACGAGTTGATATAAAAAAACAATTAAAATCGATTTTTCCAAAAATGTAAGTTTTTTGTCATTAATTAGAGAACTAAACACGCTACAACTTTTTATCTACAGGAAAAGGGTACGCAATGAAATTTCACAGCTACATATAGCCTTAAAAAATTAAAATTCAAAACTGTTTTTGTTAGCCTCCAGGGGTCTTCCTACTTCCTGTCAAATAATTTTATGTGTTTTAATCTGGGTCAATCAAGGGCCAGGCCGCCTAGCACAACCTTTCTTTTTGCGATAGTGATAAGTTACGGTTCTGGCAGAAAAAATTTTTTTTTCAAAAATTGTGCCTGTAATTTTCGATTTTTCAAAAAACCATTTACTGCACGAATTAGCACAAGTCTATCACAATGTAGCACAATTTTTTTTAGTATTAAGTTTCCCGTTGTAACTACCGGGACATCCATGACTCACGGTCACTGAGGTACTGGTGCACAATGTTGATGGAAAAGCAAGGCTCGTCGAGGTGAGAGTTGGAAACTCGAATTTGTAAAATCGATGCTTGCAAGAATTCAGAGTTCCCATTTCTTACATTACTTACATTTTACATTATATATACAATTCTGAAACGTTGCAAAAGATTAATTCCACCTTTTTCAACAAAAGTTTAATTTCACCCTGCTATCGAATTGTAGGTGAACATTTTTTAACATTTCAGCTTAAACTTGTATAATGTATACTTAAGAAGCAATAAACAATAATTATTAATAATTATTAGGATGGAAAAAAAGTTCCAGTCTTCTAGCTTGAGTGGTAACAGGTTTTTAATGCACACGTGCGTATGCTGCACCATTAGTGGAACAAAACAGTGCCTCTGGGCAAATTAGTCTAGACTCTAGACTTTACAATATTTTATTTTATTTGTATTTCTTTCTCTGAATCAAAAATAATAAAACTTTAAAGTGATGTGTGAGAGCCGATTTTTAAAATGAATTTTTCTTTCATCCAACAGTGAAGCTGAATTTTTTAAATGTGAACCCTACTATTTTTTTTAATCAGACCTGAGATTCTATGGAGGCCATTGAGTTCGACCTTCCTATACCTCTTTTTCAGGGTAGGCTGGACCCACTCACCTTTTTTAAGAATACATTACATTCAATAAGAGTTTTCTCAAAATGTCAAATTAATATTAATATAAGAAAAATTGTTTTTAGAATCGCCTTAAAATGAAGAAATATATATATTAATGCAAATTCATTTAAGAAAAAATATGAGCAAATAGAAATTTATGCATGTCATTTATTATTGAGTATATGGATAAATTGCTGAGCTAGTGGAAAACGTCTAAGTTGTAATTTATAGAGTGAGTCGCGTATTAGATAAATAGTTAAATACAGCCTTAGTTCCTTGGCATTGCATTGCGAGATACTGTCGGCTCGGTGCATGTTGACTTTTTCTATCAGTTACTCGTATGGCTCCACCAAATAAATGGAACATAAACGTGTTAAAAATTTTAAATCTTAATACTGAAGCCTAAAAAAAATTAATTATTTAGTGTCTATTACATTTCTTCAAAATGATTTTAAGTGTCTTACTAGTGATTGTAACATTGGGACTAACATTTTATCATTGTGTAACTCATTATGGTAGAATGGGAAAATTAGTGAACAAAATTCCTGGACCAACTGCTCACCCCTTACTTGGAAATGTTTGGGAATTCATGGTTCCGTTAAGTAAGAATTGATAAAAAGTATATATGAATTTCTTAGAGAAAAATGATAATGCTAATTAGTGAAGATTAATTTATGCTGATTAAAAATTCCCAGTTGAAAAAGTTACAGTTTATATACAGTGGACAAAACATTGATATTTTTCATTTGTTTTATACAGAAAAATTTATAAAACGAATGCAAAATATAATTGTCTTGTCCACTATATATAAACTATATATAACTTTTTCACCTGGGTTGATATAAGTAATATTATATAAGTAATATTCGACAAATCTTCCCAGGAATTCACTTCCCAAATTGAAAAAACGATGTGTGATGAACCATTGAAAATAAGATTTTCTCGAAATGAAATATACTTCCCACAAAATCTCTTCCCAACTTAACAAACGAGGGTTGGAAAGGAAGAGGGCGGAAAATGGGAAGTTCCGGGAATGTGCTATGTGGGAAGTCTTGAACTGGGATGTCTTGTCCCGGGAAGTCCCGTCATCAAGCAATATTTATTAAAGTTCCTCATTTTTCGGTTTTGTAGTTTAAATTTTATGATTGAATATTGTAAATTATTCGTAATTAATATTTGTAAAAACTTGTTAATTGAAAAATTGTACTGAACTTTGCAAATAGAATATTATTATTCTAAGTAATGATCAATTGTATTAACAATATTACGAATTTGAACAAAATGTTTAGCTGAACATAAGCATTTATTCATAATAATGACAAGAACCACCAAAAATCAAATATTTTTTTAAAAGGAGATTAATTTTTCTCGAAAGATATTGAATGTGCAAACCAACATATTTCTCATTAAACGAGAAAAACTACAAAGCATTTATTTTATTCGTCAGAAAATTCAGTTTAACTTTTAACCCAAAAATAGGTACTTTCTGAAATGAGTAAATTCAGTCATTCGAAAAATGTAATAGGTACTTTCCTTTTGGGAACTTTTTTGGCATTAACTATTACGAACAAAATCGCCAAACGAAGTCCTGACATAGTCTCATAGAATTTTGAATAAAAATGTAAAAAATCACTGAAATTACAATAATATTATGCCTCATAAAATTAAATTCTACATATCTAAAGGTATTAGAATCAATTGAATTACATGATATTCTTCAACTATATTATTTTTAGAGGTTAAAGAATCAAAATATTTGCCCGGATACCAATTTATTGTAGAGAAAATTTCACTCAGATATATCAGAGAAGTCAACAAAGAAATTTAAATTTAAATTGGAAAAAATTAATTACAATTAGTTTATAAACATAACTCATAGAGAACATGAAGAATGAAGAATATCAAGAATAAAAAGGAAGATTTTTGAAATAAAATTCTAAAAAAAACATATAGATAATGAACAAATGTAGATTACGATAAAAAATCAGTAGAAAAAGAAATGCAGAAGATTTATGAAGTAGAAAGAAACAAGATATTGAGCGACAAGCATTAAGATTCAGAAGAAGCAGTAGAAGAAATTGAAAATACAGATATACAAAAGAAGCTAATTAATTATTCTATTCATCTGATGACACTGGTTTTATTGAAATTAGACATGTTCGAAGTTTTGATATGATTATTAAAACAAATATTTGAAACATAAAAAGTTTTTAGCTTTACTTGAATCTATAGTTTTAGTAGAGATCAGCTGGACTTACAATTGCCCCATACATTTACCATACTTTATTTAAATATGCATTAACTGAGGAACAATTTGACTAAAATAACTGGAGTAGTTCTGAATGTAGATTTATGATACCGTCCTTTACCGGCATTCGAGAACTTTCTATGGTTCGTATATATGCTTAGGAGTTTCTAGAACTCTTTCTTGATTTTACAAAAAATTTGAAAGTGGCAGATTTCCCTTTTGACGATAGAAGCTTCTAGTCGGGACACGAACCATCGAAAGTCGAAAGTTCCTGAAGGTCGATAAATGTTAGTAACAGGAATCTAAATCTCGAAACAGCCTAGATTATCTTCGAAAAAAAGGGATTTCAAATTTATTAACACATTTCAATTGATCAGACGAACTTTGGGTCGTTTTGAGGAAAATTCATACAAAATATTACCCGATTAACCGAATATGGCTTGGAGTAATGCCTACTGTCAGTGTATATCATCCAGATGATGTGCAGGTATGAACTTATCAAAGTATTTAATTTATTTTCCTTTTATTCTCATGCACAAATATAAATTAACAGGATGTAGTTATTTAATTAATTACCCGATCAAGAGAATTCAATCTATATAAGTGGTCGTCTATTTCTAATAATCTGACTTACATTCATATTAAGATAGATATTAATTTTTTCTAGATCGTATTGAGTAGTACAAAACACACTGAAAAAAGTCAGATTTACAGCTTTTTGCATCCGTGGTTGGGTAGGGGATTGCTGACAAGTACAGGTATTTTATTTACATTATCATAATTTGAACAGGTTTAATGCGATAAAGATATTAAAGTGAAAATTGCATTTTTTTGAAATGGTTAATTATCAGTAATATGACTTGTAACTTAATAAGTCACTAAGAAAAAAATTAATTTGATAAAAGAATATTTTTTTGAATTAAAGAAATAATTGTTTCTTGAAAACGAAGAAATTATTCATTCGAATTCATTCTTTGAACTATTTTGTTGCTACTGGAATCATATATACATAATTTTAATTACTTTGATTAATATTTGGATTTTTTACTGTAAAATATTCTAGGTGCAAAATGGCAGGCGCGAAGAAAAATGCTTACTCCAGCTTTTCACTTCAACATCCTTCAAGAATTTGTAGACGTTTTTGTAGAACAATCAGAAGTGTTTGTTCGGAATTTGAAGTCTGATGGGGACGAAGTAGTCAAGGATATAATACCCTTGCTAACCAAATTCACTCTAGACTCGATATGCGGTAAAAATCAATTTTTACTTTTAATTAATTTTTTACTTCATATAAAATTTTAAGTATTATTAGTAAATTTAGGAAGAAACGTAATGGCGATTGCCATTTTTTATCCAAAAAACTACACCTAACCAAATAGTATTTTTAAATTTTTTGTTCTAGATACAAATTATTGCTTAGAATTTGTTTTAAACCTCATAGTGATCACATAATAAATTGCACAAAAATGTTACCACTTTATGTCTCTCTATAAATAAATTTTTTGTTAAGAAACATAAAATTTTGAAATTAGAAAAGTTGATTAGCACTGTTATAAGTAAATACAAATTTTTAAATATACAAAAACTGGAAAGTAATAATTTTTATTTAAAAAGTTACTTCAAAGCATATCTTCATATTTAAAAAAAAATCAAATGAATTTTTCTATTTGGAGGCACCTATTTTTCTTACTAAACCTAACCTCATTTCGTCAACGAGAGTACATTATTTCAGTTACTTTAGTGCCGACGAGGGTTTTTTCTGCTGGAAAGGGGTCCGGATGTGACCCGGAAGGAATATGACAGTCCCTTTTTTCCCTCTTGCAAATATTGATATATTCGTGCGATTCCTGCAGGTGAAATGAGGTTAGGATTAGCAGGCGAAATAGCCACTCCGTTTTTAATTTTGGTTTTAAAAACGTGAAAAGTAGACAATAAATCGAAGCTTGCCGATGTTATAATTATAAACCTTTTCAATTCCAAGATATCGAAACTACAATATTAATAATCAGATGAAGCCTAAAATTTTATCTTCTTCAATCTTCATTATTTTTAAATCAGATGACCAAGACATTTTTTAGAATTAAAAAAAATGTTCACCATTTCTACCACAATTCTTCAAATGCAAGACAAATTAATATAAAGTCCCCAGTTGATATGATGTAATACCTTCGTGCATCCGATTGCGTGCTAGAACTGCTCAGAGGCTAATCAGATGAAGTCATTAATATAATTACAATCCAACATCGAGCATGCAACGTACTGAAACAGTTGTCTCATGCAATTTTTCACATTACGCAACACACCCACCCGAGAATAGCAGTTACAATCCAGCCGCCACAAAACACTTCTGTAGAGGTCTAGTGGCCAATTTTGGCTTAAAATGTCGAGAAAGGCCCCCTGATTATGAATATCCAGGTACTCTTTCGAAAAGTTAGCGGTTAATTGTTCAAACCAGTTTTTTTTAAACAAATACAGTATTTATGAAAACAATGCTGTAAAATTTGTTTTGGAAAGTTTGAACCAATACAAGACTTTTCGAAAAATGTATGTGATGTAAAAAATGGTACCGAAAGACCTACTCAGACGACGAGTTCGGAGGTGGTGGAGGCGAAAGGTATATTGACTGAAAAATTTAGGAATAAATCGCAGACAGAGTAGAAGCCGATGGTGCAGAGTGCCGTACATTTTTTGATAGAGGTAGATAAGTTGCTTCTATTAAATATGAAATTCAAAGAGGGAAAATATCTGTAACACCCACTAAGGTCGAATTTTCTCGAATTTTGTACCCTGGATATTCATAATCAGGGGACCTTTCTCAAGACTTTAAAGCCCAAGATGCCGTATAGACCTCTCAGTGCAATCGGAGATGAATTCCGTTCCAGAAAGGAATGGGAGGAGGGATCAACGGATTCAAATTTAATGACTTTTCCTGATTTATTTTCATAAATTTATTTGAATTTTTGTAGCTCTTTAAATCTGAAATATTAATAGAACTAGAAAAATAGTGCTATAACTATAATTGATTTTACAATATTTTTACTTATCATTAATAACAAGAAAATTACTTATGCAAACGTGGAAAAAAATTGACTGTCTTATACATTTTTTTTGTGTGAATTATGTAAACCGATTCGATGTGAGGGCATCATGGAACCAAAAAAGTCTCCTTGATAGCAAAGATGGGAAATTAACATCCTGGAGGTGTGCGAAATTGATGCTTTATAAAAACCGTTTCCATGCGGGAGAAATCTAAATTGCTGCACTTATATAAGGTATATAAGATAGTTTTGAAAACTCATTTATTGTGATTGTCTGAAGTTTGATACCAAGGGTTTCTAAATTTACAAAAACAAAATTTTTATAAATTTGAGACAACGGAATATCCATGTTTTTATGTGTGAAGCTGTCTTGAATAAATAGTTATTTATGACACAAGGACCCTGAGTGGCACTTTTACCTCGTGTGAAGTTGCAATACGAGCCAGAGCCCTCGCTGTCTTGAACTGAACCAGTGAAATTGTCACTGGTTGAATCAGTATTTTGAGTTATCACTGGTGAACCAGTGATTTTTCGATGTTGAATGGGTGAAACAGTAAGTGACTCAACAAAAACAGTTACTAAAATATACCACTGATGCCAAATGATAGATTTAACCAGTGATCAAACCAGTGATATACCGCTCCACGCGGCCAAGACTTGAACACCTCCAGTATAGAGTCACGTTAGACGTTAAAAATCAAAAAGCTTGCAATCCGGGGGCTTTCCACCGATTTCAATTAAACCTTTTGCATTGTATAGCTAAATATGTGTAGTAAAAAGTTTTAAAAAATCGCTGTTCGGTAATTGTTATTTATTTATTTAAGCCAATAAATATGAATTATTTCGTATATGTACATATTTCCAGGGAGGAAGGCGGTAAATTCTACTTTTTTGTGTAAAATGGACAATACAATAAATAAGGAAAATATTTTCAACAAAAAAAAAGTATATTCTCATGATAATGTAAGTGTTAAATAAATTGTTTCCGAATCTTATGCCGGCCGGACAGTCGCGCAAGCGGCGCCGCAAAGCCTGTGAGTATGGAAACTATCCATCCTCTTCAAAAATGTTTTCGTTCTTCGAATGGAATTTTTTACAGGACAAGGTGGTTTACCTGAGCTTGTAAGTATACAGGTGATCAGTGCTTTCAGGTTCACAGTACTGCAGTTGTAAATCCTGCTTGCAGTAACGTCACATGTCTTTTGGTTTTTGGTCAGCGATTTTTAATTCACTATGTTCAATTTCTGTATAATTATTGATTCATTTTAATTTACTATCATTACCTACTCAATTATATTACAATTTTAATTAATTATGACATTTTTAAGCGCTTTCTTCTGCATGAAGCACCCCGCCCAAAATGGTTTTTCATAATTCTTTCGGAAAAGGTACATCGGGCAAAAAGGAAATTTTGTATAGGCGACTTGTACATAAAATATACATAAAAAAACTATGATATTTCACTTTTTCTTTGTCGGCCATACTTTCCGAGATATCCACCCTGGGAGTAGGGGGTGAGATTGACAGCGCGGGTCTCACGCTCTTGTAGTAGCTCATATCTCCAAATGAGATGGTTTTTCGATAAAAATGCATTCACGTTAAGTTATAGAGCGGAAAATTCTGCAGGATTTGAGTGATGCGCACTTTTATCCAGAAAGGACCCCATTTCGAGATATGAACTACGAATGAAGCGTACGACTCGCGCGGTCAACTCATCCCCTACTCCCAGGGTGAATATCTCGGAAAATATGGCCGACAAAGGAAAAGTGAATACAATAATTTCTTATGCCTATTTTATGTACAAGTTGTCTACAAAAAGTCATTTTTCACCGATGCACCCTTTTCGAAATAATCCTCAAAAACCATTTTTTGGAGGTGTTTTCCACGATTTAAGGGTGTTTTCACCCTTGAACCCGGGTTTGAATTATTTTTTATTAACTTCTCTTATGACCTTTTGATCCGCCATTTTGCATTTTTTTCCTCAAATTCAGAATCAGCAACCCCAATATACATATACACAGTGTTTTTGATGCTCTAGGACTTAAATTCTTCAAGTTATTTAAGTTTTTAATCGAAATTTGGAAATTTTTGAAAAAAATGGATTTTCCAATTACTAAAAGGTCTTTTTTTTAACTTTTCACTAGACATATTTAGCAACACAATGCAAAAGGTTTCATCAAAATCGGTGGAGAGCCCCCGGGTTGACAGGTATAAACTTTAGTTGACTCCTCTAGTACTCTCGTACGCGCATCCGTGCCATAAGAAACGGAAAGGTTCGGAAAGACCACGTCGGAAAGATTCAGAAAGATTTCGGAAACGGTTCAAAATTAGTTCGGGAAGAGGTACCGTTTTCATCCTTTCCGAATCGTATGAGAACTTTGCTTCCATTTCTTTCCGAACGTCGTGCTGTCCCACGAACCTTTCCGAGTCTTTCCGAATGTCCCACTCTCCGACTTCTTTCCGATCATTTCCGAATGTTTCCGGTTTCTGTCCGAATGACCCCCCCCCCCCCCACTTTACTCTTTCCGAATCGAATAAAAAAAAAATATATTCTCGTAATCATCATTTATTTTTATCTTAAAGACATTTTAAATTGTAATAATCCTATTGATTCCTGTTGAATCCAGGAAATACGATTTCTAAA
The DNA here is from genome assembly GCA_932195095.1 of Andricus curvator. Lineage (NCBI taxonomy): Eukaryota > Metazoa > Arthropoda > Insecta > Hymenoptera > Cynipidae > Andricus > Andricus curvator. The sequence continues at coordinate 24,101 of CAKNYM010052991.1, forward strand.
AACCTAGAAATAGGAAAATTTCATAACTCAGAGAGCTTTTTTGGCTTTCATACATTACGTACATTATTGCTGCACGTTATCACATGTAGATATTCCAAATTTCGAATATTCCATTTGCCCAACTCTCATTTGTAATTACTATAATAATTTCTTCTTTATAAAGTTCCTTTTTTGTATGGTAAAAATAATACACTATGAAATATAAATTGCACTGAGCTGGACTGAATGATGAAAACCTATAAGAAGCGTCACTTTGATCGATTTCCATATTCACACTGGAAAGCACTATGGGAAATTAGGAATATCCAAAATTTTTTGTCATTTCAATCAAGAATCTTCGGAGAAGCTCTGACAGCATCTCGTCATCTCTGCTTGTCCCGCTTTACCGATTTCCGATATACCGGACAAGGTGGTCCAAGGAGGCAAGAGAGAGAAGTGCTGAGGGTCAGCGGAGCAACTCCACAACAACACAGGAGTGTATGAAAAAAGCAGGCAGTACCCTCGGCGGTTAATCGCGTCGTCTGCTTCAGTCCGCTTTGATGGCAGTGTTTCGGTCAGGCGCAGTTATGCTTATGCGTTACAAAAAGCCAAAAACAAGTTGCAAAAATGTCGCAGAAAAACAAAAGGAAGCGTTTAACGTTTGCGTAAGTGGCAATTTTAAAGTTTTATTTACAATTCTTTATGATATTATGAAACCGAAATGGCAAAAATAAAACAACAAAAATTAATTTTTGGGACAAAACCCCAACAGAAATGGTTCAGACGGCCCCGGATTGTTCACGGTTTGAAGAGTCCCAATTTACCGTGAAGGCCATTGAAGGTACCCCGAAACGCCGGTAAAGCGGGACTGCAGCGTATTCGATTGTAGTAATACTCGACTGAACCAAAAGAATTGAATGTTATTATAATTTTAACAAAATGTCGTTAGTGAGCGTCAACCTATGCCAATGATAATGTTTCTTGTAGATCTCAAAAAAAATCTAATCACATTTAATTGCTTTGTCTCAAATGATCTTTGGTTATATCGAGTTCAGTGCAGTCAAATACCTACCATAATCGATATGAATGAAATCGAAGAAACAAAATGGCGACGCAAGAGACACTTATAGGGGTTTTTCCCATGATTTTTCTTTAAAATCACAAAAATTTTCGGATATACCTAATTTGCCATAGTGTTTTCAGTCAACCATTATTTTGTGCAGTTATTCATGGAGTGAAACGTTTTTTTAGTGTCAATATAGAAATGGAGCCAAGTGATGCTTCTACAAGTCCAGCTTAGGGCAAATTATATCTCATATACAGTACATTTTTTTACAATACAAAAAAGGAAAACTTATGAAAAAAGGAGATACAGTAATTAAAAATGATAGTTCAGCAAATGGAATATTTGAAGCGTGGAAGTAAAAAAGGCTTTCTTAATAGTTCTGAAATTTTCATATTTCTAGGTTTTTAGGAAAAATCTTTGTATATGACCGTTTATTTTCAATAGAGAATAAATTTGTTGAAAATTCAGCAATTTTGTTATAAAGTCATTCTTTTTATTTGAAAAATCCACTGTTTTGTTGAAATTCGTCTTTTTGAGTTAAAAATGTATGTATTTAGGTAGAATTTGCATCTTTTTGGTTGAAAATCACAACTGTTTAATTAAAAATTAACGTCTTTTATCTTTTTTTATTGAAAATACAACAACGTATAGTTAAAAGTGAAACTACTTTGTTAAACATTCATTTATTTTTGTTCGGTTGATGATCCATCATTTTAGTTAAAAAACCTTTTTTTTCATAATTTAAATATAATTTGTTGAAAATAGTCTTTTTGTTTGATAAATTTCATGCCTGGTTAAAAATTTATTTCCTTGGTTGAAAATTTAACTATTTGGTTGATATCTGAAGATATGTTTATTATTTATATTACATTATATTTATACATTTATTTATTTCAATTAATTTTCAATTCATTTAATTTTTCAAAAATGTCATAAATTTATAACTAAATTATATGTTATTATTTATTACATTTATTTTTCTGAAAAAAAAATATATATATATATATATATATATATATATATATATATATATATATA
>CAKNYM010052991.1:32580-42956 GCA_932195095.1 Andricus curvator
TTGAAAAATCTGAAAAAATTCACAGACGCTCCTTAAGGTGTCCAGAATGCAACGCAGTTTTCCAAATTTTCCACCAGCGGGTGAGCCGGTGTCCTCTTCCTTCTGAGGCCCCTATTGTTGTGAAATGGATACTTTTTTTCTAACACTTTTTATACGGTGGCTACTCTCAATAAATCCCGAAATATGCGTAAAGGTTTATTTCGCGAAATATTGATCTAATTTAGTTTTTTCGAATCATTATTTCTTTTCAAGATGATATGTTTGTGGAAAAGGATCTGTAATTAGTAAACAATTTCATATTTCGAAATTTGGAAAACTGCGTTGCATTCTGGACACCTTAAGGAGCGTCTGTAAATTCTTTCGGATTTTTCAACACGTCCAGCTCGTTTTGGGATGCCTCGAAAGTCGAAGCTTAAAAAAGGTGCCTTCAAAACCTTGTTTTTTGGAAGGTTTACCTGGCCAGAATTTTCTGCGATTTTTTTTAACGAGTTGCGAGCGATCAAAGTGAGGGTCGCGTAATTTTGACGCCGACAGCAGGGTCTATTTTCAGAAATAAAAACATATCAAAAAAAGCTAAAATGGCCATAGATAATTCTATATTTGTACCGACTGTGCTATACGGTAGCGAGACATGGACCTGTCAAGAAAAGGACAAGAGTAAAATTAACGCGATCGGCATGAAACCTCTGCGCATAATATGCAGGAAAACACTGATGGACAAAGTCCGAAACGAGATAATCCTCAAAGAATGTTGTACAAGTGTATAAAGGTAAATTAAATGGCAGAATGCCCAGAGGTAAACCGCCGAAAGAATGGTTAGAATCTGCGAATAAGAAATTAATCCAAAGAGAAATAAGAAGCCATAGAAACACGATAGCTTGCATGAAAAAATGCATGGACGTGAAGGAAGCTAGAGTAGTATGCCTGGACAGAAAAGTGTGGTGTCAAGTAATGTGCTGGTATCGATAGACAGCTTATATTTTTCCGTGCAGTAAAATTACTAAGATATGGCTGAACAAAATCGATTTAAAAACAGTCTTCACGCTATTTGTCAATATCTCCAGTGATTAACAATGAAGTATCCAGGTGGTGAATATCATAGAAAATTCCATTTATGGTTTTTCAGTCAGAGATATTTTATCAAAAATTATTGAAATGTAATCGCTTACCTCAACTAAACTTCACTTCTAATGTACTTGACTTTGTCTTGAATTGACTTGAATTCGTTTTACATCTTCAAGGTGTTCATCATTATTTTGTAAGCGTAGTGGTAACGTCGACACGCTACAAACTTTTGAAAGTAATAGCAACTGTAAAGTGTTACTTTTGGTTGACAACGTTACAAACGCTAATTTGATATGGCTATTTCAGAAACTGCAATGGGCACAGAATTGACTGAAGATGAAAGCGAAGATGGTTACAGAAATGCTGTTTTGGAAATGGGAACCCATGTTATTCATAGGTAAAAAGAGCTCAATAGTTTCGCAAATTAATTTCTAAATTCTTTAGCTATAATTGATTTCAATTTCGACAGAATGGTAAGACCTTGGTTACATTTTGATTGGATCTTTAAATTAACTCCAACTGGATTCCGACAGCGCAAAGTTCTTAAACACCTTCACCAGTTGACCAATACAGTAGGCTTTTTTCTACAAATAAAATTACTTCAATTGAATAATATATAAGATAATTGTCTGCGTGTGCTTTTTAGATTATAGCTGAACGAAAGCAGTATCATGAACAAAAAACGAAGGAAAATAAAATCGATCAGCCGAAAAAGGACCATTTGCAAAGTGAATCAAACGGTGGTATGCATCTTATATTTTCTGAAATAATATATTTGAAAGTTAATTATCAATGTATTTAAATATATATTCGGTTGGTTTTTATTTAATTTTTGTTTTCTGCTGATTTCTTAAAATATATATAATCGTTTTCATATTTACAAGGGCGGAAGCAAAGATTGGCCATGCTTGACATTCTCATAACTGCCTCAACGAACGAAGGTTCTATCGATAACGATGGAATAAGGGAAGAAGTGGACACGTTCGTTTTTGAAGTAATAGAGTAATAAATAATAAATTATAAAAAAGAAAAATGGTATATTAGTTATTTGTGTGACAAAGGCATATAAATAAGGATTTCTTGATGAGTGTGAAGTACTGCACGCGCTGGATTATTTTTCTTATCTTGAGACATTGAAATATCTCAAGAAATATGCTTCCACCGAAAAAAGTGTCCGTAATGAAAACTTTTTATATTCGAGGGAGAAAAGCGTCACCATTAAGAAATACGTAAGTTTTATTCGATCAAAACTTTTCGTATCGCACCAGATAGCGATGCATTGGCGAAAAATGACATTATTGACTATTCAAGAAATGCACTTCTAAACGAAACAAGACAGGCAAACGGTCGGTTTGTTTGGGTTCGTTGTGTTGCTAACATTCGTTTGGGTTGGATTTGATATCTTAGTTACGTTCGTTTGGGTTGGACTGAGTGTCTTAGTTTCTTTGATTTGGGTGGTTTGGTTGTGCTGCTTATATTCGTTTGGGTTTGTTTGGGTGTCATTGTATTCCCTTATTACTTGACCAGTACAAGAGAAAATTGAAATGATTCTCATTTATGGAGAAAGTGGCAGGAATATCGAAGATGCTTTCACTCTTTATGCTCAACGTTTTCCAGGTAGTGTAGGGTCACTTGCTTCTCTTCACCGGATTGTCAACAAAATCACCACTGGCAGTAGTGTACAATAGGGTGACCAGAAAAAAACACTTTTGGGTTTTTCAGGAGTGAAGGGCAAATAACGGTAGTTTATACGATTGTAGAAGCCAGATTTTTTTTTTTTTTAATTTTAAACAATATTTAGAGGTGGCCCATCGTCTTTGAAGTTCTTATGTAATTAACATGGGCAAACTCAACTTTTTTTTCATTTAAGATTTTAACCACGAAGTTATCCACTTTTTAATTTGAACTTTCAATATGTTGTTCTTGAGGTTCTAAGAATCCACATAATAACATTTTTTCAATGAAAAATTCATAAAAAACATTAATTACGGTTGCTTGAAAAGTTCCATTTTCACTGTTTTCTGCTGTTTTCAAAGACTAATAACGGCCGTAATAATATACACCTTATACTGAAATTTTGAGAATATTTTCCTCGAAGGTTGAAGATCATATTTTCTAAAAAAGTAGATTAGGAAAAATATAAATAAGCCTGAAATAATGAAAACAAATCTGAGTAAATTTTTGAAATTTGACAGGTCTACGACTTAAGCTGTTTAATTTTCGGGGCGGAGCGCTCATCAGCTCGGTCATAAAAGTCGATCCCAGTGGGTCCTGACACAATAAGCTCATAAAGCAGACCCTTTTTCGGCAAGCGTTCTTTAGCCATATTTCCCTTTTTCAGAAAAGTGAATAATAATAATTCAGGGGACGCTAACTAATCCTGTTATAAAGTCACATCGATGAAAAGAGCTGAGGTTGAACCTTTACGATCGACTCTTCACTTACCAAAATTGTCAGCTTTTGCAATGACAACTTTCAAAGACGATGGGCCACCTCTAAATATTGTTTAAAATTAAAAAAAAAAAAATCTGGCTTCTACAATCGCATAAACTACCGTTATTTGCCCTTCACTCCTAAGAAACCCAAAAGTGTTTTTTTCTGGTCACCCTAGTGTACAAGCGAAAAAAAGGAATCGTCGAAAAAATATTACTGGAGTTGATAATCAAATCGCGATATCAGCCGCAGCCGCTCATGACACCCATGTTAGTACTCGACAACCAAGCCGTGATTCCGGAATGTCTCTAACCGGTGTTTGGAAGGTATTCATACGTAATAAATATCATCCCTTTCATATTGCACTGCATCACGAACTTCATTGCAATGATTTTTAGAACCGAGTGACATTTTGTCAATGGGCGCTTCAGCAGATACAAGGGAACCCGTATTTCGTTTTTCGAGTATTGTTCTCAGACGAGTCGTCTTTAACGAACCACGGCACGGTTAATCGACATAACATGCATTATTGGAATGTAGAAAACCCATATTGGTTGCTTGAAGTTGAGCGTCAGCGTCTATGGTCCGTGAACGTTTGGTGTGGAGTAATAGGAGACTAACTTATCGGTCTGTATTTTATTTATGGTAATTCCAACATTGCTTGAAGACCTAAGCTTGGAAGTGCGAAAGAACACGTGGGGTTTCAACATGACGGTTCTCCAACGCAATATTCGGAATTCGCGCGTGAAATACTGAATCGCGAATTCAGCGGTCACTGGATCGGTAGAGGAGGTCCGGTAAATAAGCCTGCCAGATCGCCTGACCTCACGCCGCTGGATGTCTTTTTGTGGGGTCATTCAAGGAATATAGTTTATCAAGAAGTGCCAACAACTCGGGAGAACATGAAACAGCGAATCAGGACTGCTTGTAACCAAATAACACCAGACACACTCCGCAGTTGTGTTCAAATCTTCCAAGCGCGGATCAAGAAGTTCATTGAAGTGGGAGGACACCATTTTGAGCACTTATTGTGAAACGTTAATCGAAAACAAGCACCTCGATGGGGAGGGGGGGGGGGCTCACAGAAAAAAGCACCCCGATGGTGAGAGGCGAGGGGACTCACCGAAAAGAAGCACCCCAAAGGAAACAGAAAACTACCGCTTACATACCTGGAGTCAAAATGAGAAGCTTGCGTTTTAAGAATAAAAATGAGGTTTCTTATTTTTCTACTCCACTATAACCCCCTTCCCAGGTGGGTGAAGATAATGTTAAAAATTAAAGTGATTACAGTTAAATAGCTCTCCTGAAAACAATCAACACGTCTTTTTTATCTTACAATACATTAAAATCTGGCGCGAATCAAAATTTTTTTTCTCTAATGAAACTTACGTATTTTTGAATGGAGAATCTGAATCTGCAATAAAACGTTTAAGTTTTATTTATATAAGTTACCAGTTGAAATTTTTAAGTTACCTCCCCCCCCCTCCCTTTGCCAGAGGGTGCCTTGGATGCGTATTTGAGATATTTGAATGTCTCAAGATAAAAAAAAACACTCTGCATGTGCCCGCGCCATATAGAGTGCACTCCTTGTATCTGCCCGTCTAATAGGGCTGTATAATTCCGAGAATTGGGCACTGAAAGAGTACCTCCACTCACAGTCGCCTAAGTAGGAGACACGATAATGTGTGCGTTGAAATACGTGTGGTGGAGAGCGGGAACATAGGGAGAGGGCAGATACCGGAAGTGTACTTGCATCCTATTTTCTGTACTATTTTCTGTAAAAAACTCAACTATTATATATTTGGTATCTTTTAGGGTCACGACACTACATCAATGGGTGCTTGCTTCCTATTAGCATTGTTGGCTGAACATAAAGAAATTCAGGTAAACCTAAAGCTGTAAACTATAAAGTAAGAGATAGGTAGACTAAACACTTTCACGTTTATACGTATCTGCAAATTTGGTAAATTATTTTACACATAGCTAATTTTTTAATTATAAAGTCCCGTTCTTCTCCCATCACTCTACCTTCAGCTGTCTACTGCAGAGCAGCCAGACCATGGACTGGCAGTTTGCGGCCTGCGTTTCGGCGGCGCCAGCTAATAGAAAGTTGGCGGGCGCTTTAAAATACTGGAATATAAACATTGTATTAAATGGTGTCGCCTCAACGAACTGCGTAAACTCCGCGAGTACGTGTGGCAGCAGGTCTTCCAAGCCTCCTTGGTCCATGCATTTGCTTGTTACAAAGTTTTGATGGCTTTGGGTACGAAGAATCAGCACGCGTACGCTGGGGGCACCACATTTTTCCTCGACACAGACAAATCTATCTTCAATGACAAGACGCACATAACCGCATTGTGAATGTATGTATCTCATCAATGATGACAGATTTAGCTGCTATAAGGGAAAATGTGGCACCCCCAGCTGACGTCTACTGATATTTCGTACCCAAACTCATCGAAACTTTGGAAAAAGCAAATGCATGGAGGCTGTAAGGGCCTGCATCGTAGCAGCTGTGGCGTGGCAGTGCTTCCCTCTCTTCAGCACCATACAGCCGCGCGCACGTTTCGGAATTATTTTGATCAATATTTCTAACAACTTTCGAACTAACTAACTGTTCTTTGCACAGGAGCGTGCAAGGAAGGAAGTGTGTGAAGTGATGAAGGAATGCGGCGGAAAATTGGGAATGTCGGATGTAAATAAATTACTTTACCTCGACAGGTGTATTAAGGAATCTCTGCGAATGTATCCAAGCGTACCAGCAATAACTCGAGTAATTCACGAAGACTTGCAATTAAGTATGAATAAATGTTACTACATAATGATTAATTGAAACCTGAAAAGCGGTTTATACAATATTTTTTGTCCAAACATCTCTGAAAGTTGGCCTTCACATGCCTGTAGAGCAAAAGGAAAGTGATCGATTACAGGCCGCTGAAAGCGACGAATAATAACATAACAATAACTTTTTATGCTAGCTGTTTCGAGCTGATTAGTTTTTTGCAGCCGATTCGTGAAGTAAGCATGCATCACCATCAGCAGACAGAATTCAGCAACTTTCCCCTGTTCTACAGACATGAAGGCGACATTCAGATGGGTGTTGAACGCAAAAAGTGTCATATACATTTTTTTGCAAAATCGTTTTCATTTCACCCTCGATACATAGTGATGCATGTCGAGCTGATAAATTCTTTCCGCTCTCTCGTGATCGTTTGTTACTTTATTTGTTATTTCCCGATCGAATTCTGTTCGAAATTTGACATTTCTCTCAAGTATACAGATTTGCAGTTAATGTAACACCTAGAAGAAATAAATTAACCATTGTAGATAAGGAAATCCAAATTCTGATAATTCTACATCTTTTTGATTAAGTTTTACTCATATAGATATAATTGTAATTAAAAAATTTGTTAGCAAGTATCGCAAAGTATCGCAAGCTCGCGCAGATGGAACGAGCAAATTGATCGGATCGGCTGTTTATCGTATCGTTCGATTGAAATGCATCACTATATCGATACATAATGTACTATTTTCTCTTTACTTTACAGCAAATTATCTGGTGCCAGCGGGTGCGAATGTTCACGTGTATATTTACGATCTACAAAGGGATCCTCACTTTTGGCCCAATCCTACAGTTTACGATCCAGATAGATTTCTACCGGAAAATTCGAGAAACAGACATCCTTATGCATATGTACCTTTCAGTGGTGGTCCACGTAACTGTATTGGTAAGGCAATTAACAACATGCAAAAACTATGTTCCTAATGGATATTGAATCTATTTCCAAAATCATGCATTTTTAGATGTTTTCTTTACTGAAATTTTCCAAAAATGTAATATAAATTTTATGAAATTTTAGGTCAGAAATTTGCACTCTTGGAATTAAAGGTTTTGGTAGCTCAGGTGCTCTACAATTTCAATCTCGAACCTATTGATTTGGCTCATGAAATTACTGTTATGCAAGATTTGGTAATCAGGCCTATGCAAGAAGTTCGAATCAAGTTCGTGTCAAGGGTGAATTAAAATCTACTTGAAAGTGCTTGATGAATATGTAGTGTATATTTATATAGTAATATTTTCAACATAAAGTTAAAACATAATCGATGAGGAAAAGATGGACTTTGTACTGTAGTATTTTTGTTACTGGGTTATTTATAAAAGGATTAATTGATTTGTAAATCATAATAGTAAATGATTGGAGATAAAGAATATTTATATGAAGAAATACTAAATTATATGTAACAATTAAGATTCTAGTTATTATAAGATTTTCCTATAAGAAATGCTCTTTTGTTGGTCGTTGTAAAAGTAACAATTTGTTTTTTACACTCCTGTATCCTATCTCACGTCGTTTGACTGAAATTTTCGATTTGACAATAGCAGTTTCGATGTTTAAAAGAAAAACTGTGAGTTGTATCAGAAAAAGATACAGGACGATTTCATAGGTCTGCTTAAATGTAACAATTGTTTTTTTGGACATTATTTAAATGTCACATAGTTTGGCCGGAAAAATTTGTAAATCTTTTTAAGATAATTAACTTTTCCTTATGACATTCTTTTTCATATCTTGCATAGATTAAAAGAAACTTTTGATTTTTTAAAAGCGTTATCATGATGAAACCTAAAACTATAAGTCTTATCAAAAATGGTCTCGAATAAATTTGGAGATCTTTTTGAGATGAATAATTTTTCATCTTAAATTGTTTTTTCGTTTTTGGCATAATTTTTCTTCAAAATATAATTTTTGATTTTTTAAAGGCGTTATCAGGATTAAAACAAAAAATATTCGTCGTACCAAAAAAATAGTTTTCAGTAAATTTGTAGATCTTTTTAGGATGAGGAATTTTGCTTTCTAACATTTTTTTTATCTCGTATAGTTTTGCTGGAAAATGGAATTTTTTGTTTGAAGAAGCATTTTCGATCGATAAAACCATAAGTGTTGGACATAAATAATTGGTGAACTAACTAGTTCTTTCTATTTGGGCCTTAAAAAAGTGTGCTAAGACTTAATCCAATTTGATCAGTCTCTCAATAGACAGACAGCTTCGTAAAAATAGTTGTTTCTGAGTCGGGGGGTCTCAAAACGTGAAGATTTGATGAAAACCGACTAAGTCAAATTTCATATAAAACTAATACCAGAGCTAATACTTTCTCATTGGAATGATAATGTGAAAAAATATTTTTGGACGATTGCATAAATGCTGCTGATTTTGATAATAAGAGAGATATTTTTACATTCTCATTCTAATGAGAAGGTATTGGTTTTATGTAAAATTTGACATAGTCGGTTTTCATCAAATCTCCACGTTTTGAGACCCCCTGAGCCAGAAAAAACGGTTTTTACCAAGGTGTCTGTCTGTCTGTAGTCTGTCTGTCTAGTCTGTCTGTGTAGCCACGATAACTTTCGAAAAAATGATCAGATTCGATTGAGCTTTGGCACACTTTTTTATGGCCGAAAAATAGAGAACGAGTTCGTTAACCAGCTATTTTAGATGAAAATCCAAAAAGTGAGCACATTTTGAAAATTTTTGAGACCACTTTTTTTGAAGATTTGAAAATTCTATGTACGGTTATTAGTAGTACGCAAAATGAGGAACAAAATATTCTTATGACTTTTCGTGATAAAAAAAAAATTACTGGAGTTATAGCATTTTCAAAAATCCAAAAAACAAACGAAAATGAACATTTTAAGCCGAAAAACGCACGTTATGAAAAAAAGTCAAGAGGAGAAAAGCGTTGATTCCTGAACACCCTATAATATTTTCATAACAACTTTTTGAATTTTTTGAAAAATAAAAAATTCAAATTTTGATCGCAGAAAAAATTAATGAAAAATCAAAAAAGCCATTTAGCTGTCAAACTATGCAAGATACCAGAAAAGATGATCTCATCAAAATTGTGCATCTAAAAAAGATCTACAAATTTCTTATCATTCACTTTTTGATGTGACGCGTAGTTTTTGTTTTATTCGTAAAAAACAGCATTGAAAATAGAAAAATCAAATTTTCAGACGAATATTACCAGCTACGAAAAAATGACCGAAACAAAATTTGTTCATCCAAGGAAGAGGTACAAATTTATTGTGACTCATGTTTCGATAGGATGCGTGGTTTTTGTTTTATTCGCGAAAATAACATTGACAGTAAAAAAAATCAAATTTTTGAAAAAACAATGCAAGGTACGAAAACATATAAATGAACAAAAATTGTGCATTCAAAAAAGAATTACAAACCCGTAATCAATTTTTGTGGTAAGAATATATTCAAAATGAAAAAATTAACTTTTTTCATAAACGGCACAAGCTAAAATAAAATGTTAACTAATGAAATTTGTCGCCTGAATTATATCACTACTTTTCATTTGAAATCAAATACAAATTTAGTAATTTGTATATGAAGAACATATAACACGAAGCACAAAGTGCGCGCTCTGTGTATTTACCAAATCGCACGCCGTAAGTGCGCTCAAACTTTTTTGTTTCTATCATACGGTTCAAGTGATTTTCAAATAAAATATCGAGCGCGAAGCGCGAGTGTCTGGATGAGAATGTGTTCCTTAAGGTCGATAGAACCTTGAGTAAATAAAGTTCCTTTTCAGTCTAAAATAAAAACAAATTTAACAATCACTTAATATGTAGAGGTTTTGATAATTTTATAATATTTGCAAACAAACTTTTTCTTTTCATCGAAGTCGAACACGAAGTTCAAAAATCTAGAGGAGCCTAGCGTAAAGCGCGATGCAAATACGCCCGAGCGCGTAGCGCGAGGTGAATACATAATCGAGCGCGAAGCGCGAGATAAATATATGATCGAGCGCGAAGCGCGAGATCCAACAGTCGCGCGCCCTAGGCGCGCTCAAACTTGCGAGCGAAGCGAGC
>CAKNYM010052991.1:43356-60849 GCA_932195095.1 Andricus curvator
CTACAGATCCTAACTTTGAACATCTAGATTGCTGTCCTATAGTTAAACATAAAATATGTTAACCCTGAAGATCTAGATGTTACGTTTAAACATCCATTTTTCTCCGTGTATAAAGAAAAACAAGGACATCATTCCGAGGTGATTTATTGCCTATTTCAGATAGAAAGTTTTATTCCAAAGAACTTTCCAGTTATGAGAAAATATAGTCCAACATTTACGATATATCTGGTTGACATTTTTTACGGAGTCCAAAACGATTTAGGACTGTGATAAAAAATAAAATGATCAATTAAAAAAATGTTAACCCTCTGCCGAGATGTTGAGTGGCTGAATACAAGAAAAGAATATTTGATGAAAAAAAGTAATCCAGTTTCGAGAAAATGAGCTTTCAATTTTGAGGTTAAAATTGCATGGCTTCTAAAAAGTGTTATCAAATCGTGATAAAAAATCTAATGTTCACATTTTTGCACAAATAACAAAAAAATTCCTGAGATATGGAAATGACGAACAGAAGACAAAAAACTTTGATCCAAAAAATGTATTTAGTTAAAAGAAAATCGAGTTTGAATGAGGGTATCGCAGTGTGAAAGACGCTTTTTCGCTGTAAGCCCTTTGAGGTAATAAACAGCCAAGTTTCTTGGTTTATTAAAATTCCGAACTTGATTATACAGAATGTTTAATTTCTAAGATTTTTGTTAACGAAGCTTCTCACATTTTCTTTTAAGGGGAAACTTTACTCAGTCTTTGAAGCACCTCAATTATTGACATATTAGGGGAAACCAGTATGAAGTAGATACTAGTACGAGCTTTCTTTCAGTGGTTTTTTCGATTTTTATAGATTTTGGCTTTGGAACTGTCTAATAATTAATTTTCTTAATTCTTATCGAAAACATATTTTGCGTGTTTTCATGAAAATTGTCATTCGGTACAAGTTGAATAAATTGTTGACAGGTTAGGCTGGAGCATCAAAATATTTTTTTTGCATACCCAAATGAAATTATTCGTAGTTTTTTATCTATGATAGTAGGCAGCTTGTACAGTTTTTATAACATTACGAAAAACAATCACTGTATAAATGAAAAAACGTTTTTGAATCAAAATGTTGGATAATTTTTCCATGAATTTATACACAATTTATACCTTCAACAACTGATCAGAAAGACTTAAAATGTGTATATTTACTTCGTACCGAATAAGTACCGTCTCAGTAAAATTGCAACGTGTTAAAAAAATATAAAATATGGGACAAATGACTAATATAATTCATGCGAGGGTATTGATACCTTTGAAATGAATGTTCCAGATTCAATTTAATATGTAATACTTTCCCTAATTCTTCCTCCTTTATCAATATTCTGACTTCAACATTTTTTTATCCTCCTCGTACTGGATTCCCCTAGCCTACTATATCATTCCCAATTTTTTTCACGTACTAAATTTAATAAAGAAATACTTTTCAAAATATTGTGACTCACATTTAATAATTTTGATCATTAAAAAGTACAAATATTTCTACAAACTGAAGATTAAAAAATATCGATTTTTTTGCGTTATTCGTAAAGTGCCTCAAGTTCCAGAATTTTTATTTTCGTGGAAAGTAATTAATCTATTGCTTACATACTTTAGTGGAAGTTTAATTTGTAGCAATTACTGCTTAGCTTTAAGCTGTTATTTATGGGGTTTGCAAAAGAATATCTATTCCTTCAAAATTTGGTGAACTTACCCGTGACAAAAATATTCTCGCCATTGTAAAATTGTTGAATTTCTGACATAATAACTAACGAATTTAAATTTAAAAATGTTGAGAAAAGCACTGAAAACCTAGAAGTTTTCTTATCGCAAAATGGTAGTGGTTTTTATTTCGTTTTATGCATACTGTCTTAATGTGCTATCATCGACTGACTAAATAATATTTATACTGAATATTACAAAATATGCAGCTTTGCATACAAATTTCAAATGATTCTTGGGTGGGAACTATTAATATTCATTAGGAAGGTATATGGCATCAACACGGGGGAGGGCAGGTCAGGCGGACGTCCGACCTATTTGATCACGGAAATTAGGCAATATATATACATATATACAGGGTGGCGAATATGAATGAAAACCCCTAGAAATCTCTGTGTTTTGTTTAAAAAAAAACCTGTTAAGATACCCTAGGTAACTTTCAACGAGGAATCCAACGGTGACCTTGGCTTTGACCTTGAACCTCATTTTTAAGGTCATTTTGAGGTCACATTCGTTAGGTTGATCAGGCTCAGATTTTGAATATTGATGTTGAAGTCAAATTTAAAGGTCATTTCAAATGAAACTCTTATCACCATAATCCTTTTTTTGACGTACTTTGACCTTCATTCAACCTGCAGAGGTCACGTTAACCCTTGACCTACACACGTACCCAAACGTAAAATTTCTCGCTCTTTTCGATTCAGGCACCAAAAATAGGGGTTCCCATTAAAAAAAAACAAAGCTTACCTCAAAATGACCGTGAAAATGAGGTTCAAGGTCAAATCCAAGGTCACCGTTGGATTCCTAGTTGAAAGTCACTTACGATATGACCTTGGTTTTTTTAATAAACCACAGAGATTTCTAGGGGTTTCCATACTTTTGCGCCACCCTGCGTATATACAATATATATATATATATATATATATATATATATGATTTAAAGAAAAGGTTAAACAACCACCGCAGGGTTCCACTGAGAGCAACTGCCATCTAAAAAATGACACCGGCTCCCAGTAGAACCGCGGTAAATCACACCTATGGCCACGTTTCACAACCGTGAGATGGGTGGTCACAGGGCACGATAAAATCACAACGAAAGGCCGGTGAAACCCTCGTGTATCTTGAGGACACGAAGCGACCCAAGGATGACAGCTTTTTGCATCCATCTCGCAAGTGTCTTGGCATATTTTTGGCATGCGGGTAATGCTTTAAGGTTACGAACCAGTGATAGTTTCGCACCTCCGAGAGCACCTAGCACAAGGACAATTACTTGTACCGAATATTTTGGGTACAGTCGTTGCAGCTCTCTTTTAAGGTCTTGATACCTCTGCTCTTTTTCTTTCTCCTTTGCAGTGATGTTGTATTCGGATGGAGCCGAGAATTAGATCACGAATATAGTTCGTTTCTCAAAGTCTTGGAGAACAATGTCAGGCCTCGAGTGTGCAACGGAGACTGCTGTCCGAAAATTGTAGTTGAAGAAAATTTGGCAATCCACGTTTTGGACAATTGATTCTATCTCCCTTGGAGCGTTCGGCAGGGCAGGGTCGCGACCAAAACCGTAAGAGAGACAAAGATGGTAATAAATCACTCTCAGGGCCGCATTATATCTATAGATGTACGTCGTTCCTGCGTGGGTCATGCGAAAAGAAAACCCTCTGTACCTGAATTAGGCCCTGATGATCTGAGGAAAGCAAAAGTTTGCTCTTTCGACATTGTCTTGTCGAGTAGCTGTTGGTGAAAATTTTCAACATCTGATTTCTTCACTTCGGCTTTTAGAAGTGAGGCATCTAGATGGAGTAATGCACTTTCCTCACTTCTGATGTTAAAATTCAGACCAAGGATCTCGGCCGCTTGCTCCGCGGCTTTGTAAAGGAACGCTCCTTCGCCAATCATCTCGTGGTTCCAGACCATTTTTAGGAGAGGATCTCTGCCATTCGTAACTATTCAGAAGTCCGCGTCCGCCTTTACGGCGTGAAATGTATAATCGCTTAAATGTGAAATCAAGGGCCTTAAGCTCGTTCTTCGTCCATTGAACAACCCCAAACGAGTAGAGTAGAACCGGGACGGCAAGCATGTTAGTCGCAGATACCTTGTTCAACGCCGACAGATTGGAAGACCAAATCTGTCGAAGCAGATGCTTGTATCTGCTTCGGAGAGACTCCTTCACTGATGTTACGTTCTTATATCCACTTATATCCACTTATATCCAGAAGCTCAGGGTCCTTGGGAACGCCAGTAATCTTTCCATTCTTCAGATTAATTTTGGCACACTTGTCCAAACCAAAGTCCATCCCGATCTCTCCTGTGTACTTCTTGATAATATTTATAGCAGTTTGAAGTTCGCTTTTACCAGAGGCATAGATCTTCAGGGCATCCATATGAAATACATTAGTGACCTTATGCTCGCGCTGGTTAGTATCGCCACATGGGTATCCAGAAGAATTTCGTAGTGCGAGAGATAGAGACAGAAGTGTGATGCAAAAAACAAAGGGCTCATGGTATCGCCCTGAAAGACGCCCCTCTGAAAGGTGACGTTGTTCGTTGTCAAACGATAATTTCAGGATGAGATAGTAAATCTAGTTTTCCAAAGAGGCATCAATCTCTCTATGCATCTCACTATGTGTGGATGCACCTTGAAGCTTTCCAACAGACATATGATAAGTCTATGAGAGGTTGAATCGAAAGCTTTCCGGTAGTCAATCCAGGCCATTGACAAGACGCGCTGATGGGCTGCAGCGTCTTTACAGACACTCCTGTCAATTAGCAGGTTCTCTCGACAGCCTGCTACACTTTTTTCCGAGCCACGTTGTTCGTACATCTCTCGCCACACAGGCTCAATTCGTCGAACAATCCTGTTGTTTAGGACAGCTGTGAAGATCTCATACAGTGTGTTCAAACAAGTTATTGGCCTGTAATTCTCTGTGTTGGAGAAGTCGTTTTTTTCGGCAGGAGTATAGTGCGTCCCAACACCAGTCACTGCGCAATGGGCGTCTCCCACTTCAAATATGAGGTGAATATGCGGACTAAATGATGGTGTGTAAAAGTAAACTTCTTTCACCAGAAGTTTTTGATACAATCTGGTCCAGCAGCGGAAAAGTTCTTCATACCTCCAAGTGCTTTTTTCACCTCATCGGCAGTAATTGATGGACATTCCTCCTCAGATTTTATGAGGTTGTCGCAAAACTCCTCGAAGCGGATGATATCTTCAGTATCTTCTTTCAACTTTAGTGTTTTCGGGATCTTGTATACCTCTCTCCAGGAAATCTCTACCTCCATTGGCTTGGATGGATTTTTTACAGAAACAGGGAGATCGCTGAAAAGGCGCGATGCGTCAGCGAGAAACTGTTGATTCTCCCTGATCCATCTCTCCCTCTTCTGTATTCTCCTCCTTGCGTCAGATAACACCCGTATTTTATTAACAATATGCTGCTTGATTGTTAGCAGCTTGGACTTGTTCAGTATGCGATTCAAGATCCTCAGTTCTTGGGCGAACTTTGAACTCTTTTCGTGAACGGTCGACCAGATGTTATGTAGTCAATCACACATTGAACCCGGGACGCATTCTGTCTTGCCCATCCAATCTTCTTGTTCAGTTGATGCAAGCGTCTTTTGGTCTTTTGATCCATAGTCGGTTTTAGCCTTCGATTTGAATCAGGCAAAGCTCTCGCAGCACCATAAACTGAGCAATTGATGGTCCTGAGGTCGGACTCTTGCGAGATATCTCCACAAAGAGAGGCATCCAATTCAGCCAGATTTTGGGGCTTAGGAGGAACTTGCATGGTAATGTTCCTCCTTGTCCTGAAATCGCGATCATCTGTCAGAAGGTGCCTGCTTTCCGCGGTTGGTCTTAATGTTGCTTCCTCATCTTCGTCTGCGTCATCATCGTTCATCATCGTTTGGTGGCTTTGTCATACGCCCGGCGGTTCGATTCCCAATAATCAAAACCGAAACCGGTATATATATATATATATATATATATATATATATATATCTTCGGTAGTATAGTGGTCAGTATCCCCGCCTGCCACGCGGGAGACCGTGGTTCGATTCCCCGCCGAAGAGCCATTCAAATTCGGTTTTGATTCCTTGGGAATCCAACCGAAGGGCCTATGACAAAGCCACCGAACGCGTCCTCGGGTTGCGGATAGAAAGTCCCTGTACCAAGGGTTTCTGCTGAATATGGTTACAATAATTAATAGGCAGTCGCGGACAATGACACCTGGGTGAGGTGTCTTAAATGGTGACTCTGGGATACCGGGTGACCTCTCAGAGTATGCAGCGTTATCCTTGCATGCGAGGCTCTACAAGGATAGACGAACCCTTTACCCTAGCTGCTAGTGCGAATAACAATGACAACAACAAACATAGTTGTAGTAAGTGCGGTTCAAAACAATCGAACGCGCAGGGCTCCCGACAATGGATCAGACAACAATGCCGACCATCCGAGAGTTGGGGGAGCCAATCATGACAGAGTCAATGCGATGGACCAACAGAATCTAATTACTTTTAAGTGGACAGATCGACTCAGGGACGACCTGCTGGAGTGCTATGGTACTAGTATGGCTCCTGAACGAAAAGATTACATGGCGCGACTGCATACTCTGTGGTGCAAGAAACATCCAGAGCTCTCAAATTTTTCGCAAAAACGTCTGCGAAACCGTGCCGAGGAACTCTGGAAAAGGGGTTATATAAGCGAAACGCCTACTCAACCGCAGCCAGAACAAGCTGGCAACAGAGAAAGAAAGGCGACACTGAGACCAACCGCGAGCAGGCATCCAATGCAGGAAGAGCGATGCTTCAGGACCCGGAGAAAAATCAAAATTCAGGTTTCTCTCAAGCCCAAAGATCTGGCTAAACTGGATGACGAGCTTCGTGAAGATTTTTCTGAAGAATCCGACCTCTGGACTATCAATTGTAGTGTGTATAATGCAACGAGAGCATTGGCAGACGCAAACCGTAAAAAAAACGAACGGTTGATCATAAGACCAAAAGACGAATACATCAATTCAGCACAAAGATAGGCTCGGCAAGGCATTACGCGTCCCGCATTCAGTGTGTAATTGACTACATAACATCAGGCAGGACTTTCAGTGCCAAGGTTCGGCAGTTGGCGCGAGAACTTCGGATCCGTCATCACGCACTCAACAAGTCAAAGCTACTGACCATCAGGCAGCATATTTTTTACAGAATACAAGTATTATCTAACGCTAGGAGAAGCCTAGAGCAAAGAGAGAGGTGGGTCAGAGAAAATCAACAGTTTTTGTCTTACCCATTTCGACTCTTCCAAGACCCTCCAGTTGCTGTCATCCACCTGCCCACACCAGAGGAGGTCGAGGCATTTTGGAGAGAAGTCTACGAAGTCCAGCATCGGCTGAAAGAAAACTCAAAGAACATAAATAGCTTCAAGGAGCTGTGCAGTGCCCTCATAACACCTGAGGAGGAATGCCCACCTATCACTACCGAGGAGGTGAAAAACGTATCAAGAGGTATGAAGAACTATTCCGCTCCGGGACCAGATGGTATCAAGACATTCTGGTGGAAGAAGTTTCTGGTGAAGTATTTTCACCTCATATCTAAAGTCGGAAGAGCCTATTCCGGAGTGGGAGGTGGAAGGGCGCACAGTGCTCCTGCCGTAGACGGGCAACTTAGCTGACCCTAAGAATTACAGGCCAATAACTTGCCTGAACACACTGTATAAGATCTTCACAGCTATCCTAAATAATAGGATTGTTCGGACAATTAGACCAGTGTGGCGAGAGATGTACGAAAAGCGCGGCTCGAAGAAAGGCGTAGCAAGATGTCGGGAGAACCTGCTCATCGATAGATGTGTCTGTAAAGACGCAGCATCCTATCAGCGTTACCTATCGATGGCCTGGATTGCTTACCGTAAAGCTTTCGATTCAACCTCCCATAGACTCATCATCTGTCTGTTGCAAAGCTTGATGGTTCATCCACACATCGTGAGGTGCATAGATAGATTAATGCTGCTTTGGGAAATCAGATTTACTATCTCATCTGGAAAGCATCGTGTGATCACTAACAGTGTCACCTTTCAGAGACCTTTCACGCACTTTGCCATTCCGAAGGGTACCTCTGCGGCAAACCTGGAAATCAAAAGTATAATGTCACTTACGTATTTCACATGGATGATCTTAAGATCTATGCTAAAAATAAAGAGAAACTACATCAAGCTCTAGACATTGTCAAAGAGTACACTCAAGAGATTGGAATGGAGTTCGGGTTAGAGAAATGCGCCAAGGTTTGTTTGAAGAAAGAAAAACTTAATATCATCCCCGAAGACCCTGAGCTTGTCGACAGAAGCGCTATACGACACCTTGGCGCTGGAGAGACCTATACATACCTGGGCGTGCCACAGAGCCGTATTCAGGACGTGACATCTATGAAGGATACTCTCCGATGCAGATACAAACGTCTTATCTGACGGACATGGTCTTCCGAACTGTCGGCGAGGAACAAAGTACTTGCGACGAACATGCTTGCCGTCCCAGTAGTACTTTATTCATTTGGAGTGGTTCCATGGACGAAAGACGAGCTCCGATCCCTCGATATCGGGTCCCGAATGGTTATGCACGTGAACAAAAGCATGCACCTCAAGTCTTCTGTTCCGCGACTTTACATCTCACGCCGTCAAGGTGGTCGCGGAATACTGAATCTTGAATGTCTTCACAACAGGATAATTCTGGGTACAGCCTATATAGTCGCAAATGGACAAGACCCTCTTCTTAAAATGGTCAGGAAATACGAAGAAGTGGGCAAAGGGGCGTTTCTGTACAAAGTAGCGGAGGAGGCTGCTGAAACACTCGGCCTTGACTTCAATATCAGGGTTGAGCAAAATGCATCAAATCTTATCCATCTTGGGTACTCACTCCTGAAGGCCTGGATTAAGAAAGCATAGGAGGAAAAGTTCCGCGAACAGCTCCTCGACAAGAGGGTGCACGGCATCTTCCACAGAAATGTGGAAGATCATTCGATGTCGTATGAGCTAACGTTTGCTTTCCTTAAATCACCCGGATTGAATTCGGGCACGGAGGTTTTCATTTTGGCATGTCAAGACGGTGTAATTTCCACTCTAACATACCGTCGCCACATTTTGAGCTAAGACATTCCTGATGATAGCTGCAGAGCGTGTCAAGCACACCGCGAGCATCTAGGACACATACTATATAGTTGTCTAACTCATGCGGAAACGACGTACATCCAAAGGCACAATGCGGCACTAAGAGTGCTTTATTACCATCTCTGCCACTCTTACGGCATTAGCCCAAATACCGCTCCGCTAAACGCTCCAAGGGTAATAGATTCAATTGTCGAAAATGAGAAGTGCCGCATATACTGGAACTTCATATTCTCGACAATTGTTTCTGGTACGCACTCGAGGCCTGACATAGTTCTCCTTCACTTCGAGAAACAAATCATGTTTATCATCGAATTTTCGGGAGCAGCTGACAAAAACGTCATAGCCAAGGATAAGGAAAAGAGGGAGAGGTATAAAGACCTTATAAGGGAGTTGCGACTGTTATACCTGGAATATTCTGTTAAGCTAATCGTCTGTATCATCGGCGCTCTTGGAGATGCCAAGGTTTCACTGGTTAATAGCGTGAAAAGCATCCCTGCGTGTCAACAAAATGCTGAGACACTTGCGGGGAAAATGCAGAAGGCGGTCGTCCTTGGGTCGTTCCGTGTCCTCAGGGTGCACGAGACTTTTGCTTGAGCATCGTATTGAATTCGTCGTGGGACGTGGTTACAGCTGAAATTTTACCGCGATTTCGCTGGGAGCGGGTGCAATTTTTCAGATTAGCACCCGCTCCCAGCGAAATCCTGCGGTTGTCCTTATGACAAACTTTTAACAATATGTGCAAAAAAAGTAATAAGTTACATTTTTTAATTAAAAAGGATTTTAAACTTTCGGGATTTTAAACTTTCTTAAGCAACAAAATATTGTTTATTTTTCAATTAGAATACTAGAAACTTGCTAGACCTAAAACGTTCAGGGCATTAAAGATTATTATTTAAAGACGTATATTTTAATATTCTTTTCACCTTGAATTATTTACATAATTTATCTCCATATACATTTAAATATAGAATATATGTTTGATTGCTTTGTTTGCGATAAAAAATTCAAATAAATAACTAAAACTTTATCCCTTATTGATACGATTTCACTATAATTTCATTCAATATTTCCAAGCAGAAAGCTATACTTTAAAATGCCAAAGCACCAAAGCAAAGAAATTTCTTGTTTTAAATTTGAAAGCATTTCACAATCTCATTATGCAAAATTTAATATACCCTACGCCAATTCTTTAAAATGATTAAATTATCAACTATAATTTACAATATCCTACCAATTTCTAAATTTGTCTGAGAATATTGATCGAAATTATATTGAACACTCATCGAGCTCAATTACATGTGCATGATATGAATATGAAACTCGCATTTCAGAGCTTTACATTGGGGAAACCTCCCTACAGTGGATAATGCAACCCACAGGGGATAATCATTAATTAAGAGCAAAAAAAAATTGATTAGCAGTTCGAACTCGAAAGTTCATTGCCTCACTACCCGATTCGGGTAGTGTTTCTAGGTGGATATTTACTACAAATGTGGACCCACCACACCCACGACGGGCCAACAGCACGCAGTATTCCTAAACGGTCACCCATCCAAGTACTAACCGCGCCCAACAATGCTTAACTTCCGTGATCTTACGAGAACTGGTGTTTTCAGCGAATTAAGAGCACAAATGAAAGAAAAATAATTAATTTTAAATTATGAGCAAGTATTGTGTCTAAACTATTAATTAAATTAAATTAATTATTTTAGATATATTAGTATTTTTAATTAATGATTATCTCTATAGGTTGCTTTATCTACTGTGGGGAGGTTTCCCCTATAGGTACGACGAAAAGTAGAATTTAATTTGGTTATTAATCCGTGCCGTATGTAAACACACAATAGCCAAGAAAAATTTAGATAGTTTTTATCAACTAATCAATTCGATTCCTCCTTTTATCAACGTCCTATATTTTGGTGCATCATAATACCGTCTTATGTTGAAGTAACACTTAGTAATATCCTATCTCAAGTTTTTAATTGGTGGAATTTTTTGAGTTGCAAAAGTCTTTTGTACGTTAGCTGATCAATATTTTAAATTATAATTTCAAATAATGACGAGGTAAAGGTTTTTAATATTAAATCAAGCATACAAAAATATTATTACCCACATATTTAGGTTTCTCAGTGCCAATTTTTCTTTGAATTTGTCATTATAAATAAATAATTATCCAGTTGTATAATAAAATAGTTAATGTCACAAACATTTGAAAAAAGGTTGGATTAATATATATTATCATATATATGAATCTTTAGATAAAAAATCAGTAGCGAAAATTGACTAATCTTTTTTTTCATAAAACTAAAAAATGTCAATATTTGTTTAATAATTCTCGGTCCCGGTGAGCCTCAATCATGTTCAACCTCAAAGATCTTGCACTCGACACACGTTTTTCTTTCGTTTATGTCGATGTATCCCTTTTGGCTTCAAGGCAATTTTATTCTCATCTTTATTCAAACAAAGGAAAAACGTGTGCCGTATTATGTGCACGACCCCTTAGTATAATAAAGAGAAAATTTGGAATAAAAAACAAATTAGTTATTAACTTTTTTATTGGAACATATTGATTATATCTTTTATTATTTGTAGGATAAAGATTACTGTCATTAGTTATTGCTATAATTAATTATTTTTAAAGAAACCGAGGTGCTTTTAGAAAAGGCCGTAGCTACCGGTACCGTAATTTTGGTATAAATGACAGCATTTTTTCAGTACAAATGGAGCTGGAAAAGGGGCTATTTGTACTGAAATTTCGTTACAAATAGCTACATTTTTCGTAACGTGTAGACGTAGTTCCTTTAGAAAACTCAAATTCGTAGTTGTGTCAACTGGTCTTTTGAATTGAATTTTTCCTACATGACGCACCACTTTTACAAAAAAAATATATTTATTAAACAAAAAAATCTGCAAGATGGGGTGTTATTAGATTAAAAAAGTATTCCGAGAAATTTTGAAATAATTTCCTGTTAAACATAGTACTAAGAAAACTTTTAGAAAAATCTGCCTGCCGCGCGGCCACATTCCCATCGCGCGCTGCGCGCGCAGCTCGCAAGTTTGAGCGCGCCTAGGGCGCGCGATTCTTGGCTCTCGCGCTCGATAATGTATTTACCTCGCGCTACGCGCTCGGTCATTGTATTTCCCCCACATTTGTGCACAGACGTTTTAAAATTCAAGATCAAATCATCGACAACTGTAATTTGGTGATTGGGAGTTCTCTTTTGTTAAAGCTCCTTCGGCTTTAACGAACACATTCTCATCACGTATCTCGTGCTTCGCACTCGATTTTGTCCAAAATGTTAAGTTTTCTCCATTAAGTTTATAAAATGTATATTTCATTTATTTATATGCCTCGGCCTGGGATTGCTTATTCAGATATTGCAACATAAAGTACGAATTTCATTTATCATGATTACTTTCATATTTGTTTCTTGTTTTGCAGTAAATTTTATTCTCAACTATTCTGAAAAACGTATCATTTCAATAAATTTATATTATTACAATTCACAATATGCATTGGTATTGAAACATACGTATTTTCATTGTCTTGTTTTTATGATTGAAAAAAGTGCGCATCCTATAAGAAAAAAACAATTTTATTATTAAAAATTTTATTGCCTTTTGTATCGTTTTTTCATAAATTTAATGTGTGTATTTTTAATGTTATTTTTTACGATTAAAACTGAAAAAATTAACATCCTAGCGTAATGTGGGTTTGAGCGTTGTTGTAGCTTGTGTCCTTTTCGCAAAAACATAATTTTTTTATATTTATTATATTCTTGTAACAAGAGTTCATAAAATATGTGTAGATATTTTCTGGTTGTACAACTTTTGCCTTTTCATTTTTTTCGTCTCTTGTGTCGTTTTTCCAAAAGTTTAATTGTTTTATTTTTCATTTTGTTTTTTACGATTAAAAGAAAATCTACTTGTTCTATCTAAAAATGATTAATAACAATTTTTGTAGATCCCTTTTGGGTGAACAACTTTTGTCTTCTAATTTTTTTTTCGTAGCTTATGTTGTCTGTAAAAAAATTTTTTTTTTTTTCATTTTTAATGCTGTTTCTTACGAATTTATACAAAAACTGCGCGTCCTATCAAAAAATGATTATTAACAAATTTGTACATCTTTTTTAAGTGCACAATTTTTGACTATTTATTCTTTTTCGTATCTTGTATAGTTTAACCGAAAAATGCAATTTTTGATTTTTCATTATTTTTTTGTGGGATCAAAATTTCGATTTTTCGAGAGGATTCAAAAAGTTGTTATGACAATCTTGTAGGGTGCTCAAAAAGCAACGTTTTTCTTCTCTTGAGTTTTTTTTTTCATATCGTACGTTGTTTCGCTTAAAATTTTCATTTTGGTTTGCTTTTTTGAATTTTGTAAATGCTACAACTCTGGTAATTTGTTTTTTATCAAAGAAAGTCATTGAGATAAATTGTTTGTATTTTCGAATACTACGAAAAATCGTCCATAGAATTTTCAAATTCTGAAAAAAGTGTTCTCAAAAATTTTCAAAATGCTCTAACTTTCTGAATTTTCATCCAAAATGGTTGGCTGAAAAAACTTGACCTTCATTTCATGGCAGTGAAAAAGTATACCAAAGGCCAATCCAATCTGTCAATTCTTTCGAAAGTTATCGTGCTCACAGTCTTACATGCATAAATACATTCATACATACATTCATTCATACATACATTCATTCATTCATACATACATACAGATATACATACAGACAGACACATTCGGAAAAACCTGTTTTTCGGGCTCAGGGGTTCTCAAAACGTGGACATTTGACAAAAACGGGTGGGGGGGGGGGCAAATTTTACAAAAATCTATCTCTGATATCTATGTCTGATTTTGATGTCGGTATTCTTCAGTGTCAGGCTCACTTTATCATTTAACATATGTCATTACTCAAAACCGTTTTTTAACTAAGTCATTCTTTAACATTTAATTAATTCCTGAGTTATGCATTTCGGCTAGCATGCCCCATATCACGAGGTACGATGGACATTAAATTATTGCCGGTTTATTTTAATATTATGAACCTTGCTGAATAAAAAGTATATCATAATTCTTGAATATAATTTGAAGAAAAAAAATTACTTAAGACATGATCAACACTAAATAAATGTTTTCTTATCACTCAAAGTAAAGTATGTGGCAAAACCTAGTTACAACCTCCCTGAAAATTCTATTCAGCGTGTATCTGTCGTAGCCCAATAGCCGATCCAGTCGCTTAGCCGACTAGGTGGCCAGTCGGCTAATCGACGCTGAATAGCCGACTGCATACCTGGCACCTGCTCATGTTCGTCTAGTGGACGGATGAAATCAGCCAGCCTGCATAACGAGCGGCCACTAGTCTATTAGGCTCGAGCGTTTCAGCCCAGTAGACTGCTATGCATACGGTTCATTATATATTTTAAGAATTGAGATTTTTCGTTTGTTTTCCATGGAATATTTCAAGTCAAAAATAATAAAAAGGGTTCCTATTGGAATTTTTAAGCCATTCATAATACGAAGTTTGTTAGTAAGGAAATCTTAAATAAAAAATTCTCCGATTGCTGAAATAGGCAAGAAAAAGTACAACAGAATATTATGTCTTTTTTCAGTGCTTCTTTTATTAAAGATAATTACAAATAAAATTACAATCTCTAGAAACATCACAGAAAAAGTTTTTAAAAAGTAATTGTTTTCTCAATTTTTCGTTTTATGTATGTTCATTTATTATAACAAGGTGTACTTTGATGAAAAAGTGAATTTTTGCTTATATTTTTTATAAAATGACAGTACGTATTTTAAAAATATCTTTGAAATTCGTATTACTTGTCGTAGCAGTATGTCATTGAATATGGCTGATTTCATCCGTCCACTAGACGAAAGTATGCAGTCGCCTATTCAGCGTCGATTAGCATTAGCCGACTGTCCACCCACTCGGCTAACCGACTGGGTCGGCCATTGGGCTACGACATATCTATCTGAAATTGTCTTAATAGATATCTTACTTACCGACATAAACCAGAGGCACGAAAATTCAGAACAGGCATTGATCAATAATAAAAAATCAAAATCAATAATGAAACAGTATAGAAAAAGTTTTTTTTTATTCGCGTTTTCTGTAATTGCAAATATGTGAGGATTTAGAATTTTCTAATAGTATAAGGATGCCTTCTCATGGAGCGAAATTTCGGAGTTCAAAAAATTTCAAAAGATTTCGTTTCTTGCCTTAATATTATTTGAGACTTCAAGTTAATTTTCAACACCAAAGAAAATCAAGAAAAACGACTTTACATAGTTTGGGTAAAAATAATTATTAACTATTTTCTTGATCTTTTGCATCGAAAAATTACCTTGGAGTAAACATAAATTTCGTTTAAAGTTGAAATATTATTACAGGTTCAGAGAATTTGAAATTCAGTATTGACTTAAATTTATATTTGATTTTTGATTTTAAAAAGCTTTTCTTTTCCAAAAAAACACTCACTATATAATTCAGGACATTTAAATTATAAAAATAAACTAGAAAAATGTGCAGAATTGTATATCTATGCAAAACTTGAACAATATTAAAATTACGAGATGCACAAGATAACTAGCTGTCTGAGTTTTTCTACATTACTGATCAAGTAACCGACCTATTATCCAGTACTGTTACTGTTACAAACCGGGTTGGACTCTTGCCAGGCGATCCAGAATCGTGAAGGGAAGGGGAAACTGATTTAATTTGATACACATCCTTAGATCTTCAATACCGTTATTATTTCAAATTTCAGGGGCAGTGTGACATTCAGAACAAACACAAAAAACAGTCTTCCATTTCCTGAGAATTTCTTCCCGGATCCCGGACTCCATTCTCCATGTCCTTTGGAGCTCTTGGGTCTTTTCTGATCCTCACTCCGTGCTCACACGTCCTTTGGATCTCTTGGGTTCTCTCTGATCCCGATCTCCTTCACCCCTCCTTCCGTCATATAGATACACTTCGGGACCCTCGGTCTCATCACACCTCTAGAGCAGGCCTGCCCAGATAGGGGAAATCGGCTCAATCGCCACATGTTCGAGTCCCACCACCACTTTCCTCTTCTCAGGTCCAGAGGCTTGGTGGGTGGTCGCTCTTGTGAAGTTGAATGAGTCGAGGTCGGTGGTGGTGGAAAAATACCACCTGGCAAATGAGTGAATTTCCCCTGTCTGGGCAGGCCTGCTCTAGAGGCACACTTCGAAATCTTCGGTCTCGTCTCCCCTTCTCCTCCAAGGCAATCCCTGGAGATCGTGATCTCTTTACACTCAATCCATACCAAAAAGCAATGCTGCTACCTTTGACAATAGACGCCAACAACATTATATGTACAATCGAACACAATTCAACAACTCATACAATCCCGGAAAATAAGAAATCAAACATCACTCTGACACGAAAACCTTCTCAGAGCACTCAGAAATCAAAGACAAGTCACTCATATCGATACCCACCTTGAAAACTATCAGCCCTATTTTTCCTAGTCACGAAATGACAAAAACAATAATAATCATATGCCGAAACGGTCAACCTCGGCCCAAATTCAGTCTCTCATACCTCCCCGTTGTAATCAATAAATCAAGGTGAGTGACCACGGCCATCGTAATCTCTATCATTTGCGGACTAAATAAGAAAAGACAGGAATTTTCCATTTACTGTATTATCTATAAAAAAAACAATGAATCAAATTTATACATAAGATAGAATGTCATACATAGTCCTCCATATCAAATTTCACCTGTACATCTGCATCTTTTGCGCATTGAATAAATAAAATGAAACATTTTTAATTAAATGTATTATCTATAAGCAAGCAATAAATCATTCTGATTTTTATCATAACTATATGATTCAGTAGAAAATGCAAGAACGAAGAAAAATATAACCTTGAAAATGTTGACGTGAAATGTTTAATTGAGATAAGAAAAACCTTGAATCTGTTTACAAAAAATTCATCTGTCACAGTTGTGCAATATTATTCTGTGTCGTCATCGAAAATGTTCTAGAAACTTAGCACGAACACGAACCACTACAGTGCCAGAACGGCCTCGAAGTCAGTAAGGTACGAATCTATAATTAGAGCGCAGCTTGCACATCTACTCATCTATTGAAGTAAGAAATCTAGACTTAAAAAAAATGACATGGGAACAACGAATCTAGCCCGTGTATCAGTGAAATTCCACTGTTTCAAGTTAAGGCAGTATTATAGCAGTGAAAGGAACTGTTACAAAATACATATTTGAGAATATTTTTAAATGATTTAATTAAACTTTTCTCAGTGGATACATATCTAAAACAACGTTCCAATAAATTTTCCGGATGTGTGTGTGTGTGAGTTATGTTGATATTTGCTAAGTGTTGTTATTACCTGTTGCTCCGAATTTTTATTAACCGTTACTAGCGAGTACGGGCTGTTATTGAGCACTGACAAGGGTTGATGTTGACCATTGCTAAGGGTTAATATTATCCGCTGCTAAGGGTTTGCATTGGTGGTTGCTAATGTTTGTCATTGACCGTTCCTAAGGCTTTTTATTGATAGTTGTTAAGGATTGTTATTGTCCTATAGTAAGGTTTTGTAATGATTATTGCTAAGGGTTGTTACTGACCATT
>CAKNYM010052991.1:65720-254034 GCA_932195095.1 Andricus curvator
TATATATATATATATATATATATATATATATATATATATATATGTGTGTGTATGTGTACATGTGAATATATATATATATATATCTATATTTATATATTCACACATGCCAAGAACATCCGCCTACACCTCAACCTCAACCTCGACCTAATCAAATGAAACCAACAGAGGATTTGGTGACCTCAAGAAGGTATCCACACATTGGTTCACTTCGTAGAAAACTAATTCTGTAGATTTGACCTTGTATTGACCTTCATTATGACCTTATGGGTGTGAACGGACAACGAATTTGGATTCAGCGACCCCAAAAACGTATAAACAGATAGGTTTTGCAGAGTAGAAAGCTGATTTTGTAGATTTGACCTTGGACTGACCTTGACATTGACCTGATGGGGTCAAACGGATCCCGGATTCGGATTGAGCGACCCCAAAAACATATAGATACTATGGTCTTGTCGTTCGGACCTTCTGCACTACTTTTTTTTCGTAGGGCAGTGTGGGCTGTGTAATCGCAGATTCCTCGAAAATCGGGAACTTCTAAGGCCCACAACTTAAAAACAATTCATAGGATCGACTTCGGCCCATAGAGACTTTTGTTCAGCACGCCGAGAACATCACTTTCTGAAAGTTTCAGCCAATTTGACGGACTGATTTTTTCCATTGCTTTAGTGCGGGGTCCTTTTTCCCATTGCCTCTTGTGTAAAAAATAATGCTCTAAACTTGACTCTTCTCAAATGTGCCCGAAATTCCTTACTTTTTTTAAACATTTTTTAGTCTGAAAAGCACAACAAATTTTTTACATCAACGTCTTCAAGCTCATTTACGTGAAACACTTTTAGCTTTCAAATGATTATTTACTTATTATTCCAGCTTTTTTTTTTGCTGATTTGTTATGATTCGAAGGCAGATGCCTATAATTTTCTTGCGGACGATGCCTTTGTCGAAGAGCCCGAACACAGCCTCAAAATACAATAACAAAACATACGTAAGGGACACGGTGTATTCAGTGGCTGTCCCGAACTGACCCGAACGATCGTCGCTAGTGTATAGCCGAAGCTAGCCGGGACTTATTTCCCTTGGATTTCCGATCAGAGTCCGAGCTATTTCACAAGCTAAAACATACGTAAGGGCAAGTGTTTTTTTTGTAAATCTTTTAAATCTTTTTTCGTTTGTGAATCGCTCCGCACTCGGTCACTTTTACAAGGCAAAAAAGATACGAAGTTCTTTAGGTTCTTTTTTATTTGTATGCTGATGATGTATTATATTCCTTGTACAAATTTTAGGACACGAAAAGTGCTTTGCGTATCTTTTTATGTTGTATTTTTCAACTTTTTCGACTTTCCTCATTTATGAACAATCGTTTTTTGCAATAAATATTAATAATTAATCTTTTTTATTAACACAGACGCAGCTTTCTCTTACGAATCGAACGATACCAAAAACTCATTTTTCATAAAAATGTCACTTATGTATCTTTTTAGTTTGGACGTCAGATAAAGACGCTCTCAGACAAGGACAGATTTGCCAGCAAGGTTCAATTTAAATACGCGCCTGGTAATCTCCGCAATTATTTTCAACTCCCAGAATGATAGATGTTTAATCCCACAATTTGAGAATAAGTACGACACGAATTTTTATAGTTTACGTTAAACGCTACTATATATAATTATGTGATAACAGGAGTTGGGTGTTTTTCAAACAAGAGTAATTATACTAAACGAATCATACATTTAGGGGGTGTACAAGTGGCAAGCAAGAAACACAGATTTACAGAAAATTTCGAATAAAATAGATTCTAGGACAATTGAGGATTTAAGTAGGATCTTTAAGCTGAAAAGATTATTTTCATACAATAGCTGTTTCGAGAAGAAGTATATTGTATAGCTACCTTAAGTGAGTGTTCGAGATATTTATTTAAGATTTGCAATTGGAAATGTTGGCAAGAAATGGTTCTAAATGATTACATTCTATATTAACCTAAAAGACTCGACGTGGACGAGACATAAAAATTAATAATAAAAATGAAATTAAAGTAGTAGTCACTAACCCGCAATAAATTTGGCAAATAAATGAGCGAATCTTGCGATTATTGAGATAAATTCCAACTCTACTTTACTAATAATGAATCTGTCTTTCTTTTGCCATAGAATTCTAAAGGACATCGTCCAAAACAAACTAGTCATAATTGGTCCAAGTCCTTTTGAGAAATTTCTTCTATAGCTTCATAATCTACAAATTGAATGAATGTCAAAATTAAATACTAAACAAAATCTATACATGAAAAGAATGGTTGTTTGCAACAGTGAATTAAAGAATTTCCCTTTGTTGAAGTTGCACCAATTATTTATCATTGCTTAGTATGAATAGGACACAGAAAAAAAAGTATATTTTTTGTTACAGCTTGTTTTTGTTACATCTTACTTTAAGCCTATTTTTAGACTTGAATGTCGATTTGAGCCCATTTTTTGGCTTAAAATAATACCTCTTTGTCTTGAAACATGACTGATTTTCTTGATCTAAACTTTTTTTCTGTGCATGTGTACATGAAAGATTTTTCTTTTTCTATGATGACTGCGCTCGAATGTAGTTCGTGGTGAACTCATTTCGTAATCGTTTCAAGAAACCGAAAGGAAAAGCTGCTCCACCAAATATTGCAAACAGCAAGAACTCGTTTATCTCTAAACAAATGCGGTACTACACCAGAGTGTGATCGAAGATCGGGATTCGCAACTGGTGAAACGTTTCATTTGATTACTTTATCGATTCAGCATGTTTTTCATTGCTGTATAGATAATTGCAGATAATGAAAAATAAAAATAAATGAATAGACATGTAAAAGGCACTTATGGACTACTACTGTCCTCTGAGTGGAGAGTTTACCAAGAGGGTTCTTCTTCTGTCCAGAGTAAGACTTCCTCTGATATTTCAGGTTGGTGCTTTTTTGTGGCACGTGACGTCGGGGATCAAAAATAAATTTTTATTCATATTGGATAATTTTGTTAACATTTCCATTGGATGGTTCTGAATTAGATCATCTTTATTGAGAGCATTTATTCCGAAACGAATTGGAAGAACGTCTTTTTCGAACAATCTTATTATACTGTTAAAATGCTTTGAAACATCAAGTTCATTCACTGAATGCTACACCGAAGCTATCATTTTTTCAGCGTTTTAACTTAACTTAAAGACGAAGACAACAATTGCTTGGATCTCCGAACGCGATTGAATGTTTCGCCGTGAAATCATCATATCAATCAAGCCCGTACAAATTTCCAACTATTTTTCCTAACTGCTATATTTGTCCGCTTTGTCTAATATTAGCGAATCACATTTTATAAAAAGAGTTTCCATCACTTTGGATAACACTAACGAGTCCAAGATCTTCATAAATTCTATTTTTTATTAAATGGCTTTTACAAAACCGATTTCCATCTGGTATATGGATTTTTTTTCTTAATATTGTCTTAATATGTTCGCTAGATAAGTATTTTAATAAGTTCCACCTCAGTTCCTTAAAAATCTGATGATCTTACCTGTGACAAAAATATTCTCGGCTTTGTAAAATTCAATCGGGGAATACTAAACGGTGCCAAGTCCAATCAACTATATTTTACAGGGAAAGCAAGAAAACTTTCTACATAAACAATTTTCAACCGATTATTTAAAGTTTTTTGTTTTTATGTAGGCGGATGGATCAATTTAATTATCATTGTGTTAAAAAGACATAGTGCTACACGTGCATATATAATAATGTAACATAAATCGTTCAAAAAATCCTATAAAATACGTTTCTTTATTTAGTTCATAAACAAAAAACACTATAAGTAGTACTGGTACTAAAATTGTTGGTTGTTGTAATATCTCCATACTTGATTATAAAATATAACATTTTAGTATACTTCATTCATTTAGTTTTATATCTTTAAATTTTTTAATATTTCAATACATTCAAATATTAAATTTTATGTTGAAAAGATCCAAAGCCTGAATTTATCAACTGAAATAAGTGTAAAAAAGCGAATAAGTATGATTTTTGGGGGAAAATCAATTTCCTCAAAAAGTGGACTCAGCTCCGTTTAGCTTTCCCTGCTTCAATTGTTGAATTTCTGACACAATAACTAACAAATTTTAAATGTAAAAAAGTCACTGAAAACTTACAAGTTTTCTTATAAAAAAATATTAGCTGCTCCTACTCCACTTTGTGAATACTGTTTTAGTGTGCTACCAGCGACTGAGCACATTATATTTATACTAACCATTTTTAAAGTTGCACCTTGGTGCAAAAAATGTTAGAATGACTCTTGAGTGGGAACCATTAATATTCTTCTGATTTTTAAGGACCTAAATTGTTTTTTTACATACTCAAAGAATCAATTCGTATGACTTATTCTTTTATGTGTGAATTATGCGGAAAAAACATTCGTAATACTACAACCATCGATAATTTTGCATTTATGCAGCAGTTTCATCCATATTTCATGGACCAAGATTTTAATAAAAAAGCGAAAATATGAAAAGTAATAACTTTCAGATTCTGTTCACTCTGTCACTTGACACGAGGTTATGTGGCTTGCGTCGCGTCACTCATTGTTTTATGTTCGAAGTGAACTTTTACGCATTGTCGCTTACGACGATCTTATTATTTTGAATTGAGTGGTGGGACCGTGGAACTGACCGTTTTAAAGCAAAGTTAATTTTTGTAGCAAAAAACCTTTTAGTATCTTCATATTGCCTGCACCCTCTCCCTTACGTATAAGACACAAACAAACATTGAAAATTGCAAAGACATACATTTGGAGACCTTAGAGATGGAAAGTCAGACAAATAAAAAATGGTAATTGAGAAATTATAAATTTGAAAACCTGCGACACCAAAGGCCGATAATTGAAATTTTAGCAATCTGTTTTTAACTTTTGTCTAAAAAATATTTAGTATTTTCATATTCTCTGTTCCCTTTTTTTAAAGCATAAGACATAAAATAAAAAACAAAAATTAACAAATTATAAATTTGGAACCTGATAGACGGAAGGCAGATAATTAAGAATGGTAATTAACAGTAGACGTGAAATACGGAGGGCAGATAATTGAAAATGGCAAACTATGTTTTAAATTTGTCGAAGCTATTTGGCGTTAAATATATATATATATATATATATATATATTCCTTGCCCCACCCCCTTCTTTCTCAAGCATCAGACGTAATAAGAAAATTACAAATTATATATTGGGAAACCGGGAAGACGGAACGGCAACTAAGAAATTACAAATCTGAAAACCTAAGATACGGAGGCAGATAATTAGAAATGGCCATTTGCTTTTGAATTATGCCTAAACTACTTCTAGTTTTTTATATTCTCTACTCCCCTTTCCCTTTTTGAGCGCAAGACATAATAAAATGCAAGAAATTATAAATTTGGAACTTGAGAGACAGAAGGGCCGATATTTAAACATGGGAATTAAGAATTAACCTGAGAGACAGAAGGCATATAATTAAAACTGTCAATCTGTTTTTGAATTTTTTTCCCCTTTAACTATTTAACGATTTATAATCTCCCCTTCTTCCCTGGAGCATCAGACACAAAAAGAGGCAAAAATCACAGATTATAAATTTGTAAACCTGGGAGACCGAAGGACAATTGAGACATTTTAGTTCTGATGACCGTGTGGTGCGGAAGGCAGATATTTAGAAGAAAATTAAAATTATCGCCCTGTTTTTCACAGAACTTGAGAGACGGAGAGTCAGACCAATAAGAATGGCATTGGAGAGATTCTACATTTGATAATCTGAGATACGGGAGGCAGACATTTAATAATGGCAGAACTGTTCTTCAATTTTCGCTAAACGTTTTTGTGCTTTTATTTATTCATTTGTTTATTTTTTTATAATAAATCTTCCCTCCCCCGTTTGAATCCGAACCACGGAATTGTAAGAAAAAAACTATATAGTTAAAAAATTGTTTTCGAACTTAAGATACTAAAAAAGCAAACACACTTGTTTGTTTCGAATTTGGTTTGACTTTTTATGACACTACTTAAAAAAAATGTCTTTTAGTTTTTTTGAATTTTGTGAACTTTGCTTTATTTGAGTTCTTCATCTCAATGAGGACTACTTAAGCCACAAAACAGAAAACTAGTATTAGTACCGAGGGTCGCAAAAAGCCACAAACAATTTAAAAAATACTGTTAAAATCAGAATGATCAAGCTTTCTTCAATTATAAAATAATTCACGAAACACTCACCGTATGTTTTATAAAACTTGAAAATTTTAGTATTTCTTGAATAATTCTAGGGGTTAACGAGTAGACTTTTGAGCGCACATCTGGCTACAAAACATTTCAAGGATCTCAAGAAAGTTCCAAAGATTTTAAATCAATTCATGAGATTTCTAAGTATTTTCAACAAATTAAAGGGAATTAAACAAATTTCAAGCTAAAGATGATTTCCGACTTTTTTGGACAAAACAATGATGTGCAATGTTTTATCAAGGCGATACTGTAAATACTAGAAGTATGCAAGAAGCTCGAGACTTCGAGTTTAGTCGAGCCCAATTTTTTTGAGTCGCATCAAGTCGAATCGAGTTGAGTTTGAGTTGACTCGAAAGGTTTCGAGTACTCGAATAGTTTCAAGAAATCGAACAGTTTCGAGCTACCCGAAAGTTCAAAACTTTCATGTTTTCATTATTCTTTTAGAAAATTTTCATGATACTCGGTACTAAGGAGTTTTTCGGATTATTGATAGACAAATTTGGGATCAAAGTTTGGATCCAAGATTGGGACCAAGTGTTTGAAAATGTAATAAATGACCGAACTGTTATGAAAGTCGGTACCAAAGGGGTTTTCAGATTGCGGAACACAAATTTTCAGTGTAAAATCGAAACTTTTAATTTAAAATCTTTTGAGAACTCGAAACTTCCGAGCTTTTCGGAAAGCTTGAGCTCAACTCGACTCAACCCCAACCGATCGAGCTCAGCTAGACTCGACTCGAAACATAACAAACTCAACTCGGAACGTTCGAACTTCAAAGTTCAAGTTTTTTTAAAGGAAATATTAACCCTTTAGACTACACAATTTTGAAATTAAATATGTATTTTTTACAACAGCCACAAAATACTTACTTATTTACAAAAGCAATAGCAGAAGAAATTTTTGCTGACGAGACTAAAGTCTTATCATTCGGTATTTACACGCCATCCATTGGTGAATTTCTTTTATTAATAATAATATAATATAACAATATATATAATATAAATATAATAATTGATTAATAATAAGATAATAATAAACTTGTTTGTTCTTAGACTGTACGTAATACATCAAGTAGTCTGGATATCCTTTGTGTACTTCGTTCTCTGACCGCTTTGGAAAATATAATCTTTTTAATGGAATTGATAACAATATTCACTAAATTTACAAAAATGACTGATTAAGAAAATTTGAAATCTGTAGCAATCTGAGTATTACAAATTAAGTACAATTTAAATGAACAATTCTACTTTTCAGATTTAAATTTGCAATTTTGAACTTTTTAATGAATTTGATAGAATATCTAGGAAAATGACTTTCGTGATATAAATGAGCTTTTCATTCGAAAAGTGCTCTAAAACAGTGCGTTATACACCAATTCAGTCGAAATTAAGTTAGCAGTGGAATCGTATTCTACAAAGATTTGTGCATCATATGCAGTCATGTTATATTGAAAATATTATTAATATATGTAGGTATTTTTTTTAGTTTTGAAAATATGGTTTAGTCATACAACGCTGAGTCTCATCGGCGTACAGCATTGTTCCACTACCGTTCCCCACACAATGCTTTGTTTGACTTCGAATATAAAACATTTGATGTACACCATCAGAAAATTCGTTTCTATTGGGTTTCATTTTATTAATCTTTTCTAGAGATCCTCTAAGGAAACTTCAGCCACGGAGTATTCCAATTCTGATTGGTGCCGCTGAACCTGAACTACCGTAAAACGAGGTAAAGTCGCTCATGTAGGGTAAAGT
The DNA here is from genome assembly GCA_932195095.1 of Andricus curvator. Classification (NCBI taxonomy): domain Eukaryota; kingdom Metazoa; phylum Arthropoda; class Insecta; order Hymenoptera; family Cynipidae; genus Andricus; species Andricus curvator. The sequence goes on from CAKNYM010052991.1 coordinate 73,721, forward strand.
TGGTCAACTCCTAATTTATATTTCAAAATTAAATATCAAATTTCCTAGGACAAAAAATAATATACCATGTTTTACGGTAGTTGACCTTCTATGGATTTTGATTGGCTTGAGTTGGCGCTATTCTCAAATCAAAATTTTATTTACAAGAGGATTCAATACAGAATAGAGACAACACCGAACATGCGAATATTGTAAATTACAGAGAAAGTAAAAATATTAATTTTCAAATATATATACTTTAAAATTGTCCTAAACAAAATAAATAAGAAAAAATTACATAGCGGCGACCATTGAAGGGGGAAACATGTGTATACTCTCTCTAGAGGATCTCTAATCTTTTGAACTTGGAAGGTGGATGTGTGAAAGAGATTAGGTTCTTGACATTGTTATTGCCGAAATGAAAAAAAAGCAAAGGAAACTGACGAAAAAACTTTCAATTTTGACAAAATGCGTCACATACGGGCATATTCTCATCGCGCGCTACGCGCGCAGCTCACTTCGCTCGCAAATTTGAGCGCGCCTAGGCGGCTTTCATTTCTCGCGCTTCGCGCTCGGTCTCTGTACTTCCCCCATATTTGTGTACAGACCTTTTAAAGTTAAAGGTCAAAGCATCAGCAACTGTAATTTGGTCATTGTGAATTCTCTTTTGTTAAAGCTCCTTCGGCTTTAACGAACACATTCTCATCACGTGTCTCGTACTTCGCACTCGATTTCGTCCAAAATGCGAACTTTTCTACATTAGGTTCAACACTATTATATCCAATGTATATTATATTTATTTCTTTACGTCAGCCTGGGATTGCTAATTCAGATATTGCAAAATGAATTACAAATTTTATTTATCATGATTACTTTAATATTTGTTTCTTATTTTGCATCAAATTTTATCCTCAACTACGCTGAAAAATGTATCATTTCAATAAATTTATATTAATAAAATTCATAATATGCATTGGTATTGAAACAAAAGTGTTTCCATTGTCTTGTTTTTATAATTAAAAAAAGTGCCCATCCTATAAAAAAAGCAATTTTGTTATTAAACATTTTATTGCAACCTGTGTCGTTTTTCCATATATTTAATTTCTTTATTTTTAATGTTATTTTTTATTGTTATTTTTAATGTTATGTTTTTTTCTAAGAAAATGTTTATAACAAAAGTTTATAACATATTTGTCAAACATTTTTGGTGGAACAACTTTTGTCTATTAATTTTTGTCGTCTCTTGTGTTTTGTTTCAAAAAATTTAATTTTGTTATTTTTAATACTATTTTTTACGATTAAAATAAAAATTTCGCTTCTTTAAAACATGTATTTATGACAAATTTGTATAGCTCTTTTTTGTGTGAGCAACTTCTGTCTATTAATTTTTTCATAGCTTGTGTTTTATATCCAAAAATTTAATTAATTTTTTTGCAATTTTATTTGCTAAGCTTAAAACAAAAACTACGCATTCTACCAAAAAGTGATTGCGAACAAATTTGTAGATCTTTTTTTGTCTATTCATCTTTTCACATACCTTGCGTTTTTCTATTTTTCTATTTTTAATGCTATTTTTCCCGAATAAAACAAAAACTACGCATCCTATCACATGTGATCAATGACAAATTTGTAGATCTTTTTTATATGCACAATTTTTGTTTTTTCATCTTTTTTCATATCTTGCACAGTTCGACTGCAAAATGGAATTTTTAATTATTTTTTTGTGCGATCAAAATTTGAATTTTTTATTTTTATTAAAATGTTCATTTTTGTTCGTTTTTTGGAATTTTGAAAATTCTATAAAACCAGTAATTTTTTTTATCAGAAAAAGTCGGGATAAATCGTTCGTATTTTTGAGTACTGCGAACACCATTACATAGAATTTTTAAATCTTGAATAAAAGTGGTCTTAAGAATTTTTTAAATGCGCTCACTTTTTTGAATTTTTATCCAAAATGGCTGGCTAACGAACTTGGCATTCATTTCAGCACACTTATACCATTAGCGTATACCAAGATCAAATCCAATCTGTCAATTATTTCGAAAGTTATCGTGCTTACAGAGTACAAATCTACACACACACATGCACACATACATACACACATGCATTACTCAGGCAGAAGGTCTGAAGCGTGGACATTTGACAAAAAAAGGGTGGGGGGAGTCAAATTTTACAAAAATCTAATACCTTCTCTGATGAGAATGTAAAAATATTTATTACATTCTCATCAGAATATGTTTTTTTTTTTTTAAATTTTTCCCCCCCCCCCCCCCGTTTTTGTCAAATGTCCACGTTTTGAGACCTTCTGAACCCAAAAACCAGGTTTTTGCGAATATGTCTGTCTCTCTACGTTTATGTATGCGTGTATGTATATGTGTATGCATGTACGCATGCATGTAGATTTTTAGTGTGTCAGCATGATAACTTTCGAAATAATTGACAGATTAGATTGAGCTTTAGTATACTCTCCAAGTGTCTTAGAATGAAGGTCAAGTTCGTTAGCCAGCCATTTTGGATAAAAATTCAAAAAGTGAGCGGAAAAAAAAATAATGAAAAATCCAAAATTACTTTTTGCGGTCAAACTGTGCAAGATATAAAAAAAGATAAAAAAACAAAAAATTGTGCATATAAAAAAGATCTATAAATTTGTTATGGATCACTTTTTGATAGGATGCGTAGTTTTTGTTTTATTCGTAAAAAATAGCATTCAAAATAGAAGAATTGAATCTTTGGAAAAACGTCGTTAGTACGTAAAAAGATGAATGGACAAAAATTGTGCATTCAAAAAAGATCTATAAATTTGTTAGCAATCATTTTTTGATAGGAAGCGTAGTTTTTGTTTTAATTTTAGAAAATAAAATAAAGAATAAAAGGTTTAAATTTTTGGACATAAAACAAAAGCTTTGCAAAAAATTAATAGACAAAAGTTGTTCAACCAAAAATGATCTACAAATTTGTTATAAACTTTTGTTATAAAAATTTTCTTATAACCTCTTTACGCTAGGATGTGTATTTTTGGTTTAAATCGTAAAAAATAACATAAAAAATAAACAAATTGAATTTATGGAAAAACGACACAAGTTGCAATAAAATGTATAATAACAAAATTGTTTTTTTTTTTTGAGGACAAAATTTAATGCAAAATAAGAAACAAATATTAGAGTTCTCATGATAAATAAAATTTGTACTTTATTTTGCAATATCTGAATTAGCAATCCCAGGTTGAGGTACAGAAATAAATATAATATATTTGGGTCGATCAAATATAAACCGGAATTACTTTATGAAATTTTATTACATACAAATTTTTACAAAGTACAAAATTATTATTTTTCTACATACATTCCACTACAATTAAGGCACTTTCGCCATCGTATTGGTAGCTTCTGAATTTCAGCATCATAGAACAAAGGTTGTTGTGTCTGAAGCCATTGGCGCACGAAGTTCTCTACCTCCTCATCGGTGTCGAAACGCTGATCTACCAACGCCTCTTTCAGTGGTCCAAACAAATGGTAGTTACAGAGTGAGAGATCAGGGCTATAAGCAGGATTCTCGAGGAACACAAAACAAAACATTATCGACCCTAATGCCAATCCAAAAATCTTCTTTACAATTATAAGTAATTGGGTTAATTAAAAACATCTTTCGAAAAAACAGCAAAGATGTCATCTAATTATTTTCAAAATGGCAATTTTTCACCGAGTGGTCATTCTGCTCTGATCAGTGGGAGGGGAGCTTTGATCAAGTTTTCGACACGACCATGGACGAATTGTACATTGTCTCGTGTCTCCAAATTTCTCCCAGCCTAAGCTGTATACATACTATTTTAAATAATTCAATTGATTTATTTGTTAATCGAATAATTGATTGATTATTAATTAATTACATGATAATTAATTATTCTTACACTGCGTGAGGGAAATGTTCTGTTCGTCAAAAGTAATAATTTGAATTCGCAATTCTACTGTTAATACAGTAATTGGTCAGAAGTTAATCTGAGGACTGACGTAGAATAAAAAATTTTCAAATTCTAGCCGCAGCCTCCAAATCTATACTTTTCAGATTGTTGCACATATCAATGTAATATTACCTTTATTGTAATTATAATTGAACTTAAAATTTATTTATTTATTTGAAATCCTAATGAGAAATTTCATAATCCTGGTTCCATTCCTAAGTCGAGAGTGCTTCACACCCCCCCTTTCTCGAGCAAAAAAAAAAACCCCCGCGGGGGGGGGGGATATATAAAAAACATAAAGTAAAATTCTTATCTGAGACTATATAAAAGAAAAAACAAGGACAAACATATACCTCTAGAAATTAATATTTCGGAATCTATCAACCGGCTTTCCAAATAGAGGGAAGAAAACTTATAGAAGCTTGTCGAGATTTGACCCTTAGGTACACCAGAGACTTGCTATTTGAACGCGCGATCGGACGCGTTATATGAATTCCTAGAATTGTTGGTCCACGCAGTTTCTCAGGGGGCAGGGCGAGAGACGGTTGCGACCATAGTGGTGGCACTCCCATGTATCGTTTTGAAGACTTGGCTTCAAAATCAGCGCCATCTAGCGGTTCCCCCGGACACTATAAGTCAATGAACATACAAATCCCTGACAGCAATTCATTCCAAACTCTGCTTCCCCCAAATTCTCGTAAATATTGAATTTCGCTTAATTTCGTGTAAATAAACTTTCAAAATTATCAAAATTGGTGAATATAAAAAGATTTTTCATACGTAAAATATATATTTAAATACTAGAAGTATGATTTGTTGTAATGCAAATGATTAATTGGTTTTACATTTGAGATTATGTCTTCGAATAATATTTTTTATTTCTCTAACAAAGAAATTTTTATAAACGACAAACTTTTCTTGAAGAAAAAAACTTCCTAATATCTCAAAAATACTTTTATTTATATCCTTTTTAATTTATTTGTTACTGCTTCGAAATATGAAAACAACAAAGTAACCTCAAATCAACCAAATAGTACTTTTTTTTTAATTCAATACTTACCAATCAACACATTTCCTTACATCAGCACGTAATAGTACACACAGTACGTATATAACAATATACACATCAAAACTTGCAGAAAATTTTATATAACAAGGTTAACACAACAAACACAATTTGACACTTGGACTAATGGCCAATTTCGAGATTTCGAAATATTTGAAAATATTATGGTTGCACATGCGCATTGCATTGTACTGACTCTCAGCGCCACCTAGCGGTTCCCCCGGACACTAAAACATAATGCCTTCAAAACTATACATGGGAGTGCCACCACTATGGTTGCGACTCCGCCTCTGAAGGGGCGCATGCACTATAGTCTATACTACTCAGTCAAGTAGATTGCGCAATATTATGGAAACGGTTCAGGCGGCCCTGCCTGTTTACGTTTCGCTGTACGCGTTATATGAACAAGGCTATTTTCAGGCAACCCCCGAGATTGTTCATCTATCGAGTCTCTGGTGTACATACTTTTTCAGTGCGTCGTTGTCTAGTTTACAGCCATGACCTCTCTTTAAAATTGTCAGTATCCGGTTACCGTTAATGTGAAATTCGGAAAAAATGCTAGTTTCCTTCTGGATCTCAGACGAGAAGGGTCCTTTTCTAATCACATAGTGTGAAAATTATTCTGATTTAAAAAAATTTTTAACCTGTTTTTAAGAAAATTATTACGATGAAAAAGTTTTTAATTTGTGACAGTGTTGTTACATTACATGTGATAACTTAGCTACGTCCAAACTAAGCCTCAATCCGCGCAGTTGTGGAAAGAATAATATACGGAAGAGAAGGAGAAGGAAGAAAATTACTAAGGATAAGTTTAAAAATTCGTTTTTTGCTTCACAAATCAACTCAATAAAATAGTAGTGACTTCTCTTCAACTTAGTAATTGATGATCTTTTAATTTAAGTTCTGACCCCTATCCGTGGCCCGAATAATATATAACTTTTTTAATTTTTGTTGTGTTTTTTGAGAAATCAATTCAAAATTTATATCAATTATATTAAGTTTCAATCCCTATCCGTGGTTGAAATGTACCATATTATTGATTGCAACATTTATCAAATATACAAACTTATAAACGAAATATAAATTTAAATGTTATAAGTATTTTTAATTTACTAATGTTGACAGATTAATTTAAAAAACTAATTTTTAAAAATTAAACGTTTTTAAATAATGTGCTGAAATTACTTTTACATCTTTTCAAATATTTTAAAGTTGTTGAAAAAAACGTTGAAAATGTATGGGAAATCTGATAGGTAGTTTAATTAATATTTATTTTTAAAGTCTTGTGATCTGATGTATGTTTTTTTCACTTTCACAAGTCCAATCTTGTCTTTTTATCGCTACTGAAATTACGAGGTTTATAACCTCCATATAACGAGTGTTTTTCCCAATTACATTGAGGTATACCTGAAGTACAATGTAGTACAGTGACATTTTACAATGTAATTTTACGAGACGCATAAAGCTCGCTTTTCACCGTCACGCGTGCGACCTTCACGACGTGCGAGCGATATGCGTCGCATATGATGACGCATCTGCGTGGCGCGGTGAAGGCATGCGTGCAGGATTAATCCGCACGCATGCGCGCGGTACCGCTCGCACTATGCGCGCATTTTGTTTTCTGGGATATTTCCTTCGCTCGATTAAGGTTTAGCTTTAAACCCAAGAGTATTTTGACCTGTATGCAGCCAGTGGCCAATTCTCACTCATTCCGATGTTACAACTTACAACTGGTTCGGGTCCAGTGAAGTTTTCTCTTGCTGCTACTTTTGCTAACCTGTCCGATATCTCATCACCTTTGATGCTGCTGTGTCCAGGGATCCAAAGTAGAGTCACTCAGTTTACCGTCGCTAGATTGTTCAGTGCCTCAAAGCACTTCCATACTAAGAGCGACGTAGTCGTTGTTCCATTCAGGGCCATTAAAGCAGACCTGCTGTCTGAGCAGATACGGATGTTTCTTTTGTTGCCGCACTCCTGTGTCTTGTAGGCGCACTGGAGCATGGTCATAATCTCAGATTGTAGGATTGGGGCGTAGGACCTCATCGGGATTGTGAAGTCCATTGCACTCCTTCTACGATATACACCGGCTCCTGCCTTCTCCTTGTTTCTGGAGCCATCTGTAAACCAGTTGTCTCCATCACTGGGCAGGTGTGCTTCACCGTTAACCCAATCCTCCTTCGTGGCTAGGCTAACACGATACTTCTTGTTGAAGAGATTGCGGTTGTGTGTTTTGTCCCCGAGCAAGCTCAAGGTCGGCCTACTCACGATGTCGGTTGAGATCCGCACTGCCGTCGAGATCCTTCCGCCTTTCAACATATTTAATCTCCAGGCCGCCTTCGAAGCCACGGCCTTGATGGTGAGATGGAGGGGCTCCAACCGTCTTAGTGCCCCCAATGCCATTGTGGGTGTCGACTTTGAGGCACCAGTAACGCCTCTTAGAATCAGTCCCCTGATTCTTTTCAGTCGAGATTTCACAGTTGACGGTTCGACCCTGCTTCATCAGACCACCGCCGCATAGGTTAGCCTGGGTCGCAGGATCGCTGTGTAGATCCACATAAGTGTCTCCGGCTTCAAGGCCCAGCTTTTTCCTATGGCTCTCCTGCAGAGCCATAGAGTTGCTACTAGCTTTTTGCACTTGTTTTCCAGGTACTCGTTCCATGACACCTTCTTATCTAGGAAGACTCCTAGATATTTAGCTCGTTCTTTGATTTCCAGTTGTTGTCCTCCCAATTTCAGTGTACTCGTTGTTCCCCACTTATACCTTCTGATGTATACAACCGCGTCTGTCTTACTCGGATTGGCCGATAATCTAGTCTTCTTGCACCAAGAGTCCACTATCCCCAGTGCTTGCTGCATTACTCCGAAGAGCACATCCAGATGCTGGCCGCGCACGATAACCAATATATCGTCCACGTAGCCTATGACGTGGTAGCCCTGACTCGTGAGCAGATGAAGCAGTTCATCCACTACCAAGCACCACAGCAAGGGCGATAATACGCGTCCCTGTGGACATCCCGAGTCAACGGCTCCACATAAAGTGGTATCACTCTTCGTCGTTGTTAGTTTCCTGTTGACCAGCATGTAGCAGGCCCATTCCACGACTACAATAGGTACACCATGTATAATCATGGCCGCCCTGATCACCTCTCTGTAGGTGTAGTTGAAAACCCCTTCGATATCTATAAAGGTTCCAATCGCGAGACCTTTCTGATTCAGTTGTCCTTCGATTAGGTTTACTGCTCCGTATAGGGCCGTTTCTGTCGAGTGACCAGCCCTGTAGGCGTGTTGATCCTTGTGAAGTGGCCTACTTGGCAGAGCCTTGTCGCGGATATATCTATCCACAAGATTTTCCACTGTTTTTAGTAGGAAAGATGTAAGGCTGATGGGACAGAAATCCTTGGATAAAGTATGACCGATCCTGCCTGCTTTCCGAATGAAGACTACTCTCGTGCCTCTCCATGCCGTCGGAACATATCCCAGCGTCAGACTAGCTCTAGCAAGGCTCACGAGCGGTCCTATGATGACCTATCCCGCCCTCTGTATGAGGACCGGATATATGCCATCCGGACCAGGAGACTTGTAAGGACTGAAAGACTTCAGGGCCCGCCTAACCCTGGAGGGAGTAACAATCTCGTTGGCTAGCCGCCGTTTCGGACCCAGCTGGGCCACATGCGGCTTTGGCAGCCTCTGAGGTTTCGCTCCCTTTTCTCCAGACCTTATGAAGCCCGGAAAATGTGCCTTGATCAGGTGAGCCAAGGTCTCCTCGTCCGACGATGAGTATCCCCCGTCGGGAAATTTTAGGGTGCCGAGATTTTCGGTCTGCTCCCGGTCTTCCTGTGTCCCGACAAGCTCCTCCTGTCTTTGGTCGGCTACCCTAAAGTTGACCTGTCCAAAGTGGTAGAAGGGCCTGTTGTTGAGGACCGTAAGTGCCGTCGTCCAAGACTCAGGAATTTGCACAACTAGGAGGTGCTTGGTATCTTCCGCTGTGTCTTCTTTCTGAGGCCTGTCGTGCCTGACGATTCGCCAGGACGCATCCTTTGGAGCAATTCAACCCCACCTTATTCCAGGTCTGCCCCTTCCCAGGGCCTTGTCTCAGCTACCGTATTATGTAGCCAACCTTTAGCCGCTGGGTTAGCAGCGACGGATACGAAAACCCCTCTCCTACAGAAGGAGGTGTCGAATTTCGGTCATTGATCCAGGGACACTCTTTCGAGCGCCCTCCAGGTGGCCTCTCTGAAGAGCTCAAACTGCTCTGCAGTGAGTAGTAAGTCTAGATAGCTCTTGTCCGCCACCACCACCGTCAGGGGGTTAGTTCTCTGGGCAGCTGTCAGTCCAGCCTCCGACGACTCCCTGTTCGCCGGCTGCTGGGCTGTCTTGTGCCTTTTCATAGGCTTAGCCCCCGCCGGTGGGGTGTCCTCTGAGCCCCTCCCTCTCTTCTGAATCTCGGTGCTTGTTGTCGGCGTTGTGGCTGCCGATGTTCCAGCCCTCGCAGCTGCTTTACTGGCCTGCTGCGCTTGCCTCGTCAGTTTCCTTTTCAGGGAACCATTGATGCTTTTGTTCTTCTTAGGGGACACATTTTTAGCTTCCGTTTCCATAGCCTCATTCAGGGGGACTGTCGATCCCTCAGCTTCCGGGGGAACTGAGGACACAGCCGCCATCTGAATTTGGCTAGCCGTAGAAACATATTGGGAGGAGAGGGTTATGTTAGACCCGCTCGAGCCCAACCCCTCTCCCTTCTCGGCCACCACCCTTCCTTTAAATTTTTGTTTTTTATCGTGTTCATTTTGATCCCACGAGCAGCTAGGGAAATAAAAGGTCCCCCCTGCAGAGCCCCGCATGCAGGGGTAAGACTAATTACTCGGGGATGTCGTCCGGTGTCCCCGAGAGGCCGTTAGGACACCTTCGTACCCCTAGGTGCCAAAGTACCAAGGGCACGATCACTCTACACCCGTGGCTTAGGGGGCTAACCACATTGAGTGAGACACTCAATGAATACCCGTTTGTAGGCCACCATACCAACGGAGGCCTGTTTCTTGGTCGCTGTGCAGGCCTTAAGTCATTCCCGTTCCGATTACAAATCTGGATATCGGTCCGGGAGGAACCTCGACCCAGGGATCCAGAAGGCCCTTGTTAGCTAGGCTCTTTCACCCTTCTACCAAACTACACTCATACATACCAGGAGATCCCGTTTATAGGGACGCATTCATCTCACCTAGGAAAGCCCGTTTATAGAGATCCTTTCATCCATATCCATACACATGCAGGCCAAGGTCCGTTTGACCCCCATGTCCCACACGCTTAAGCCTTCCCAGAAAGTACAAGGTGTAACAGCCCCTAGGAGAGGTTCTGTTACATAACTTGTAACAAAAGTAACAGGAAAACTAAAATTCGAGTAACCCACCAAATTTTCATTATTAAAAATTTGTTACCAAGATTTAAGAAACAAAACATATTTTCTGATAACAAAAGTCACCCGTTTCGATCTCAACATTGGCGAAATCTAGAAAACTTTATTTTTCGAAAATTCCTTTGCCCATTAGTGGTATTTCACCGAAAATAAGTCAAATTTTCAAATAAGAACCATGTGTATCTACTTCACCAGTGGAATTTAATACCTGCAATTTGATTCCAAACGAAAAGTTTTTCAAACAAACATGGAAAAAATACCTTATGAGTTAATAATCCGACCAAAAATAATTCACCTTTTCGTATGCATTCGTGCTACATTTTTTCGTCGGAAACTACCAAAAAAGCTTTGAAAACAGAAACCTTATTTGTTCAACCAGAAGAAGTGCATTATTTCCTGAAAAACCAACGAGATTCAAATACTTTAGACAATTCTGTGATATTTAGCCATTTTTTTTTAAATAGATAAATGGTTGTCGTCAGAAGATGACAAACAAAATATAGATAAGAGGTTCGCGGCATTGTAAAACCTTGCCTGTTGTTTCCACGGCGGAAAACTTCCCAAAAATCTTTTGAAACATAAATTTAAATCATGCACCGGAAGTGATGCAGTATTTTCTGAAAGCGATGTTTTCCTTGAAAAAATACAGCATAAATTACTCAAATTCAATCATTTTTCAATGAGTGGAAATTAGCGATAGTGAAGAAAAATTTATTTGGAAAATTTTTTTAAAAAGTTTTCTATCTTAAACGACATTCTCGGAAATATGACTTTAATTCTTAAAATTATAAAGAAACTATTTTTCAAACGTCATCATGCACTACTTGCGGTGGCATGATTGTAATTGAGGTTTCCAAACATTTTGTGGGTAGTTTTTTCATCAAAGAATATAACACGCAAGGTTTCACTTTGACTACAAACTCTAATAAATTTTTTAAAAAGGGCAAGGGTCAACAAAGTTAACAAGTGGTATATAATATATAATTTCATTATCTTTTTATTATAATATTATTATTTGATTAATATTAAAAGTTAGTTTTTTTACAAGTTAGTATATTTTCTCACTTTCAAAAAATACTGCATTACTTCCGATTGCATGATTTAAATTTATAATTCAAAAGTTTGTTGGGTAGTTTTTCCATGGAGAAACGCAACAGGCAAGGTTTCACTTTAACGACAAATTCTTATCTATTTTCTAAAAATCAATAAATGTCACAGAAGTTAGAAATTATCAATACTTTCCATAATTCACAAAAAATGTATGTTTTAAATATTTTTTCAGTAGTTTTTCGCAAATAGAATACTTTGCAGAGGTTAGCCATTTAACGACAAACTTTTATATATTTTTTAAAAATGGCCAAATATCACAGAACTGAATTTTCATGATTCTCAGGAAATAAGGCACCACTTCCAGTTGCATGATTAAAGTTTCTGTTTCGAAAGTTTTTTCGGTAGTTTTTGATCAAACACGTAAAGAACTTTGTCTGATTTTGACGGCAAAGTGCTATCTGTAGAAAAAATTTTGCTAAGCTTCTGAGAAGCTGTTACGTTTGTTATCGAGAAGGAGACTTTTCCGTGGACAGTTGTTTCCTCTCCCCTTTTAGTGCAGGCATCAAGACTTAAAAATGCTCATCCTTTAATTTATCTTTTACATCACGAAAACCACGAGCAAGGACAAAAATTTCGCCTTTTCTTAGGGAGATAAGGATAATATCATCATATAGAGCATAGATTGAAGTATGATTTCTCATCAGAACCCCAAAATTATTACTTTAGACCTTTGTTCATAAAAACGGAAATGTCACCTAAAATATACGACCGACAAAGTGGTACCTTTTTGAGAAATGAAAAATATATTCAGTTATTTACATATAATGTCGCCTCGATGGAAGACTGTCTTGAAATAATGATTTGAAGTTTTGAAATACGCGGAAAATTTCAATGAATTCTGAGTTGGACAGGTGTCGTATTCTTCAGAAATTGTAATTCAAGGATTTTATCGACATTTGGTTTTCCAGATATCTATAAAGTATGTGAATGATTGAACAGATAGCTACCGGTTACTTCTGTGTACTTTCAAATTTTTTTTCATTTTTTTTTTATATGAAAAGTGGACATGAAGAAGTTACGGAAAATAACGTTTTATTCATACTCAGCTAATGCTCATTAGAAATGATACATTAATATATGCTCTATAGTGACTGGAAGTGAATATAGTTTGTGTTTGATGGAAAAATTTCGCCAACTTTAAATGCATTTTTTCGAAAAGCGGTTTTGCCCAGCTCCAACATCAAAAATGCATGTGGGGCTATAATAAAGGGATCATACCGAAAAAGTAATTAAGAAAACATGAAATAAATACATAATGAAGTTATAGTTAACTCATATGTAGGCTCATTTTCACGAATTTCTCATTATTTTCAAAGTTTAAATGAATTAACGGAAATTTAATACATCATATTCGATAAGTTTTAATACATACTGTTTTTATAATCTAATCTCATTATTCACATAAAAAAGTATTCCAATACTTGATAAGGTTGAACATATAGTAAAATATATTTTACCTCTAATTACATTCTTTTTTTACTACTTCAAGTATCAAAACATAGGATTACATGAGAATAATGAAATTTATGGAACGCAATTCAAAATCAGGCAACGTGGTAAGCCTTCAATTTTATAGTTTACTACTTTGGCCGTGACTAATATACCTCGTTTACCTTCAACCTTGCATCCATTAATTTGACAAAAGCTGCAGGCAATAGCAGGGCTTGCATTCATCAATAACAAACAATTATTTGAGGAATCTGTATTATCATTAGAGAATAACAGAAATGCATAGCTCCATCTAGTCTGAAAAGACGTTAAAAATTTCTGAAAAAGGTGTCTTCTCTCGATCTCTCTAGTAGCTTAATGGGAAAGCCCCCGACCGGCAATCGGAAGTTCTGTGGTACGATTCTCAGCGTAGCGAAAGGAGAAGATCTTTTTTCAGAAAAAACTTAATTAAAAATAATTTTTAATTCATAGCTCCATCTAGTCTGAAAAGACGTTAAAAATTTCTGTTATTCTCTAATGATAATACAGATTTTTACTTGCTAAAAAGAAAAAAAATAGTTTCTCTCGAAAACGTGTAGTACGATTTTTTTCTACCTTGGCTTAAAATAACCGGTGAGCATCAACGAAACATGTGAAGAAGAGAAACTTGATGTGCAAGCATTTTTGGGTTGAGCTTAATCTCAATTTTCAAATTTGGTGACCAAAGGTGGGTCAATATTCTTTCCAGTTTTGACCATCCCTGGCCAAAACTGGAAAAGATTGATAAATATGTTCCACTTTTGGCCATTCTATTTCATTTAATGAAAATTAATTTATTTTCGATTTTGTTTATTATTGAATCACAGTTAAGATGTAAGCTAACCCATCAAACCATACTCATCTGTGTAACTAAATTGCAACTCACAAATAATCATATTGCGATAGTCGTACAACCTTACCTTTTAAGAGAAGATATTTGAAGCTTTGGGCCACTTCTGAATAAATTGATATCTTTTAAAAAATTAATTCGATCGTCGTTAGTCGTCACTGCTGTATAACTTTATGAGAACTGTCACGCGTCAAAACTGCGTTCGTCAGCACGCAGTAGAGCCCAAGGAACCGTAATAAATTACGAAAATTGTGCTGGTGGCCACAAGGGGAGCAGTAGCCAAAACCGGTGCACCGACCCTACCCGCCCGGGAAATGCGATTATCGGACCCTGGCGCGAAACAGTAAAAGTGATCGATTCCACGATCGATGCCCCACTGAAAAAGCCTACATAGTAAACTACATTGGAACCTAGGTGGGAACCCATATGGGATCCTTTTTTGAATTCCTGTCTCAAATTACGACCTGAGATAGGAATATAGAATGGGAATCTATATCGGTTCTTATCATGGGTTTTCATGAAGGTTCCTACATGGATGGGTTTGCAATCAATATTTAAGGAGTGCGCAGTAGTTTTCTATGAAAGCTACGGCTGCGCAGTATTTTTTGGGGGTTTTTAAGATTGCCAACTATGCACCCAAAACTTCCAAAACATATTTCATTTTAAAAAAAGTTCTAATCCCATGTGGGGTTTCCTGTAGGAACAATGCATAGGTTTCCATAACGGTATTCGTATAAGAACCCATGTGGAAACCCACAACATATTTCCCATCCTATCTCACATCGTAATTTGAGACAGGAATTCAAAAAAGGATCCCATATGGGTCCCCACATAGGAACGAATCACTTTTGCTGTTTAGCGCCAGGCCCCGAAACCGGATTTCCTATGCGTTTGGTGAGCAGAGGTGGGACGAGCAGCGTCCAAGAATTCGTTAATGTTTGCCACGAATGGAAACCCGTGAGCAGTCCCTTGCACATGCGCAGTGCTGTTCACGCTGTCACGTGTTATACCCACCCTCCTATGTTATATTTTGACGATTTTGACATCTCGATCATCCCGATGCATAATATGTAGATTATTTTCGTTTGTATTTTTAATTTGTTCAAAACTTTCAACATTGTTGAAATCGTGTTGACATCGTTGAAATGCCAGTGCGCATGTGCGCGGGGTTGCTCACGGGTTTCCATTCGCGGCAAACATAAACGAATTCCTGGACGTTGCTCGTCCTACTACCCACTTACAGGGATGCTACTTCTTACTATTCCTTCGTGGGAATCTCCCAGTTACCCCACTCGGTTAGCAATGTATACTTTGTTCCTTAAAAGGCTAGTTAACTACAGGGGTTTTCTGAAAATAAATACAATTACAAAAACACTAATAAACTTTGATGGTAGGCACATTGCTTATAGCATGGGGAAATTTTAATATACAGTGCAATAATTTCTTAATGTAAAAAATTTGGCTTTATTATGTAAGAGTAATAAATATGCATGGATATTATTGACTTTCACCAACAAAATATACAAATTAGTCGGTCTATATACAAATACAATCGGTCTCCATTGTTTAATTTCTTTGCCAAAGAAAACTACTCTATTTTTGTACAGCTTTTGTTCCTCTTAGTTTTGTTTCCTTTGACAAATAAATTGTTACTATTTACAGATTCTTTAACCGAGAATGCACTCGAACTGACGACTTCTATAAAATTGATTACCTTGCGTAGCCAGCAGAAATTTTAACGATATACATGTTAAGTTTAGGATTTATACATATCTTTATAAGAAGCGGACTCAGTTGACTGGAGTCACAAACTGATTTTAGTTCAAATACTACAAAATATCATATCTATGGATTATGGATAACTATATTATAAAAAAAGCAGTTACAAAATTAGCATGTAGATCAATTTCTTCACCAAAGCCTACATTTGCGGACATTAGGCAAAACCAGCAAATATGGAAAAAATTCAAAGGGAAGTAATCTACTACTTAACGAAGGAGAGCATTTTAAAGACTCGTATATGTATAATAATTTGGGATCGAATTTGGACATTACTTTTGGAGAAGTATATGTGTTCAAGAATAATGTCCCTTTGAATGGTTATACTTTTAAAGATAAAATGAAACTACCTATTATGCGACACTAGATATCTCATTCAAAGAAAGACTAAAATTTTGAAACAATCGGAAACCATAAATGGTTCGTCATTTGAATGCATTCCTTCAAAACATGAGCTAATAAAGTACCAATGCACTTAGGTTTGGCAAACTTTCATCCTCTCTTTGTATTCTGTCTTTAGATACGATAGAATATGATCAAATTTAATCCCTAAATATTCACAGAGATTCCATTAAAAAGCTTTGGCAAGTTATTGATGAAGCTGTCACAGCCTTTTTTCCAAAGGGATTCAAAAAACTGCTTTGTTCATGAGACTAATGATTAATAATTGACCTGGGAAAGATTTCGTTGTGAAGTACTATAATTTACATCACTTAAGTACAAACTATCTAGTTTTCATTTCCTGATTTGATCCCATCCCTCTCTACATAGATTAACATTTATTGCAATTAGATCAACCATGGTTACACAAGAAGTTTATTATATATGCCAGCTTCAATGTACACTAATGGACCCACGTTTGAGGTTGAGTCTCTGTCATTTTCACCTTTTCTTCCGCAACCTCAGCTGGTCTTCTTTTCTCTCGAAGAACTAGAATACTCTTAACGACCCAAGGTTCTTAGATAAGAGTGAGTCTAAACTCGATCTTTCGATCGTAATTATTCTGCTTAGGTTAGGTACACTGTACGTTGAACAAGACTTTAAAAACATGTCGATAAAAATGAAGCACTGCTCATTCCCGTTTATCGATGATGACTCGGTTTTTTATCCTACTGTCGGAGATGTAACCAGTTGATATTTTGTACTCATTATTATAAATTCCATTCTTCTTGGCGTCAGCATTTGAACATTCTTTTATGTAATCCTTTTTCTTTTTTGCAGGAATTTTTGCCTTTTTCTCGTACATTTCTTGATAAAAGTTTCTAAAAAGGAAGTAGAACATTATTGCTTGTATTCCAATCCACCAGACAAAGGCTTTGGGATAGTTGCAGTCAATGAAGAGGAGTTGGAAAGCGTGAACAATCACAAGGACAAATTGGACCATTTGCAGAACAGTCAGGTATTTCTTCCACCAGAGGTAGGGTTGAACCTTAGGTCCTAAGGCTGATAGCAGATAGTAGCTGTACATTATGATGTGGACGAAGGTGTTCAAGAGTCCGAAGAAGGTACCGTGGCCGCCTAAAGTAACGAAAAGTGTTTAGTTACTTTTCAAGTTGTAAAAATTATACGAAAATTTACCAAATGAGCTAATGAACATTACACATTGTTCATTATTTCAGAAGCAATTCATCTTTTTTTTTTGAAATATTAAGTTCTTCGGTATAAATGACACAAATTCTATAAACTCATGAACAGTAGGAATATAACCTAAATATGTTTTTTATTATTATTATTATCGATTAGCAATTCGAACTCGAAAGTTCATTGCCTCAACTACCCGAAACCACCACGCATCTCTATCCTGTGCATCCTCCATCCAGTTTAAGTAATCATGTCCTAGTTCTTTTAGATCATCCCTTACATTTTCTTCCCATCTGTTTCTCGGTCTGCCTAAAGGTCTCTTACCAGTCGGTTTCCCTCTTAAAACTTGCGCCACTGTTCTTTCATTGCCCATTCTTGCTACATGCCCCGCCCATCTTAATTTACGCGCTTTCATAACTCTATTAATATTTGCTGACCCGTAGAGAGCATGCAGCTCATCATTATGCAATTTTCTCCATTCACCGGTCTCTTCGTCCCTCTTTGGACCATAGATTTTTCTAAGTACTTTATCTTCGAAAACTCTAAACCTATTCTCCGCTCCCTTCGTCAGCGCCCACGTTTCACACCCGTGCATGACGAACGGCATTATTATCGTTTTGTAAATTCTTACTTTGATGTTTCTAGATAGCAATCGCGATTTTAGTAGCGTGTTTGCTGCATAATAGCACCCATTGCCAGCGTGCAGCCGCGCGTTGACTTCCGTTTTAATGTTATTTTCTCTAGTTATAATAGACCCGAGCTATTTAAACTCGTTAACCCTTTCGAATTTCACATTTCCGGCCATTAGATCCCCGCCTACATTACTTTGTTCGGACCTGGCGACGGTCATATATTTTTTGTCTTCGATTCGCTAACTTCCAAACCAATATCTTTGGCTTTTGTGATCAAGATTTCTGCATTTTTAGCTGCGGTTTCTTTATCATCCCCTCGTAAGTCGAGATCATCCGCATACCCAAGAATTTGTATTATCCCATTAAGGGTAGCACCGGTCGGATTCGCTTGTACTTGTCTGACTACATATTCTAAAACTAACTTGAAAAGAGCGCACGAAAGTACATCGCCCTTTTTCAGGCCATCCCGGATCGAAAACTCTTCAGATAAACTTCCGTTTACACGTATTCTACCCCTACTGCCGCTTAAGCAAATTTCGATAAGTCTACCTAATTTTCTTGGTACACCCAAGAACTCTAGGATCCAGTACATTCGTGCGCGTATAATAGAGTCGTAAGCTTTTTTGAAATCGATAAATAGATGATGTACTACTTCATTAAATTCCCATTTCTTTTCTAACAGTTGTCTAATTGTAATCATTTGATCGCTTGTAGATCGGTTTCGGCGGAATCCACACTGGTAATCCCCAATGATTTCCTCGGCAAAAGGAGTTAGTCTACTTAAGATTACATTGGACAGGATCTTATAGCACGAAGGCACAAGTGAAATTCCCTGGTAATTGTTACAGTTTGTTTTATCGCCTTTTTTATATATGGGAATAATAATAGAGATATTCCATTCCTC
The DNA here is from genome assembly GCA_932195095.1 of Andricus curvator. NCBI lineage: Eukaryota > Metazoa > Arthropoda > Insecta > Hymenoptera > Cynipidae > Andricus > Andricus curvator. The sequence goes on from CAKNYM010052991.1 coordinate 92,454, forward strand.
CGGCATGCGTTCTGTTTTCCAAACTGCGCGTATTAATTTACAAATTTGCCTTGTGAGGCAAGGGCCTCCATTTATAATCAGTTCTGACGGTAGGTCGTCGATGCCCGCGGCTTTGTTATTTTTCAACTTCTTTATGGCCATTTCTATTTCTATATCAGTAGGATCATTAATTAGTAGATCGGCAGTGTGGATTTCACCGAGATTACCTTCAACGGGGGCTTCGCGTACATTTAATAGCTTATCGAAATAGTTTTTCCATAAATTCAGTCTCTCTGTCGCATCGGCTACTAGATTGCCATTTTCGTCCCTCATTACTTCCATTCTACTTTGGAAGCCTTTCCTTATAAAATTAATTCCCCTGTACATCTCACGCGGGTTATTTTGTTTATTATGCGTTTCTATTGCTGGTATTTTATTCTTTGCCCACTCCCTTTTCTTGGATCTATTTGTTTGCCTATTTGTTCTTTTACTAATCTCGAGATACTTCTTATGTGTTTGATCGCACTTATTTTGTAAACTAATTAGTTTGGCCTTCCGACGTTTTTCAAACCAAAGTTTGCACTCTTCGTCAAACCGTGGTTTGCTTTTGGTTACTTTCTTTAAACCTATAGTAAGTTTCGCGGCTGTCTTTATCGCCTTTTTCATATTGCTCCACAGGGTTTCCGAGTCCTCCACGTAATTATCGTTATCGTCTCTCTGTTCTTGGAGAACGTCGAAACTATTAGTAATCTCAACTTGATAATTTAATATTTCTGTTGGTGTTTTGAACTTATCTATATTGAAACGAACTGTTGGCTCGGTGCAGCTTGTTTTCTTACTTAACGCTAGCCTAGATCTTAGTTTTACTATCACGAGAAAGTGGTCTGAATTTAAATCCGCTCCCCTGTACGATCTTATATCGAGAATGTTTGTATAACGTCTTCTGTCAATTAGAACGTGATCAATCTGATTGTGAGTGATACCATCTGGTGATGTCCAGGTGGCCTTATGTATATTGTTATGCTTGAAAAATGTGCTTTTGACAACGAGGTTCTTTGAAGCTGCAAAGTTTATTACTCTAGTCCCATTATCATTACTGGCGTCATGCAAACTTTCCGACCCTATTGTAGGCCTATACATCGGTTCTTTTCCAATTTTCGCGTTGAAATCTCCCAATACTATTTTTGCGTCATACGTTGAGAACTTGTCAAAAACCTGTTCGATTGTTTCGTAAAAAAGATCCTCAGTGTCTTCGTCTTTGTCTTCGGTGGGGCAGCGCCCCATTGTATGTCGATAACCGCTTGCGAAATTCGTTTATTAATAAGAAAACCGATCCCCAGTGTGTGCCCCTTAGCTCCCCCATAGTGAAAAGTATAGTTATCCTTAGAAATTGACGCGTAATCGCCCGGCCAGCAGGTTTCTTGAAGTGCTATTAAGTCAGTATCGTATTTCTTTGCTATCAAAATGAGTTCGCTAAATCCGCCAGTATTTAGACTACGCGCGTTCAGAGTTCCCGCCCTTAGATATTTTACTGTAGTTTTTTGTTATTGCAAGTCAGCCATGGTAATTTCGTGGAAATCCGCACGTTAGGATCCGATTCCGATCGTAGGTGAGTCCACCGCACAGTGGGATGAAATAAAAAAACTAGGTTCAAAATAACTTGTAGCTGGCAATTTTCAACCAATTTTGGATTTTTTTTTCAGAAAAATTCAGCATTAAATTTTGAAGAGAGTTATGTGGCTTGATTTTTCAATTGTATTTTGTTTAAACTTTTATTTAAATGCAAATTGTGAAGAAAAAGTCGATTTTTTAGTTTTTTATGTTCATCTTCGTGAAAAAAAATTCTTTACGGTCAGCATTGCCAGACTTTAATCGCGGGGATATTTCAAAGCAAAAAAAAAATGATATTGTTAACATAATTTTTATAAACAAATTAACTACACTATGTCTACACTATGAATTCTTCGTTTGTAAAGTAAATGTATGCGTTAAAATTACTTGCTTTCATTGAAAAAATAATACCCGATAATAAAAATTTGACATCCGATATTTTTTATTAATTTTATAAACAAATTGTATAAACAAATGCCTGATGTTGACATTTAAAGGCAGAAAGAAATCGTTTTTTCTCTTCATTCTCCTTAAACTATGTCGCCAGTGATGTTTAATGATGAAAAATTATCATCCGATATTTTTTATTAATTTAATAAACAAAATTATATAAACAAATGCCTGATGTTGACATTTAAAGACAGAAAGAAATCGTTCTTTCTCTTAATTTTCCTCAAATTATATCGTCAGTGATGTTTAATGATAACAAATTATCACCCGATATTTTTTATTAACTTTATGAACAAATCGTATAAACAAATTATATTAAAAAATGCCCAGTGTGCACATTTGAAGGCAGAAAGAAATCGTTTATTTCCTAATTTTCCCTAAATAATGTCGCCAGTGATCTTTAATCATAAAAAATTATCATCTGATAGTTTTTATTAATTTTATAAACAAATTAGATAATCAAATTTATAACTTAGTCTTTTAGAGATCGAAAAAAAAATATTTTTTTTTTAAATTTTTCTCCAATGATGTCACCAGTAAGGATTAATGATGGGAAATTGTCATTCATGTTTTTAATTAATTTTGTAAACAAATTATACAAACAATTCCTAGTGTGGATGTATAATGGCAGAAAACATTCGTTTTTTTCGCAAGCAGCTTTAAAGTATGTTGCCAGTGCTGTAATTGTTTGGTAATTATTGTTTCTCTTAATTATCGTAATGTAGTACTCTTAGGAATTGTTAGAGATGGAAATTTGTACAGCAACAATAAACATACAGTTGCTATGTATTATAATCCTTTGTCAATTTCTTAAGATTCTATTCATTAGTCGCGATGAAGTTTTAAATCCTAGGTCTTTAATCTGACATAAGCAGCTCGAGTGCTTCGGGATCTAGAATACTATTAGAATGGTTCCAGTCTTTTCTTAGATATGCCAAGTAAGCGTCAGAGGAGGTCAATAATTTGTGAATCAGATCAATGTTCGTTGCTAGTCGGCTGCATTTTCGGGTAGAAAACTCACGAAATCGTCTGAAATCTTTATTCCGTGCCTCTTGGGCTTCTTCTGATAACAAACCAATAGGAATTAGAAACCATCCGATGATCTTTGCACCATGCAAGAGAATCTTATGTACAGATGATGGCATATAATACCAATTGTAGAGCTTGACATAGAGTTCTGCAGTTTGGATAGCGTGAGATTCATATTTTGCAACATTGATTTTGCGACCAGAAGAAATAACTTGCAAAATAATGCTCAGTCTTTGGATTAAACGAGCATCAACGCCTGTAATCTTCGATGTTAGTTCAGGATCCCGGAAAAATCGTCGAGCTGTATTTCCATCGTTGGTCGTTCCTCCACCATGCTTAGGTACGTCTATTATCAGGCCCATTTCTCTCCGGAAACCCTCCTGGATCCTCGACTTTGCAGCTTTCATGAAGGCCTTTTGCTCTACTGTTTTTCCTTGCCAATTGCAAAAATCTAAGCGATAAGCTATATTTAAAATAAAGCTCATGCAACGTATTTTAGCATGGAGGGGTGAAAGTCCAAGCCCATAATCCTTTTTAATGAAATGTTTCTGCAGGACACTATTTAAATCGTTCATTTCAGAAGGTAGCTTTGCACAAATGGCAAGTTGCAGCACTTTGTGTTTTGGTAATATTCTGGGCTGCTTTTCCATCCACCATAGTTAATAGCATTTCATGGCTCACCTGACATCGAAACACAATTTTGTAGATCCAGGATGAGGATTCTTCCAGATTTCCTTAGATTTTGAGTCAAGTCTAATGGGTACCATCGAAACCATGAAAATGCTTTCATCGGATTGCATACCATCTGGAAGCTTTTGTTTGTATGCACTTTGGTCTGATGCCCCATCACAACCGTACTTTAAGAAAAGTGTCATTGATTTGACATGTTCCTGGATTATGGAGGTTTCAACACTCGGAATCTGCAGTAAACGTTTTACTGTGTGATCTAGTAGTGGTTTTAATTTAATATGAACACTCTTATCGGAAACAATGATTGCAGAGGCAGGAGGATAACATTTTTTTTGCTTCTGAGAGCTCCTGATACGGGACATATTTTTCTGCATTTTTAGCCTTTGCTTGTAATCGAATAATCTCATATTGATGTTTCGATAGTTTGGCGTCTTCGATAAGTTCAAAGGCCTCGTCATCGTTGAATCTAATTATATTTGATTCAATCGCATCTTCTTCTGCGCAGTCTAAAAGTCGACTTATTTTGTTTGACAATAATATTTTTCCAATAGCTCGTAAATTGCTAAGAAATGCCATCTGAATTTGAAGCCCTGAATAAGTTTCCTGATGTGCTTGAACCTTTCTTCTTTTGGACGACTTAGAAGTGTCTTCAAAATCTTCTCGAGAACGTCTTCCAACTTTTGATACAGTTAAGGTGACTGTTAATTCGCTTAGCAGCCATTTATTGTATCTACTTTCAAAAGTGTCTTTGTTGTGAAAGCAAGTCCTCCAATTCTTTCTCAAAGTAGGAATGAAATAACGCAATATTTTTTCCTCGACTATTTTCATTTCTTCATCTTGAATCGTATAATTTTGTCGGATGTAATTTAATAAAAGAACAGATAAGTCTTTGTCATTTGTTTTTACATTTGAGATTGAAATATCATAAAGTTTTTTTATTGGTACGTTAAGGGTACTCATTTTTAAAAGTATACCTTACTTAACTAATAAATTAAAATAACCTTACTTATATCTATTAACTATAAAAATTAAAGCATGAAAATAACGAATACAGTCAACGGACTCAAGAAACTGAAATAAATATTATACTTATATCTACTGAAAGAGCGAGAATAAAGAAAGAAGCAAAAAGATACTATTTGAAATTCAGGAGCAAAATTTTTCCGAGCGAAGGAAATGGATCCAAATAAAAAAAAAACAATTGCTAGAAGTAAATGTCTTTTTATTTGAGAGGTATGAATGCCTTGATCAGAAATGAAGTCTACAAATATAAGTATTCGATATTAAAATAAGCAGATTATGTATTATAATATTAAAGCATAAGAAAAAAACTCGCTTCTGCTCAAGCATTCTACACGAAATATTGAAACAATTGCTTACGGATCGTCCACGTATTACGTAGGTCGTTTTTCTTTTGTTTATATCATTGTGTCCTTTTCAACTTCACAGACATTTTATTCTCGTCTTTATTAAAACAAAAGAAAAAAGTCCTACGTAATATATGGACGATCCCTTAGCTGATCCTAACTGTACAAGACTAATGACCTGAAGTTAGTTAGGAAATGCGTGCGAAACAAAAGACAAAAAGTTTTTTTTTGTTTTGCATGTATTAATGAAATTTTCCTTATATCGGATGATAATTTGTTATCATTAAACATCACTGACGATAAAATTTGAGGAAAATTAAGAAAAACGATCTCATTCTGCCGTTAAATGTCCACACTAGGCATTTGTTTATATAATTTTGTTTATTAAATTAATAAAAAATATCGGATGATAATTGTTTATCGTTAAACATGACTGGCGAAATAGTGTAAGGAAAATTAAGAGAAAGAACGATTTCTTTCTGCCTTTAAATGTCAACATCAGGCATTTGTTTATATAATTTTGTTTATTAAATTAATAAAAAATATCGGATGATAATTTTTTATCATTAAACATCACTGGCGACATAGTTTAAGGAGAATGAAGAGAAAGAACGATTTCTTTCTGCCTTTAAATGTCAAAATCAGGCATTTGTTTATAAAATTAATAAAATATATCGGATGTCAAATTTTTATTATCGGGTATTATTTTTTCAATGAAAGCAAGTAATTTTAACGCATACATTTACTTTACAAACGAAGAATTCATAGTGTAGACTATTTGTTAAGTTAATTTGTTTATAAAAATTATGTTTACAATATCATTTTTTTTTGCTTTGAAATATCCCCGCGATTAAAGTCTGGCAATGCTGACCATAAAAAAAAATTTTTCACGAAGATGAACATAAAAAACTAAAAAATCGAATTTTTCTTCACACTTTGCATTTAAATAAAAGTTTAAACAAAATACAATTGAAAAATCAAGCCACATAACTCTCTTCAAAATTTAATGCTGAATTTTTCTGAAAAAAAAAATCCAAAATTGGTTGAAAATTGCCAGCTACAAGTTATTTTGAACCTCGTTTTTTTATTTCATTCCACTGTGCACCGTCCCAGAAGTGATAACCCCCACACCTCTCTGGGTCTAAGTATGGGAGCTTTCCGACTTTGACAAGGACCGTGTCAACTTGTCGTCAGACACATTACAGTTTCATCCTCGTATCCTAACATCTCCCTGCAAGGCAGCGCGCCTACTGGCATCAATGCCCCTTTGGCCCTGTGCAGGCGAATCATTCCACACATCCCTTGCGGGCAATGTCATCGCTGCGGTGTCCAATGGGGCAGCAGGATTTTTCCCTTACAAGATTTTTAGTTTTGGTTCGGGTAGAGTTTCTAGGTGGATACACGCTGCACCTCGGCTTGCCAGAACCCACCCGTTGCGTATGAACGCAAATGGGTGAGTCCCCCCAAGCCAGGGCTGTCGTGTACCTATCATCTACCAGTGCTGGGCTCACCACACTCACGACTGGTTCCTATCGGCTGTCCGCGACTGCTTATTCTTGTATTCGCAGTTAACCTCAGGGTCTGTTCAGCCTTACGGGCCGTTCCTCTATCCGCAACCTGAGGACGCGCTACGTAGTGGTGACACGAACCCACCGAGCAGAAATATGTTTTTTATACTAAAGAATAATTGTAAAATCTAGTTCTTTCAATTCAGTTACGAAGTGCGTAGGCCTTTTTACAAAAGTTTAAGTTAAACAAATAAATCTGCAATATGTCTAATATCTAATCAAAATCAACCCACCTGGAGAGAATTTGACACCAAACCACACAGACATCGGCATGCATCCATGATGGACAACATGAAGAATGGAAATGTGGTCGTACTTCTTTCTCATGACGAAAAAGATCGTATCAATGAATTCAGTGAACTTGGAAAAATAGTACCACCAACATAATCTCGCCATCCTCATAGCCAAGGGGCTCCGAGAGTAATCAACAGGCTGACACCTGAAGGAATACTGTCCTGCCCATCCACAGATTAATCCCTATAATATTAAAAATCACAAGTTATAAAAATCTCAGAAACAAGGACGCGGATTTTTCATCTAAGAGTCTAGTTACAAAATTGCAGTGCAGTAGATCATGCTGGCTCTTTCTAATTATCCTATAATTACCTCATAAAAGAGCCACGATGAGAATATCACTTGGAAGAGGTTGTAGTAGATCATGGCCTTCCTTAACTCAAATGGTCTTCTCTTTTCCATGAGTTTGGGTCCCAGTCGTTTGACAAAATGAGCGTAAGAAAGACATATTATCAAGGTCGGGAAGGGACTGCTCATCAGAAACCAATCATTGACCCTTGGATCACTTTTGTTGTCCATAATATCTCTGTAGGCATTGTAGATTTTCTGAACTACTTGCGTCATCTGAAATTAGACAAAATCATTTTCAAGATGCGGTTTTCCAAATAAGCGAGAAGAACATAGGGTGGGTCGAAAATAAACACTTTTGGAATTCGAAATCGCCACAACGCGGAAAAGTAGCGTATTGGGGTACTAAAAAAGTATAATTAATTTGGAATCGATCGACATGCAGCTTGGTTACCTGCGCTCGAGAAAAAGGTTTCAAAAATTTCTTGTATGCAGAGTTTTTAAATTTTACTGAGTTTTAATGTTTTTTACATACCGGGAGGTCAAGAAAGTCTCAATTTTTTTTGGTTTTAAATCTATCGTTTTCTGAGAGATAATTCCTATTTAATTTACCATTGTTCTCGGATTTTTTAACACGTTTGCAAATAGGAGGAGAATTATTTGACGTACATAAAAATTTTTTGTGACAAAAATGCATTGGAAAAAAAATCCCCAAGACCCGGGAATCGAAATTGGCAATACAGCGAATTTTTAAATTTTTTATTTTGGTATTTTATGAACTTATCTTCATAACTTGCAGTTTAAACATTTTTTTGAGCATGTGTGTGTTTTTGAAACATGCCTGATACGCTAAAAAAATCAACAAGCTTGTGTGGAATTTTTAAGCCTAGAAATACATTAGAAAAAAATCGACGAGACCCAAAAATGAAAATGGGAAACAGAAAATTTAATTTAATTTAATTTTAAATTCAATAGACACCGATTCAGTATTTTTAAAAGTTGCTGTTTTCAATTAAGATTCCTAGATCTGTTCGATTTTTTTTGTAGTCTATTTCTAGGCTCAAAAATTCCACACAAGGTCGAAAAATGTTAAACTTATAAATAAAAAAAATTAATTCTGTTAGATACAAAATTCCGAAATAAGAAAATTTGCTGTCATTCCAATTTCGATTCTTGGGTCTTGTAGATGTTTTTCTAGTGTATTTCTATGTTTAAAAAACCCACACATGCTCAGAAAAATGTTTAAACTACAAGTTATGAAAATAAGTTCATAAAATACCAAAATCAAAATTGTTAAAATTCGCTGTATTGCCAATTTCGATTCCTTGGTCTTGTGGATTTTTTTCTAGTGTATTTCTATATTTAGAAAATCCACACATGCTCACAAAAATGTTTAAACTACAAGTTATGAAAATAAGTTCATAAGATACCAAAATCAAAATTTAAAATTTCGTTGTATTGCCAATTTCGAGTCCTGGGTCTTGGGGATTTTTTTCTAATGCATTTTTGTCACTAAAGCGTTTTCATGTACCTTAAATAATTCTCCTTCTATTTGCAAACGTGTTAAAAAAATTGCCGAAAACAATGGTAAATTAAATAGGAAATATCTCTCAGAAAACGATTGATTGAAGTCCGACAAAAATTGAGAAGACTTTTTTGACCTCCCGGTATGTAAAAAAATTGAAACTTAATAAAATTTGTAAACTCTGAAAACAAGAAATTTTTTCAACCTTTTTTTCGAGCGCGGGTAACCAAGCTGCATGTCAATCGATAAAAACTAATATGGTTGGTTCTGTTTTATATATAGTCTCAGATTTAATGTTATACTACCAGGAAAAAGTTTTTATAAACTTTATTTTCAGTAGTTTGATAACTAAATGCTTATGTTAGAAAAGTGTATCAGACCCGAAAGTCTCATTCCGGATTTTCAATAAATTATTTCTTAAGTTTGCGAAATGATTTTTTCAAGATTCGTGAAAAGTAATTTCAGTACTGGGCTTATTGGCAATCTCTTATAACGCCGATCTGGAAACTAAGAATCTAGAACCTTCGAACGCGAGTATGAGACCTGATCTTCAATGTGTTTATCCGCTCGATCAGGGCGTCCCTATGCTTTGACATATTATTGGTAGCCTAGTATGTTTAATACTAATCCTTGCAACAACATTTCCTAGAACGTTCTCAGACAAGGACAGATCTGTCTGCAAGGTCCAATTTGAAACATGCGCCTAGTAATCTCCACAATTATTTTCAACTACCAGATTCATAGATGTTTAATTCCACAATTAGAGAGAACAAGTACAACACGCATTTTCGGACTAGTTTCAATATATTTAATTATAAATATAAGAAATGTTTGAATAGTCGACTGTATGTTATGTTTAACGTTACTATAGATAATTATGTGACAAAAAGAGTTGTATGTTTTTCAATCGAGAGTTATAGCAAATAATAATGCATTTTAGGTGTGCAAAAGTGGCGAGCAAGAGACAGAGAGTTACAGAAAATTGCGAATAAATTACTTCACTCTAGAGTCGAGGACAATCGGGGACTTAATTAGGATCTTTAACCTGAAAAGATTTTTCTATACAATAGCTGTTTCGAGAAGAGATATTTTATATGGCTACCTTGAAGTGAGTGTTCGAGAAATATGTTGAGGATTTGGAATAGGAAATGTTGGCGAGAAATGGTTCTAAATGATTACATTCTATAGTAATCTAAAATGCTTAACGCGGACGAGATGAAACAATTAATAATCACAATTACAATGAAATAATCACTAACCAACAATAGAGTTTGCAAATGAATGAGCTAATCTTGCGATAATTGAGATAAATGTAAACTCTACTTTGGTAATGAATCAGTCTTTCTTTTACACTAGAATTCTGAAGGACATCGTCCAAAACAGACTAGCCATAATTGGTCCAAATCCTTTTGGGAAATTTCTTTTATTGCTCCATAAATAGTAGTTTGCAGAAGTGAATTAAAGAATCTTTCTTTACTAAAGGTGCACCAATTATAATTGGATAAATAATTATTCATCTTTGCTTGGCATGAATAGAAAAACACAGAAAAAAGTCTAGTTTTTGTCACATCTTACTTGTAGCCTATTTTTAGACTTGAATGTAGATTGGCCCTATTTTCTGACTTGAAAACATAATAACTCTTTGTCTTAAACCATGACCGATTTTCTTAATTATTTCGTAATTGTTTCAAGAAACCGAAAGGAAAGCTGTCTCGCCAAATATTGCAAACGACAAGAACTCGTTTATCTCTTCAAAAAATGCGGTCGTAGACGAGAGTGTGATTGAAGATCTGGATTCTCAAGTGGTGAAGCATCTCATTCGATTACTTGACCGATTTGGAATGTCTTTCTTTGTGATCGATAATTACAGATAATGCGAAATTGAAATAAATGAATAGAAACATGTAAAAGTCCAGAGTGAAATTTCCTCTGATATTTCATGTTGGTGCTTTTTTATGACGAGCATACCTGTCGTCGTTCAGATTCATTCAGATTAAATAATTGTGTTAACATTTCCATTGGATGGTTCTGAATTAGATCATCTCTATTGAGAGCAATTATGGCGAAACGAAATGAAAAAACGTCTTTTTCGAAAGATCTTATTACACTGTTAAAATAATCTAAAACATCATGTTTATCCATAAAATGCTAGACCGGTGCTATATTTTTTTTAGAGTTTTCTGTCCATAACTTAAAGAGGAAGACAATAATTGCTTGGATCTCCGAACGCGATTGACTGTTTCGCAGTGAAATCATCATCTCTTGATTGATATTAAGTTTTTTCCTGACGTGTACACGCGCCATCAGAGAGGTCCATTTTACTAGTCCCCCCCCCCCCTCCCCCCCCAAACACACACATCACTGAATTTTGATATCTAACTATGTTCAGTCTGACTGACAAAAAAATCGTAAATACCAGATAGAAAACCTTCCAAGATGATACCCTTTACGATCCCTTTACGGTCCCTTTACGATGGGACCATCTAAACTCATGGATGATCTTACCCAGAATATTTTATTTCCGGAAAAACCAGACAGCTGCAGTTTCAACTTGCCCTTTGCAGAGGGTGTCGCCTATCGATTCCACCAACGAACTTCCGAATTGCAATTCCACTTGCACCTTCATGTAACTTCAATCCTAAGATCTCATCAGATATTTTCGAACAATCGGTACCTTCACCTCGTCTTCCAATCCGTTTCACTTTCTCGCGTCTATATTACTTATATTTATGATGTTTTTCTACAGTCCTGTATAAATAGTTTGTGTCGTGTGTTTCAATCAATATGGAAATTAATAATGTGAAGATCAGACTAACTTACATTTCTGAACCCTCAACCATTTTCAGCATAAGTCTCTTTACATGCATACAAAAGTATAAGTTAAAAATGTCTAAAATTCAGTAATCAAACAATTTCGGGTTCTTCGAAAACCGGATTTAATTTTCCGGCTCAAAAAACATTCATAAATATAAGTGGCTGTTAAGAAACCAAAGTGAAAAGTGACAGACTGAGACAATCAATGATGAACAGTAAAATCATAGAGTGAAGAGTGCATACTCAATGTGAATTTACATTATTTCTTCGGAACGACATGACAGTCACAAAACATTCTAAAATATTATAGAACATTACAAAAAAACGAGTTAGTGACGGTGCAAGTGCCAATACGAGTCAGATAAACAGGCTTCAAATTTCATCAAAATTAACGATCTAGGGCAGCCAGATATCCAGATCATCCTCACAGAATCAACTTTCAACAAGCAGCCAATGCAGCTACAGCATCTCTAGATCTTATCTCTAAGTATCTTATAAGGTCCAGAGTTTCATCAACCTCCTGAAATAGACATTATTTTTGGTGCTCAGTATTTTCACCAATTCTTACATTCGGGTTAGACCCCTATTTCAAATCATAAAGCCGTTCTTCAAGAAACCGAACTCGGTTGGGTAGTAGCAGCAAGTTTGCATCAAACCCAAGCGAGAATCAGAAAGGTTTATTATAATTTCACAAAGATCTCAGAACTGTCCTTATTGTGAAAAGTAGATTCACCTCGCAAAGCGTCTCCTTGATCGTCAGAAGTGGAAGCCTGTGAATCAAATTTCACAAAAACTGCAACACGAGACGCATCAGGTCGATATGCAGTATATTTACCCTATAATGAAGACAAAGAAAAAATTGGACAATCTCGAAAAACAGTGTTCAATCGATTTCTCTCTTTGGAATCCAAATTTTCAAAACATCCAGATCTTAAGTCACAATATGTCGAGTGAATTCAAAGTTACAAGCGAGTAAGGCACATGAGCAATAAACTAAAATAAATATCCAGAGCGTGAATTATATATCCCCCGCCATGCTGTTAAAAAAAAATTTAGTGTCACCACGAAAATACGCGTAGTTTTCGACGGATCGGTCAAGTCAACAGGATTTTCATTGAATGACAGCTTAATGGTAGAAACGACCATTCAGGCCGATTTATTTTCCACTTTCATGCGTTTCCGGACATTTCTAATTGCACTTACCGCGGACATTGAACAAATGTATCGGCAAATCCAATTGTATCATGGACACCGGTTTTTTTGATAAGGTTTTCTGGAGAGAAGATCCCAGTGAACGAATTCATGAATACATGTTAAACACATTCGGCACTTCGTCTACCCTTTTCTTGCATTTAGAACTCTGCAACAGTTGGTATATGAAAACGCGAGAATTTTTCCATCGCAGCTGATATAACAAAACGCGATTTTTACGCCGGAGATTTGTTGACCGAAGCAAGTGCGTACGAAAAAGCATTCTCAATGTGCATCGATCTAATTGCTCTCCTGCACAAAGGAGGATTTGATTACCGGAAATGGCTATCGAATGATCCTAGACTCATGAATGATATAGAAAACGATTTTCTCACATGTCAGTGCACCCGACAGGTTCAACACCACATGCAAAAACGAAGGACAGATCATCGTGATCAGTTACCTCTTCTGCCTCATGTTCAGTTTAACCGATGCACCACAACTCCCAACACAGTTTGTATTAAAATTCACGGATTTTTAGATGCCAGTTTAAAGGCTTATGGTGCCGTGCTCTATTTGCGTCGCACTGATTATGACGAGAAAAATCATGTTTCTCTGATTTGTGCAAAATCGCGAGTAGCACCGTTTGGCTTAATAAAAAAAGGTACTAATCTTAATCCCACAATCCCAAAACTCGAATTGTGTGCCCCATATCAATTAGCGAAATTTCTTGACTCCACTCGTAAGTCACTTAATTTGACAATATACAGCACCCATCTTCTGTGTGATAACACAATAGTTCTCGCATAATACTCACCAAATCTCACCAAATACCACAAATTACAACAATTCATGTCGAATCGTGCATCTGAAATCTAATCCCTCACGAACATTCATAATTGGAAATATGTCCCGACAGATGAAATCCCCGCGGATCTTATCTCATGAGGGCAAACATCACGCAAATTTTGGCTAGTACTTTTTAGCAACATGGGCAAAAATGGCTCTTTCAAAACAAGAATAACTGGCCAGAACAACAATTGTTCAACGGCGAGATCCTGGGATTTAAAAAAACTTTGTAGGTACATTTTCATTAAACCTGAAAATCGCAAATTGGTAGTTAATAGAAGAATGTTCATAATTCAGGAAACTTTATCAAGTACTCACATTTGTTTTATGCTTTGTCGGCAAGATCGGAGACAAACATCAACACTTTCCTTGATGAGAACGGAATTCTCCGGTAGGCAGCCGTTTCAAAAACGCAAAAATTCCACAATCTCGAAAATTTCCTATCATTTTACCTCGAAACCACAACATCACAAAACAGATCATAAAAGATCAGCAAGAATGCATTCAGGGTGCAGGGACATAAGCCACTCTGTATGTAGTCCGTCTGCGGTACTGGCCTATCAATGGTAAAAACTCAACACCAACGTTTCACTAGCCTCCGCCCCCCCACAATTTGCCACTAATTAACAACTCGGTCAATTAACAGGTGCAAAAATTTTATTTAGTGGTGCATTGAAGCACACTTGAAACTAAGAATTTTGATCAACGACTTCCTAAAAAACTTAATTTTTCACCCAAATTTCACCGGCCGCCCTTTTTTGACATTTGATAACTTGGGCAGTGCACAGTGGGACGAAATCGCGAAAGACTGGCCAAAAGTATAAATGTTCATAAAATGGGCAAAATTCTATTACTCACGGGTTTTTGGAGTCGCTGATTACGAATCCCATATATAAAAAAATCTGAGAACAAAATGGCGCATCCAATATGGCGGACGAGTATGCTAAATAAATATTGGATTATCCTTTAAATTAGTATAAGGGGGTTTCCAGGGTCGCTGATTACGAATCCGATGTCAAAAACTTAAAAAAAAATGGCGGATCCAATATGGCGAACAAGTATGCTAAATAAAATTTTGATTTTTCTCAAATCTATCAATCTACCATTTACCATAACAAACCATGTGAAACCTATACAAAAATTGAGCAAAGAAAAAAGTCTTGAGAGGTCCGGTCTCATTTTCACTAATATTATATTGAGTGTGCTTTGACTTGCAACATATGTGAAAATTAGCTGGAGAGACTTGCATACGTGACTTCAATTCAATTGATTTATATACAGGGTGTTTCTTTTATCTTGAGACAGCGAAATATCTAAAAAAAAAACGCATTTAACGAAAAAAATTTACGTAATAAAAACTCTAAAATTTGAAATGGGAACCTATATTTTTTATTGCAAATTCAGATTCTCGATATAAAAACACGAAAGTTTTATTTGAAAATGTGTTTCGATTCGAGCCAGTTAGCGCAAAAATGAGAAGCTTGCGTTCTAAAAATAAAATTGACCTTTCTAATTTTTTTGCTCCACTATAACCCCCTCATACCAATTTTAAGAAAAATCTAAAATTTATTTAGCATACTCGTCCGCCATTTTGTTCCTTAAGTTTTTGACATCGAATTCGTGTTCAGCGACCCTGAAAATCCCCTTGTACCAATTTCAAGGAAAATCCAAAATTTATTTATCACACTTGTCCGCTATATTAGATCCGCCATTTTGTTTTTTAAGTGTTTGACATCGGATTCGTAATCAGCGACCCTGAAAACCCCCTTATACTCCTTATACCAATTTTAAGGAAAATGCAAAATTTATTTATCATACTCGTCCGCCATATTGGATCCGCAATTTTGTTTTTTAAGTTTTTGACATCGGATTCGTAATCAGCGACTCTGAAAACCCCCTTATACCCCTTGTACCAATTTTAAGGAAAATACAAAATTTATTTAGCATACTCGTCCGCCATATTGGATCCGCAATTTTGTTATTTGAGTTTTTTACATTGGATTCGTAATCAGCGACCCTGAAAACGCCCTTATACCAATTTTAAGGAAAATCCAAATTTATTTAGCATACTCGTCCGCCATATTAGATCCGCCATTCTGTTTTTGGATTTTTTGACATCGGATTCGTAATCAGCGACCCCAAAACCCCTGAGAGATAGAATTTGGCCCATTTCATGAACATTTCATACTTTTGGCGAGCTTTTCGCGATTATGTCCCACTGTGCAGCGTTAGGGAGCAAAAAATGTGATTCGTGGTGTGGTGCATAATGCATATGAGCGCATTTCAAGTTATTCGAGATGGTGTACTTCAAAATTCTGATTTTGAAGATGGGGGATCATCATTCCCCCCCACACACACACACACACACACACACACCTCAACATTCGTAATAACACCTACAACTTTGTGGCGCCAAATGTGTAATGCGCGGTTCATTGAGATGCATTTTGAGCGCATTTGAATCCATATATAGTTAGATATCAAAATTCATTGGTGGGGGGCTAGTGAAACGGACCTTTATCGGAGATCAAAAACAAATTTTCATTCAGATTGGATAATTTTTTTAACATTTCCGTTGGATCTTTCTGAGTTAGATCATCTCTATTGAGAGCATTTACACCGAAACGGAGTCTGAAGACGTCTCTTTGAAAAGATCTTATTATACTGTTAGAATCATCTAAAACAGCATGTTCATCCAATAATTGCTAGACCGAAGCTATCATTTTTTTAGAGTTTCTTATCCTTAGCCTAAAGAGGAAGACAACGATTGCTTGGATCACCGAACGTGATTGACTGTTTTGCAGCGAAATTATCATATTTGAAATTATATTAAACTTTTTCCTAATTTAACCCCTACAAACTTCTGACTGTTTTTCCGAACTGCTATATTCGCCAATTTTGTCTAATAATGGCAAATCACATTTTATAGAAAGAGTTTCCATCACTTTGGATAACCCTAGCAAGTCCCAGATCTTCTTAATGAATTCATTCTAATTTCGCCTACCAAATTAAATTAAAGAATTTGTTGGTAAAATATTGTAAATGATATTTAATAATTTTGCTTATATATAAAAAATAAAAAAACTTAACTACAAATGAAAGATCAACAATATCGGTTATTTTATATTATTCGTAAAGTGTTTCAAGTTCTGACATTGTAATTTTCGTAGAAACTAATTAATCTATTCTATTGGTTACGTGGATTTTAATTTGTGATAATTATTGATTAACTTTAAACTTATATAAGAAACAATATTTTTGGGATTTGTCAAACAATACCTTTTCCTTAAAAATCGGATGAGCTTACCTGTGACAAAAATATCCTCGGCTTTATGAAATTGAATCAGGGAATAATAAACGGTGCTAAGTCCAATCAACCAAATTTTACAGGACTAAACGGTGCTAAGTCCAATTAACCAAATTTTACAGGAGAAGCAAGGAAACTTTCTAGATGATAAACAAACAATACTATTAGTAGTACTGGTACAACATTTTTAATTGTTATAATAATATCTCCATTGTTAAATATTTGTTTAAATCCTATACTGAGCATCTATTTGTTCATAAAATAGAATATTTCAGTATGCCTCATTTATTTAGTTTAAAACTCTTTGAAATTTTAAAATATTTGAATTTGATTAGCTTTCTCTGCACGAATTGTTGAATTTTTTATATAAAAACAAACGAATTTAAATCTTAATGTGTAAAAAAGATCACTGAAAACTTATAAGTTTTCTTATAACAAAATATTAGCTGTTCCTCCACCACTTTGTAAATACTGAGAGGTTCCATGTCAGGAATATCAAAGTTGTTAGCCATAAGAGCGATTTTTTTTAGCTGGAGGAAATAATAGTGTTAGGTAGGTAAGACATTGTGGTAAAATATTTATGAAAAAACTTCAGAATTGTAGAAATTACATCACTTTTAATTTTGTTGATACATTTTTTTTAAAACATTACATCTCAGTCATTTTTAAATCGATTTTAATTAAATGTATAGGTGTTATGTAGAATTTTGTACCCTTTTTCTACAAAAATGGGGTTGTTACATATTTTCAAATAATTTTTTTTCCTAGTAAAATTAAAAGAACACCAAAAAAATAATGTAACTACGGAAGGAAAGTTTTTTTAAATCAAGTTTAAATATTTTTTTAAATGTTTAAATAGTATATTTTTTGAATTTTTGCGGGAAGTATTTTGCAGGAAGTACTTCATTCTGATTAGCGCGGTTGTCCGGTTGGTATGTATATCTATGTATACCATTAAGCCATTTCCCTTTCAGGGTAGGCGTGACACTACCCGATTCGGGTAGTGTTTCTAGGTGGATAGTTTCTTGTAGTAAATAACTACTACAAGTGTGGGCTCACCACACCCACGATGTGCCAACAGCACTCAGTTTTCTCGAATGGTCACCCATCCAAGTACTTACCGCGCCCAACGCTGCTTAACTTCAGTGATCTGATGAGAACTGGTTTTTTTCAGCGTGGTATGGCTGTTGGTGATGGAATATAATATGGCCGCTAGCGACTGAATGGGTAAACAGTAAACATAACCTATTGTAAAAGATACTCAAAATGCCTAGAATTTCACTGAAACCCGGCTTTGTAAAGTGTAACAGTGCGAATGTGCCAAAAGTCGACATGTGGATTTGAAGTTATCTTTGGAAACATTTCATTCTCACGCACTTGAATTATATTATTCATTACTATCTTTTTTAAGGTTTTATATTTTAAGCAAAATTGTATTGCTTTTCGACAATTATAAGTAAATAAATATCTCTGTTAGAAATTGTAAATTAAATTTTCGCCAGCTGTCTGCTAGATACTTCGTTAGCCAATAGATCATTATTCTGATTGGTTACGCGATTTTTGGGAAGTGACGTTTCAAGGTCACAGAGCTTTTGAATAGGGATTTCCATACTTTCCTTAAACATTTTTTTTCTGCACAATGAAGTTTTCAAAATTTTTTTTAAATGCACCAAAATGTTCAGAATTTTATGCAGTATTAAAAAAATATATTACCTAAAATTCATGCAACGACCCCATTAAGAAAAAAAGTCAAAATTTCAAGTAAAAAAATGTCCAAAAATTTTTGATTTTTCGTTTCGAGCTCTTACTTTTTTTCTACTTTTTCCTGTGCAAGTTATTTCTTATGATTTTATCTTTCCTGTAAAAAAAAACCTTGTAGCCTCTTCTGGTTGCCGAGTTATGCACTTTTAAGTTGAAGCGTGCACGCTGAACTGTTTTGTAAAACAGTTGAATTTTTAACAAAAAAGTTAATTTTCAATAAAATAGTTTAATTTTCAACCAAAGAGATTAATCTTCAACCAAAAAAATTAATTATTAACAAAGTAGCATTTTTAACCAAAAGAGGTGAATTTTCAAACCAGAGACAAATTTGCAACTAAAGAAAATTTGTCAGTCAAGAAAAAAAATGCAACGATATTGTGGAATTTTCCAACCAAAAAGGTGAATTTTCTATAAAACAGTTAAATTTTCAATAAAGAAGATAATTTTCAATAAAATAGTTTAATTTTCAAACAAAGAGATGAATCATCAAGCGAAAATAAATCAATTATTAACAAAGAAGCATGTTTAACCAAAAGAGATGAATTTTCAAACCAAAGAGACAAATTAGCAACTAAGAAAGATTTTTCAGTCTAAAAGAAAAAAATTTAAACGAACCTGTGAAATTTTCAAACCAAAAAGGCGAATTTTCTACGAAACAGTTGAATTTTCAACAAAAAAGATAATTTTCAATTTATTTGGCGAATGACATTTCTTAATGAACAAAAACACAAGAGATCTTACGATTGAAATATCAGGGTAGGACATGCCTTCAAAATAAGTACACGATACGTTTACTTACTAGGATATATCTCTGAATTCACTTCAAGGGTTGTTTTATCATCCCTTGAAAATTGAATCCGGAATATCGACATTTCTTAATAACTAAAATCACCCAAAGTTTTTTCTTTCATCTATGAGGATAGGAAATCATATGAAAGTAAGTAGGGAAGGTGTAGTGTAGACGACAAGGATATGTCTTTGAATTTTCGTAAAGGGTTTTTTAATCATCCCTTAATCCATTGGAGCGCGACAGTTGGTTCTCGCGCTTCGGGCTCGATAATATATTTATCTCGCGCTTAGTCTTTGTATTTTCCCCACATTTGTGCACATACCATTTAAAATTAAAGATCAAAGTGATGTGCTGCGATGAGAATTCTACTACTGCCTGCTTGAGCCTTAATGAATATGAAGAGTCTTCAAGAACGTTTATTTTATACCGCTCCCAGAATTTCAAAAATTCACGGTGAATTGACTCTCCTGCTTGCTCTGACCTTGAGCCTAGTCCATTGTTATCTAAAAATCGTACAAAATCCTTTAAATGTGTTAGGAGGACATGAATGTTCAATGTCTCTGAAATTCCCAGGCTTTTAAAGGCCTTACGCAATTCAGTAAAATTAGAATCTATGTTTTCAAGAACTTTTCTGGACGAAAAAGAGCAGTTAACCACTTTGTCCATGGTCTTGAAAACAGTTACATGAGGTACTAAACGCGGAATTCCAATGTCTTTACAAATCTCTGCATTCGTAAGTTTATCAGATACCTTTAAAAGTTTTCGAAATGCGCGATTCGCGTCGTGTTCCTCTTATGCATAGCTAGCGCAAGCGCAGTACCGCTACATGCCAAAGTTGGGATCACTGGACATCCTTACCTGTTGGCAAAGAAGCTCACCGTCGCGAAGAGGATTCATGCAGAGGTTACATGACCGTTGGGTCAATATGCACCCGGAATATGCTCATCAAACTACTCAGAATTTAAGAGATCAGATATCCTTTTTGCGAAAGAACGGATATGAAGCTCTTTATCAACAAGAAGAAGAGCAACATCCTCCAGCGAACATTCCACCCGTTCCAGCACGACCACCTTTGCAGATAGCCGATAATGCCAACATGAGAAGTAGGAGATCTATCCACCAAAAAGTCTTTCTCAGGATGGAACTGTGTTGTTTACGAGAAGGCGGTCTCCCTGCTTAGCGACAGTAGAAGTAACGATACTGCAGTACGTCTGAGTAAGACTCGCGAGCCTATTGCACAGCTTCAGTTCAAAATTGAAACGGCGAGACGGCATGCATCAAATATTCCGTGCGTGATAAGCTACATAACATTAAATAAAAAATTCACTCCAAAAGTTAGGGCACTTGCTCGAAACTTAAGGAAAGCAAATCACACGCTGAACAAGTATAAACTGTTGACCATCAAGCAGCACTGGACGCAAAAAATAAGATCTCTTTCAACAGCGAAACAGCGCCTTGAACGGCGAGTAAAGTGGATTCAGGAAAATTCCACCTTTTCTACTCATCCTTCCCGTCTGTTCAATAAAACGTCACGTGCCGTTAAAAATCCGCCTAGTCGAGGAGAGATTCAAGTCTTCTGGGAACAAGTATATGGAGATACTTATCAGCTAAATGAAGACGCTTCAGATATATCACTCTTTCGTAACTTTTGCCAAAGGCAAAGGTTACAAGGTCCAGAGGAAGAGTGTCCACTAATTACTGCTGAAGAAGTGAAGAAAGTTATCGCTAGAACTAAGAACTTTTCAGCGCCAGGGCCAGATAAAATCAACAACTTTTGGTGGAAGAAGTTTACTTCTACGCACCAACATCTAGCTCGTATATTTACTACTTTCTTAAACGGAGAACAACCCGTCCCGCAGTGGCTAGTGGAAGGACGCACGGTATTGATCCCTAAGACCGGAGATTTGTCAAGTCCAAAGAACTACAGGCCCATAGCTTGTTTAAACACCAGCTACAAGCTATTCACTGGCATCCTCAAAGAGAGGATATTAACATCTATCGAACCGGTATGGAGTGCAATAGTTGAACAACGTGGATGCAAGAGAGGTCTGGCAGGTTGCAGGGAGAACCTGTTAATATACAGGTGTATTACCCAGGACTCGATCAGGTATCGACGCAATCTGTCCATGACTTGGATTGACTACCGTAAGGTATTCGATAACACGAACCGTGAGCTACTTATTAAGCTCATTGAGTGCATGGAGGTGCATCCAAAAATAGTGAGATGCATAAAAGAGCTTATGCTCTTGTGGCGGACAAGATTTGTCATAACATCTGACAAAAGACAAGTGACTACAAGCTATATCACATTTAAGATAGGGGTCTTCCAAGGAGACTCTCTAAGTCCGATACTTTTCTGCATCTCCCTCTTGCCTCTATCTATTGTGCTCCGAGGCAAAAGCTCTGGATACCTATGTGGCCTGCCGAACAAAAGAGAATATAAGGTCAACCACCTTTTCTACATGGACGACCTTGAACTCTTTGCTTCCTCGAAAGAGGACCTTAACATCCTTGTGGAGGCGGTAAATAGGTACTCTAAAGCGATTGGGATGAGCTT
Organism: Andricus curvator; assembly: GCA_932195095.1. Classification (NCBI taxonomy): domain Eukaryota; kingdom Metazoa; phylum Arthropoda; class Insecta; order Hymenoptera; family Cynipidae; genus Andricus; species Andricus curvator. Next base: position 114,524 of record CAKNYM010052991.1, read on the forward strand.
CAGACTGGACAAGTGTGTCTGCGTCCACCTACGCCAAGGAAAACTAGAAACTACATCATCGCGTCACAATCAGGATGTTCAACTCATAGGCGGAAATACCATTCAACATCTTGGTATTGGAGAAACATATACATATCTTGGAATACCGCAAGCGGAAACCCAGGATGTGCGTGTGTTAAAAACGGCCCTTGGAAAAACGTATCGCCAAATTCTCAGAAAAACTTGGGCTTTTGAATTATCTGGAAAGAATAAGATCCAGGTGACCAATATGCTGGCCGTTCCTATACTGCTCTACATGTTTGGTACAGTAAAATGGAACGTCGATGAGTTGAAGCAACTTGACTGAAGCGCACGCAAGATAATGACAATCCATCGATGTCATCATCCTAGATCTTTCGTACCTCGAATATACCTCCCTCGAGATAAAGGGGGTAGAGGCTTGCTGAGCTTAGAGTGTCTTCATCGCAGAACGGTTCTGGCTACAGCCTGCTCAGTTCTAAATAGCACATATTCTCTTATGCGACTCGTACATCAACATGAAGTCGTCAATGCTGCGGCGTTTCTATACCGTGCCGCAGATAGGTCCGCAGAGGAGCTTGGCCTCCCATTTGATTCCAGCGACACTACACATGGCCTAGCATCACTAACACCTTTGGTGCTCAAAAGTCGTGTACAGGAAGCAGAACATACGCTTCTACTAAGAGAACATGCTGACAAGCCCCTTCATGGTAAATTCTATGGCATTATACGTAGAGAAGAGCTCTCGATTGGTCTGTCCAACATGTTTCTCAAGTCTGCTGCATTAAAATCAGAGACTGAGGGATTTTTTTTGCCTGTCAAGACGGCGTTATAGACACCTCAGTTTACTGCGAGCGCATAATGAATATACCTGTAGGCGATACCAACTGCCGAGCGTGCAAGCAAGAGCCAGAAACACTTGGACATGTTCTCAGTGGATGCTCAAAATATGCACGCTACGGGTACATAGAGAGACACAATGCGGCTCTAAAAGTGTTATATTACCATCTTAGGCACTTCTATGGTGTTGATATATTGCCCGTCTTGACATACGCCTAGGAGGAGCTCGAGTCCGTTGTGAATGATCAGTGTAAGATCTACTGGAATTTCTCATTCTCCACCACTCAACGTATCAGTGCTACGAAGCCTGATATTGTCCTCCAAGATCTGAAGAACAAGATCATTTACGTGATTGAATTATCGGCACCAGCCGATGGTAATATCACGGCAAAGGAGGAAGAAAAACGGGCGAAATATCAAGCACTTCTTTTCGAGCTGAGCAGGCTCTACCAAGGCTTCAAAGTCCATCTTGTAGTTCTCATAATCGGCTGTCTTGGAGGTATAAAAGCTTCATTTATTAGCCAACTCAACGAGATTCCGATTTGCCAGCGTCAGGCTCATTCCATCGCGAACCGGATGCAAAAGGATGTTTTTCTGGGATCACTTCATCTGGTCCGTCAACACTGTTCCTCATAACATTCTACAAAGATTGGTAGCTCTAAAAAAGTATCCAGAGGTGAAACTTCATCTCCAACTGTCCCGTCTGCCGCGTAAGATCATCCGCGGCTAGAGACCTGACTCCAAGGAAGAGTGTTGCCCGATGTTATCTCGCGTAAATTTCCCGCTCTTGCTTACCTTCTAGGACAGAAGGAGCAGAAGCGGATGACGTACACGTTCCAGTTGCGTCGGGATTGGTTTCTTTATGGAACCATGATCGTAGCTTCCGGAGCCTACAACTTCTTATAAATAAGAAATAATAAACAATTCATGTGATTGAACATATTTCTTTAAGGCTTGCGTTTACGTTTCTACCGCCTATAGTTTTTATCCACTTGGTACTATTGAAGAACAATTGTATCCTGCACCTCTGACCTACAACGAAAGCAATGCTATATTGTTCGTATTTTCTAAAAACAAGATTGGTCAAAGAAAAGAATAGCGATATTCACACACAAAAATTCATTTACAAAAGCAATAGCAGAAGGAATATTACTGACGAGACACTGCACAGTGGGCTGAATCGGGAATTTACTATTCAAAATCACTTACAGCCTACAATTCTTAACCGATTTCCAAATTCTTTTTTTAGAAGTGATCAGCAATAGTTGCATAAGAATGCCTATGGATTAGATTTTTCAATTTTTATCATTTTCTATTTTATATCTAAATAAACAAAGAGCAAAAATGAGACATTTCTAATTATTATTTTTTATCTTCAAATAAATAACCTAATTAATCTAATTCTCAATGAAAATTATTGTCGAAGTATTTAAAGAATATAAATGATGAACAAAATATCGAATCTAATTGTTATAAACAAATTATATTAACAAAATGTCAACATCGTGAAAATTTTGCTTGCAAAGGATATTCGTGGGTTGGAATTGTTTAATTTTAACAGCAGGTTCTTATTCGATCATGAAAATTTGTTGTCTGGTATAATTTGTTTATTATATAAACAAATGCATAGTTTAGCCATTAATTGGCAGAAAGTAATCGTAAAGTTTGGTCATTTGTAGACAAAAAGTAATCGTTTTTCTCTCTATTCGTTTTCAAATTACATAAGTAGTGATGTATAGTGACGAAGAATTGTCAATCAACATTATTTGTTTATTTTATAAAAAATTGTATAAACAAATGCATAGTTTGACCATTTATAGATAGAAAGTAACCGTTTTTCTTTCTGATCGTCTTTAAATTATATTAATAGTGACTTTTAGTGATGCAGATTTGTCATTCGACATTATTTGTTTATTTTATAAACAAATGCATAGTTTGGCAATTTATGGGCAGAAAGTAATTGTTTTTCATTCTGAACGCCTTCAAATTATATAAGTGGTGGTGTTCAGTTATGAATAATTGTAATTCGACATTATTTGTTTATTTTATATACAAATGCATAGTTTGTCCATTTATAGACAGAAAGTAATCGTTTTTTTCTGATCGTCTTCAAATTGTATAAGTGATGATGTTTAGTTGTGAAGACTTCTTGTTCGATATTATTTGTTTATTTTATAAATTAATTTTATAAATAAATGCATAGTTTGGCCATTTGTAGACAAAAAGTATTCTTTTCTTATTATTTCCTCCAAATTATAGCACTGGAAATGTTTTGTGATGTTTTAGATGGATCCTGAAATTATTGAGATGATTGACAAGTAGGAAGCTATGTAATTCTTCTAAAACATCTCAAAATATGTCCAGTGATATCATTAGAAGGCAATGATAAAAAAATATTAATTATTGTCTACAAATGGCTAAACTATGCATTCGTTCATGAAACTTATTTATAAAATAAACAAATAATATCGGACAAGATGTCTTCACCACTAAACATCATCACTTATACAATTTGAAGACGATCAGAAAGAAAAACGATTACTATAAATGGACAAACTATGCATTTGTTTATAAAATTTGTTTGTAGAATAAACAAATAATATTGAATGACAAGTCTGCATCACTAAAAATCACCACTAATATAATTTAAAGACGATCAGAAAGAAAAACAGTTACTTTCCCACATAGCACACTTTCCGAAAAAACCAGGTCTGTCCCAGGTTTAGACTTATGCTTTTCCCGAAAAAACCTGGGACAGACATAGCTTTTTCGGGAAGTATGCTATGTGAGTTTCTATCTATAAATGGTCGAAGTATGCATTTTTTCATAAAATTTGTTTATAAAATAAACAAATAATATCGATTGACAATTCTTCGTTACTAAACATCACTACTTATGTATGTTGAAGGCGAGTAGAGAGAAAAATGATTACTTTCTGTCTATAAATGACCAAACTATGCATTTGTTTATAAAATAAACAAATTATACCAAACAACAAATTTTCATGATCAAATATGATCCTGTCGAAAAAATCAACCAATTTCAACTCACAAATATACTTTGCAAGCAAAATTTCCAAGATGTTGACATTCTGTTAATATAATTTGTTTAATTCAAGTAGATTCGATATCCTGCTAATTATTTATATTCTTTAGATGCTTCGACATTCATTTACATCGAGAATGGGATTAATTGAGTTATTTATTTAGAGATTAAAAATAATAATTAAAAAATTTCTCATTTTCGCTCACTGTTTATTTATATAAAAAATAGAAAATGACGAAAATTGAAACATCTAATCCATAGACGCTGTTACGCAACTATCGCTGATTAATCCTGAAAAAAATTGGAAAATCGGTTAAAAATTGTAGGCTGTAGGTGGTTTTGAAAAGTAAATTCTCGATTCAGCCCACTGTGCACTGGCTAACGATGCTAAAGACTTGTCATTCTGTATTTACAGACTACCCATGGGTAAATTTCTTTTATTCGTAATGAGTAATAATAAAAATTTTTAATTCATAATAATTATTGTTATTCATGGTTATTTATGCATTTATTATACTGGTCTTAAAACCTGAAGATTTCTTGAATTATCTCTCAAATTTAATGAGAGTACAAATCTTATCAACATTTTTGCTGTTTCATCATTTTTTAATCTGAAATTATCAATTCTGTATGTATCTAAATATTGTTATCATTACAAAGAGCTTTTACCTGGCTGGTGGCTACGCAAACAATTTACTTGGTGGCAATGGTATTCTAGTAGAAATGGGATTCTGAGTGTTTCACATGATTAGCCTGGATGGAAATTGGAAATGCAGTAGCAGATATAATATCTATTGATGTGATCTGCAATGCCTTAATAGCATGTGCATGGGAAACTGGTATTAAAAAGCTCAGGTAATTCGTAAAAAAATATACATTTTTTCATTTTCCTGTAATTAATTTCACTTTAAATAGTTTTTACAACTGTCTTTTATTTGATTCAATCATACTTATTGTATTAATTTTACAGAAATGATGGAGTGCCCGTGTACAATTATGTCTCTGGACCGGAAAATCCAAATACTTGGAATAAATTTCCACAAATCATGTATAATTATGGCGAGATATACGTTCCAATTATATTGGTTACATAAATAAAGACAAAAGTCAACGGCAACTTCCAGACAAGTGTATATATTGTTATATTATATTGTATATTATTGTACGTGAACTTTCGTAAAATCATACCCCATATTTATTTTATTCAATTTCTTTGTTCACTTTACCTTCCAGCTGTATTAGTTGATCTTGTTATCAAGTTGATGGGAAGAAAACCTATGTGAGTTACATATGACTAGTATTATTAATTTTATTTTCGATTATTATTATATTACTAATAAAACTACAAAATAAGATTCCAATTGTCATTGACAATAATTTTAAAATACTTATTTTATTCAATTCTGAATGCTTGATCCTAAGATGATTTCACTTTTAGGGCGGGAGTTTAAACATGAATTTCTTCGATTTTCATTATTTGAATTGCAAAGACACAATAATTCTAAAAACGTACAGTCGTCAATCTTTTTTCGAAATTGATTAAGTTTTTAGGCTTCCCATTTTATATTGCTGAATTATAAAATAGATCGATTTCGAATATATAGAGTTTTATAATTTTATTTTTTAAATTATACAATGTTGAAGGCACAAAATTTGATATTTTACTATTCTAACTATTTCAAATTCAAAAATATTCAATTTGGAATGCATTGAGTTTATTTAATTACAAGCTTTCCAACTAAAATTTGTGCTTCAATTTTATATTTTACTATTTTCGACGACTTCAATTTGACACCATACAAGTTAAACATTCAAATTTAACATTATTTTACTATTAAAGCTTCTATTATGAAGATATACAATTCTATAATATATGAAATTGAAAGCACTCCTTTTGAATATTTAAGTCTAAAATTATGCCATTTTGAACGTTTTAACCTTAAAACTGTTTTATGTCAAACGATTTCAATTACAAATTCTGGACGCTTCCAACTCAAAACTGACTATTAGGGCTTCCTAATTTTTAATCTATAATTTTGCAACATTTAAAATTCGTGCAATGTTTAATATAAGCATTAGAAAAAATTTTCAATTAAAAAGTTGTTCAAGTATTAAGGCTCTAAATTTGTAATGAAATAATTCTACAATCCGGGAATAACGGCAAATAACAGTATTTTTTTAGATTTCAGTGTTCACTGGTCACCTTCATTTGTGTCAATATTATTTTTAATATGGGATCCTACAGCTGGACTGATATATTTTGGACACATTTAGAAATATAACTCCTGAAAATACAAAAAGGGTTTTAAGGAAAATGAAAGTGTAAGTCAAATGAAAGATAGTATAGGAAATTACAAGTTGAATTTGCGTTTAAAATTTCACTAAAATAATATATAATAATAATTAATTTTATTTGATTCACTAATAATAATAATAATTATTACTCAATACGATAATAATAAACTTGTTTATTTTCATACTATACGCACTGCATCACGTAGTCAGGATATCTTTTGTGTACTTCGTTCTCTGGTCCCTTTGGAAAATATTCTCTTTTTTATGGAATTGATAACAATATTCACTAAATTAAAAAGAACTTCCTGAATAGAAAAATTTGCAATCCGTAGCCATCTGAGTATTACAAATTAGTTAGAATTAAAATAAATGATTTTAGTTTTCATATTTAAATTTGCAATTTTAAAATTCTTAATGAATTCGATAGAATATCCGGAGGAAAATGACTTTCGTGAAATAAATTAGCTTTTCATGCGAGAAGTATTTAATTAGCAAATATTGGTCATTATTGTAAAAGTAATAATTATTATTTTCAAACATATATACTTTAGGATTTTCATGAACAAAAGAAATAATACAAAATTACACAGCGGTAACCTTTGGAGGGGGAAACATGTCTCAACTCTCCCCAGAGGCTCTCTAATCTTTTCAACTTGGAAGGCGGATGTGCGGAAAAGGTTAAGTTATTCTAATTTTTATTGCAAAAACGAAAAAAAACAATCGAAGCAAACGAAACCGAAGAAAAAGCTTTGAATTTTGATGAACTACGTCAAATATATATGAGAAAAAGCATATTTTTTTAAATACCAATTAAAATGCAATAAAATAAAATAGTTTTTAGAATATCATTATATTTGTATGGAGAAGACTTGAAATAAATTTCAAAACGTAATAAATAAAGTATGAAATAAAAATAAAACCAAGTTCAAGTTTGTTATTTTTAAAATATCAAAAAATACTAAAAATCTAGGGACAAATTATACAAAAAAGGAATTAATCCCGTGAATAAGACCTTCCATATCTAAATATCTCAAATATGAGGTAAGAAGGTTCAGGTTAAAAGAATTTTTTTGTGGCGAAAATTTAAAGTACTTATTTTTGGAAAAAGGGCAATAAGCAATGTACCATTTTGGATGCCGATCTAAGATATTTAGTTCACATATATAATCTAAGGTTGAATGTCAAAAGTCAGCAAATTTTACTCATGCTTTTTTACTTGGACGAAAGAAAGGTTTACTCAAAGGATTTCTAAATTGCTCGGTTGGAAGATAGTAGTGTGTATATGGGTATATAGGTATAAAGTAGGTAGGTATATAGGTATGAGGTAGATAGGTATATAAGTGTTAGGTATAGATATTTTAGATTGATCTGGAATTCTCGTGTAATTTATTTAAATGACACGTTTATTCCGCAACACTGCTCCGACCCAGGTTGCTGATCAATCTCTCTAGCGATCACCCCAAGTGAAGAGCCTCACAAAATTGTTATGTATGGTTCCCCACTTGGGCCCATTAGTATCCAAGGTCTTTGTTTCAGGCGTCATTCATTCTATTGTCACTCTGTTTACAAACTATTTGTCGCCACACTTTTCTGTCCTGGCATACTACTCTAGCTTCCTTCACGTCCATGCATTTTTTCATGGAAGCTCTTGTGTTTCTATGGCTTCTTAGAGTTTATAATTTTATAATATTCCAAGGATTTTAATTCAAAGATTATATCATAGCCATGTAATCAAAATCGTATTGCAAGCATGTGGAAATTGAGTAATTCAAATGGTTACGAAATTATTTGCAGTTTTTTTAGAGAAAAAATTTGGATTTTTATAAAATAACCTTCGCCCAGTTAAAAAAAAAACAAATAAAGAATAGCCTTAGTAAAATTTGCCGACCTTTGCATATTAGGACATTAGGTTATGCTCATACATGAAGCGATAGTAAAAAGAAGCTACATTTGAATATTGATAGTGGTTAATAGTAAAACATTAATGTATGTGATATAACATTCAGTTTTGTGCGACTGAGAAATTATATAATTAAATGCAATGCATAGTAGTGCGTAGGGGCAGAATCGACTAGTTTTTGTGTCATTATGATAACAAATTTGGAATTATTGCAAAATTTCAGTTTCCTCTATAGCTTCCCGTAAAATCGCCAAATGGTGCATAATGCACTGTTGTAGAGCACACGCTTCAATTATTGAACCATCCATGCTCGTGTAATTTGGCGCAGACGTTAACTCGTATGCGATTGTATACAAAACAGAAGCACAAATCACCTGTGATTTCTCTCTGCACGTCAAAATTCTGCATAGCGCGTGAACTCAAAAGCCCAGTTCAGAAATATTAATAAACATTATCCTCTTTTAACGTCAATTGAACGAACGCATTAAAATCCAATATAGGCACCGATTTTAATTTATGGCACACTATCCTGCAGTTAATGCTTTCATTTGCAAGTTATTTAAATAACTAAATACGAAGTTAAATAAACAAAGATAAACAGCAGTGGGTAATGATGAGGTGTGCAAACGTTAGACTATAGCGGGCAATAAAACTTAGAAAATAATTGAATCTAAGATTGTTTATATTGAATTATACTAAATTATGAAACTTTGATTTTCACCAATTAGGAGATCTCAATTTATAACATCGAGGTATCGCAGTTTATAATTTATTCTAGTAAGTAGATTTCTTTAAAATTTTATACGGAAGTATAAATATAACCTAGGGTACAAAATTAAATCTTGGCTGTTAACTTATAGAATAAAAACTAAAATATAAATCTATACTGAAAAATGAATATAAACTTTTATAAATCAAATTGCACAGAATATTTCTGCATAGAATATTCTAGAATATTCATAGAATATTCTGTATAGGAATATAACATTTTATAATTAAATGTTCTTTTTTGAAAAATAGTGAAAAATTATTCGTTTCTTTCATATGAATAATATGAAATAGAAAATGCAAATATTAATTACCGGATAAAAGCAATAGGATAGAAACTCTTTGAATTCATTACAAATTTGTTTTAGTCTATCTTCTCTGTTTTAACATTAAGTTAGGACAGATTCATTGGAAATAATGCAACAAATATTCTGTTGTGATTCGAACAATAAATGCTTGGACGGAATTGATTTTCGTGCTGACGAACTAAGTCCTACAATATTTATTCGTTTTAGCAAAATAGTAAAGTGCATTGAAGCTAAAAATGTATGTAAAACTAATCTCGCTATATTTACAAAAGGTAATAAATATGTACAAATTACAGTATCATACACTGCAAATATTACTAAATATTCTTTCGAATTTTGAAATTAGTTTGTTTTTGCGAAAATAACTTTATCGGCAATTACACGATTATTTTCATGAATCGAATATTGCGAATCTACTACAATAAGATGAACACCACAGCTTTCTGCTGCTATTAATTCTACTTGACAACTACCTTGTGAACGAGAATCAACTTTTGTTTATATATTTTACGTAAATCCATAGTTAATATTTATGATAATATTTACTCTACATTCTATAATGAATCATGTATGAATATACGGTTCAACCTAATTATTGCAAAATTATTATATATTTTTTATTAAAATTAAATTATATATTATTATATATTGTAGACTTGTCCCACTGTTTTAATAAACAACAAAAATTTTCCCATTCCGTCACTGAAATTTCAGTAAGTTTTTTCACTGATATTCAAACGAATATAGACGGTGTATCAGTAAAATTGCACTGATAGGGAAGCTTTGTAGTCCTAACAATTTCAAATATTTTAAAACTGATTTAATTCACCGTTTCTCAATTGATGAATGTCTAATACAACGTTCTATGCAATTTTTAGGGTGTGTGTGTGATATTCTCCCTTTTTTGTTAACACAATAACTTAAAGACGTTTGTACCCTGGTGAAAAAAAATTTTTACATGAAAATACAACATTTCTACAACTGTAATTTTTTGTTAAAATATGCACTTTTTCGTAAAAAAATGTACAAAATTTAACAAATAAATACAAATAGCTAATTTTGTGTGTATTTTCTTGTAGAAAAGTAAAAAAATTAGCAATAAACTAATCTACTAGGTATTACAGAAAATTAGAAGGTTTTGCTTTTTTTTAATTTTGGTGTTTGACATCATAAAACGCTAATTTTACGTAAATTATTGTAGAATATTACGAATCTTTACAAAAAAAAACAAGATTTCACAAGAGTTGACATATTTGAAAACTGTACTTAAAATTATGTTGTAAATACTGATAATTTATTGTAGAAAATGTATAAATTTAAACAAAAAAATACATATTTCTACAAGCAATACTTTTAGAATTCGCATCAGCGTGTCGACTTGTACTTTACTGTCAATTTTTGTAAAACATGCAATATATAAGTTTTCACAAGAAACTACAATTTAAAAAAAATATATTACACTATTAACAAGAACTTTTGCTATTACAAGAAATCACATATCTAGCAACAATTTCAGTTGTGCAACCTTTTCTTTACATTAAAATATTACCTACCACATCGATTAAACGTAATTTCGATTCAGAAATATTTTTTATTTCTCAAAATAATTTTATGTAAATTAATTCAGACAGAAAAGGAATTTTAATGAAAGAAAAACTTATTTGAGTATGTATAAGTTTATTTTTCAAAATATTAAGATTCACTGCCGCAGTCATCGCAGTTGCATTATTAATAAAAACGATGAATTTAATAAATTATATCAGTTGTTAAAAACACACATAACTTAAGTTCCGTATCGAATCAAGAGTGATGATTATCTTTAAAATAATATCAAACATATTAAAAATCCAAAATAAAGCCGGCAACATTCAGCCAAAATTCTAATTATTGTATTTAAAAACAATAATTTTAAGAGAATATTTTTAAAGATTCAAAACAGAAGGAAACTGTTTTTGATTATTAAATGACAATTAATCAAATATAATTTGGAAAAAAAATCGAGTAGGTTTAATATATATCAAGAAGTTTCGAAAAGATTACAAAATAATTTTACACTTAAAAATATTTCAAAACATTTTTAAAAATGTAGATTGTTGAAGATTTCGAACACAAAATTTCGAAACTTTTTTAACATTTTGCAAGGTTTCAAAAGAATGCAATTTTTTATCAAAATTCCTAGAAAAACTGAAAATTAATTTTTTCATTACATTCCTGGAACATTTTTAAATTATTTTTTTAACAAATATTTAAGAGAATATTTAAAAAGATTTCAAAACCAATTTTGATGTACAAATTAATGTTTCTAGTTTGAAATTGCTTAAAATGATATAATTTTGAGAATTTATAAATTTGTTGATTCATTCTTCGATTTATAGCATTGGAAATAATAGCGTGGATTTCCATTTTTTTTAATCTTTAAATTGTAAAATGTGTGAGAGTTAAAAATTTTGCAGTATAAAGACTTTGAATTAAAAAATATTCATTCGAAAAGTGTTCAAAGCTTCCATTTTATACGCGTGAATTATTGAGCGCTTGAATTAAAAAAGTTTTAAGCTTTAATCTTAAAAGTTTCAAATTCATACTTTTTGAGTGTTCTAATTTGCAGTTCAGTTTTTATAACTTCAAATGAAAAAATTTGTATTTTCAAGAGATCGAATCTTTTGATTTCAATGACCGTCATCAATTCTTTCTCAATTGTTCAATTTTTATTCGCAGTCAAAAAGTTGTTCTTTTTCGACCCCGGAAGACAAACATTGAGAATATTACAAAGACATAATTTTATGGTGCCCAATCGATTTCTATATATTTGAAAAAAAAACTTCATTATTTTATATTATTCATTATTGGCTTTTAATATTCTACCATTCCTTCAAAGTTTAAACATATAAGCTTTTTTGGTAATAGCGACCATGCACAAATCTTAATTTAAAATTACCTCATTGAAATATTCTACATATTTATCAGCCTAGGTCGAAAAGGAACAACTTCTTGGCTGCAAAACCTGTAAAATTCTGTAGATTTTTGTAGTTGTAAATTCTTTTAGTTGTACTTTTTTGTAAATTCTTGTACGAAATTAAAACTAAAATAAAATATATCAATATAAAATAGAATACAAAAAAGTACAAAATTCTTCCCAATAATAGAAAAAGTTGTACTTTCCTGTAATTAAAGTTGTAATTTATTGTATTTATTTGTAGATTCTTGTAAAAATGGTTTTAGTTTTTTGTACTTTTTTGTACAAATGTTTCCACCAGGGTAGATAAAATTAAAAAATTTGGACTTCTCATTTTCAGTACTCATATCTCAAAACTCATGCAAGGATTTCTAAAAAAAATTCATTACATTTTTTAGCACTCTTCAATGTTTTAAAGATGGGTTTTTCTATATAAAAACTTTTTAAATTAACATACTTCAAAGTTGCTGTAAGAATAAAAAAGTCTCCTGGATTACATAAAAGGAACAAAGTTATTTGAGGCTACGCATTTTTTCATGAAACGAGGTGGGAGTTTTCAAATTGGCAATCTAAGATCAATGTGGAATAAACTTTTTAAACTATACAAAGAATTTTTTTACTTTGATATAACATATATTGAATGGTATCACGTAATTTACACAAATTGTGAGGGCCTTAAGATATTGTACATAATGAAAGAAGATATACGTCCTGAATCGAAAAAATTGCTTAACGCAAATATACGAGATATTAGCATTTCCAGAATCGTAGTAAAATAATAAATATACAAATATTATGCATAACCCCGTGTCAAGTGACAGAGTAAACAGAGCCTGAAAGTTATTGCTTTTCATATTCATATCTCTGTGTCTTCCGCGTAACACACACGTAATAGAATACGTAAGTCATACAAACTGATTCTTTGATTATGTTGAAAATAATTTGAGTTCTTAAAAATTGAGAGAATAATTATAGTTCGCCTCCAAAAATCATTCTAATATTTTTTGCACTAAGATGAACTTTACAGATGGTCAGTATAAATATAATTTGGTCAGTCACATGTAGCACACATAAACAGTATAATTATTCACAAAGTGAAGTAGGAACAATTAATCTTTTTGTGAAAAGAATACTTCTAAGTTCCCAGAAACTTCTTCTGCATTTTTACATTCAAATTCGTTAGTTATTATGTCAGAAATTCAACAATTTTACACTGACGAGAATAATTTTTTCACGAGTGAGCTTATCAGGTTTTTAAGAAATATATATTGTTTTGCAAACCCCAAAAATATTTTTTCTTATATCAGTTTAAAGTTAAGCAATAATTAGCAAAAATTAGAATCTTTTCAAGTAATCAATATAATTGATTAATTACGTTCCACAAAAATAAAAATTTTAGAACTTTAAACACTTGACGAATAATGTAGAAAAAAATATATTTTTTAATTTTTAATTTGTATAAGTATTTTTAAGTTATTAAAGAGATTATTAAATGTTAGTCACAATATTTAAAAAATTATTTTCTATTCAATTTAATAAGAAAAAAAAATTTGATAATGTTACAGTATCAGAAATGAAGTATTTAAAAAATTGGGTGTAGTCTCCTCGTAGCAGAAAATGTGGAAAAAGTGGGTATAAGTATAGCTTTACACTTTGGAATAGCATTTGAAAAATTAACAAAATTAAAATTATCCCATTTTTAACTGTCAGGAGGCACAGGATTTATTGGAAAACTCCTTAGAGAAAATTATTACGTAGTTGTCCTGGCATAGGAACTATCCACATTCTCGTGAGGATGAAAAGAGGAGTAAAACCGGACAATAGGATCAAGGAATACCTTGATTCACCGGTAATTAGGCATTTTCACTTCATAGTCAGCTCACTTCACTTCGTTAACTGCTGGCGGGAAAACAATGGATCAAATGCATGGGATTCGCTCCATTTTTATAAACCATTTTTATTTTTTTTTATAATAAAATGACAATAATTATTATTTATTACGAAGATATAACATAAATAAAGTTTTGTCCCATGCATTTGGTCCATTGTTTTCCCCTCAGCACTCAACGAAGTGAAGTTGGCTGGTGGTTGAAGTGAAAATACCTAATTAATTTAGAAATTTAACTTTTAACAATGTTGTCAACAGTTATAAATTTTGAACATTTTATAAATTCTTGTGAAATTCCTACATGCTCAAATAGGTTTTATCAAATTAGAACAAAATAAACGATAAATCTATCATATCACTCAAAAATGTCTTGGGCTCTTTTTTTAAGAAGTTTAATAAATTACAAGCAGCACTTTTAGACAAAAAAATAACTTCCTTATTATCGAAATTAGAAGGATTTAAGATATAATCCAAAATCCTTATTTTTGGGTTTGAAGAAATTAATTTTAGGTTTTACTTTTGAATACAGATTTTGGTTTACTGAAGAATGTAAATTCAAAATACACTCATACCTCGCTATGATGCCAGTCTTAGGTCTAGATGGCACAGTATGGCACAGCAGCGCCCAGAAAGGCGCGATGTAAACAAACTTCTGATACAGCACTGACTATCCAAGTATATAGGCTGTCAAGGAAGTCTCAGGGGGGGGGGGGGGGAGCACTCAAACATGAAGATGGCGTTATAGCGGGGGGCATTATAACGAGGTATGAGTGTACAAAAAAAGTCTTTGGCATAAGAGGCGATGCACAAAAGATGGTTTGGGAATGAGTGTGGATGATCGAGCACTTACTACAAAAAAGTTCAAGTTATTGTAGTTATAAGAAAGATTCTTTACACTTCGCCCCCTGGTGGAACACCGACGCACGCGTCATATCTGTGAGATACACAAATCGGTGAATTGAAAAAATAAATACTAAAACTGGATTTTTCGCATTTCCCGGGTGAAAAGGTGCACACATAAATAAAGAAGGCCATAAATATAAAAAAAACAAAAACTGCAAAAACCAAAAAAAAAAAAAAAAAAAAAAAAAAAACTCAACAAAACTGTTGAGTAATAAGAGTGTGAGGAAGAGAGGGGAGTTGGACGACGCGACGTCCTGCACCATGCGCCTAAACAGTGATGAAAAACGCTTAACTATGTATCTGTCAGATACAGCGCGTGTACTGGAGTGTTAATGTATTGTATATAATTACTGATTCAGTGATATTCATAAAGTGCAGCATTTTGTGATTCAATTTGTAAAGTATAGTGATAAAATATGTGTGATAAAATATAATAAATATCACGGCATTTCAAATATATTTAAACAACATTTTAGGTATCCATTACTTTCCACGCCGCAGCTACAGTAAGATTTGATGAAACTGTGGCGACTGCTGTTTCAATCAGTGTCAACAGTTTTACGGAAATTATAAATATATCCAGGGAATGTGATCGACTTAAGGTGAAACATTTTATTCCATAGAAAGCTTCTAAGAAATTTTGAATTAATATTTAGTAATTATAAACGATTTATGTCATTGAACATATTTTTATTTAAGGGCGGCGTTCATGTTTCTAGCACCTATCATTTCTGTACCCTTGACACTATTAAAGAAGAATTGAAAGCTGCACCTCTGACCTACTACGAAAGCAATGTTATTGTACCTATCATCGAAAAGCAAGATTGGTCAGAAAATATTAATTAGCATAAATATCAATGATGCAAAGGTATTTACTTTTTACTTTGCAAATAAAGTTTTTCAAGTACGATAATAATGCGAAATGTTTAATTGTAGTATCATTGAAGAATGGCCAAGTACTTACTCATTCACAAAAGCAATAGCAGAAGGAATTGTTGCTGACAAGGCTAAAGACTTGCCATTATGTATGTACAGGCCATTCATTGGTATTTTTTTCTTTATTCATAAATTATAATGCAAGTTCATAATTCATAAAAAAAATATTGTTATTTATTTGTCATAGTGGAATTCTGCAATTAGCTTTGAAAACTTTTTAAGATTAAAAACCTGATCAATAATTTTTCTGTTTCATTCTTTACTTTACGAAATTATTTATAAGGTGATCCACATTTTCTTTTGCTTAAAGTGAGAAGTTGTAGGCTCCGGAAGCTACGATCATGATTCCTTAAAGCAAACAATCCCTATGCAACCGGAACGTATACGTCATCCACTCCTGCTCCTTATGTCCTAGAAGGTAAGCAAGTGCGGAAATTTCACGCAAGAGACTTCATACAACACTGTTCCTTGGAGTCCGGTCTGTAGCTATGAATGACCTTACGCTGCAGACGACACAGTTGTGGATGAAGGTTTCATCTTTGCATACTTTTAAAGCGCTACTAATCTTTGTATAGTATCCTGAGGAACAGTGTTGACGGACCAGATGAAGTGAAGAACAGCCTTTTGCATCCTGTTCGCGATGGAATGAGCCGGACGCTGGCAAGCCGGAATCTTGTTGAGTTGGCTAAGAAATGAAGCTTTCATACCTCCAAGACAGCCGATCATTAGAACTACAAGATGGAATAATCTAAAAAAAATTACAATTTGTTGGTAATGATAATTAAATTTAATCATTAATTAATTAATTTAATCATTTAATCATCATTAAGGTACAGCCTGCTTAGCTCGAAAAGAAGTGCTTGATATTTCGCCCGTTTTTCTTCCTCCTTTGCCGTGATATTACCATCGGCTGGTGCAGATAATTCAATCACGTAAATGATCTTGGTCTTCAGATCTTGGAGGACAATATCAGGCTTCGTAGCACTGATACGTTGAGTGGTGGAGAATGAGAAATTCCAGTAGATCTTCAACTGATCATTCTCCACAACGGACTCGAGTTCCCCTGGGCGTATGACAAGACGGGCAACAGATCAACACCATAGAAGTGCCTAAGATGGTAATATAACACTTTTAGAGTTGCAATTTGTCTCTCTATGTACCCGTAGCGTGCATATTTTGAGCATCCACTGAGAACATGTCCAAGTGTGTCTGGCTCTTGCTTGCACGCTCGGCAGTTGGTATCGCCTACAGGTACATTCATTATGCGCTCGCGGTAAACTAAGGTGTCTATAACGCCGTCTTGACAGGCAAAAAGAAATCCGTCAGTCTCTGATCTCAATCCAGCAGACTGGAGAAACATGTTGGACAGACCCATCGAGAGCGCTTCTCTACGTATGATGCCGTAGAACAGGCCTGCCCAAGTAGGGGAAAACTGCTCATTCGCCACATTTTCGAGTTCCACCACCACAGGCTTGCCGTAGAATTTACCATGAAGGGGCTTATCAGCATGTTCTCTTAGTAGAAGCGTATGTTCTACTTCCTGTACACGACTTTTGAGCACCAAAGGTGTGAGTGATGCTAGGGCATGAGTAGTGTCGCTGGAATCAAATAGGAGGTCAAGCTCCTCTGCGGCCCTATCTGCGGCACGGTATAGAAACGCCGCAGCATTGACGACTTCATGTTGATGTACGGGTCGCATAAGAGAATCTGTGCTATTTAGAACTTAGCAGGCTGTAGCTAGAACCGTTCTTCGATGAAGATACTCTAAGCTTAGCAAGCCTCTACCCCCTTTATCTGGAGGGAGGTATATTCGAGATACGGAAGATCTAGGATGATGACTTCGATGGATTGTCATCATCTTGCGTGTGCTTCGGTCAAGTTGCTTCAACTCATCGACTTTCCATTTTACTGCACGAAACGTGTAGAGTATTATTATTATTGTTAAGGTTGAGACCAGTGCTGTAACGGAAAATTTTGACGCTCTGGGCAAAAGCAGATCAGTGCGCCCTTCATATAACCCCCCCCCCCCTCCCAACCCTCCACGCAAAAAAATCAGATTTCATTTTAATTTCATGGTCAAAATTATAAATACAATAAATTAAAAAATATAATCGCTTTATTTCAAATACATTTTTATAACATTTCGATTTCAATTGACAACTTAGCCAAACTTGTTAATCGTATTCGTCCCATAGTTGATCTTAAATAGGTTTTGATTACTTAAGTTTACTAAAACTTCTTTCATTAGAAGCAACCGTAACTGGAAACGTTAAAAATAAGCGCAATGCAATGCAGAGATTCGAATATGATTCAGTTAAATTGAAATAAAAAAGCAATTGCAACACATCTGAAGGTGAACAAGAAAAGAAGTCGGAAGAGAGCTTCGGCGCTTGATGTTTAAAGCTTTCGATTTCACATTGAATATCAAACTCGTGTAAATTCTGATCATATATGTGTGCTAATGCTTCCGCATCTTTTTTTAGATCTGCAACGCTTTTTTCTTCCAAAGTATCCCCGCGAAGAAAAGAAAAATTGCTAACAACTTGTTTTGTTTCCTCGAAACGCCATTTTATTTGTTTTAATAATGTGTCGAGAACTGGATTTATTTGCAAATAAAATTTTTGTTTTAAAGTTTGATGACAACCATCATCTTCTGATTCGTCTAAATCTATTTACTTTGCTTTACGGTTTCTCTTACTGGGAAAGCTAGCTTGGATACCTACACTCTCTGATATTTTCACCGGATCTTGAATTTCAGAATTGAACCCCTCTTCACGCATTTTCTGTAAAGTACTGCAAAGTCCGTCGAGCAATTTTATCGACTTATCATGCCTTTGTATCGCAATGCTTTGTTAATTATACTAATTTTTTGGAGAATTTTGTTCCAAATCAGAAGAGTGCAAATAAACTGGAAATTCATTTGAACTATTAGACCTTTTGCGGTTGCCATTGCATCTGGATTTGACTGATCACACGAATATTTACAACGAAAAGCTTTAATAGCATTAGATCTTGCGGACCACCTCGTATCAGATAAACATTTTATCGCAAGTTTTGATTTCTTCATAAAATTTTCCGAACGCGAGGTTGAACCGGAGAAACATGTCTACACTACTTCTATAAAGCCAAAAAACGTGACGATTTCTGGGGTAACAGAAGCTGCATTATTTCCGACCAAATTTAAACTATGCGTCTCACAAGAAACATACGTGGCATATTTATTTAGATTTAAAATTCGACTTTGAACTCATTGATATTTTCCCGCCATGTTTGCCCCATTGTCGTATCCTTGCCCTCTAACATCATTAATATTTAAGTTATCTTCTTGTAATTTATCGATAATTTCTGATGCTAAAATTTTTCCCGTTTTTTCATATGACTCTATAAAGTCAATAAAGCTCTCCTCTACACTAACTTTTTTATTTTCATCTACGTGAACATAGCGATTTCAGACCTTTGCTCTTTGCGCGAGATGTCAGGTGTGCAGTCAAATGAAATAGAGAAATATTTAACTTTTCTTATTTCATCTTTGATAACTTTGGAAACTCTATTACCCAATAACTCAATTACCTCGTTTTGTATTCTTCGAGAAAAATAAGATACAGAACCTTTTTCATGATTGTCAATGCTGACTTTCAAAGTTGGATTATAATGGTTGGCAAATTCGATTAAATTTAAAAATATACCTTCTTGAAGATTTCCAAATTGTTCAACTGATTCTCTAAGCGCTAGATTGTTTGAAGCACAAAATAAAATAGCGCCAACAATGACTTTCAACATTTCACGCCACTTCTTTTTTTCTTCCTCAAATTGACTGACTACGTGATCATCAATAAGGACATTTAAAAATTTTTTTAAGAAGCTTCCACTTAACATAATTGTCACGATGAGCAATGGAATTTTCATGATCTGGTAATGTGGGACTCAAATGTTACCAGACATTAAATCCCTCCGCCGAATTCGCTAAATACTTTGAACGAATTGAATCACCAAACAATAAGCAAGGGAATCAAAAGATTGCATTTTTATTTTTACAATAAATAAGCCACTTTCTTTGAATTTTCTCTCCATTTTGTTGCTTATCTAAAAACCAGTCTTTTGTGAACCTCGTCCCGATGCATTCAATGGTAATTCCTTAAAATATATATCATTACCTTGATCTGGACCATGAACAACAAGTATTTGTCTAATTTTATCAGACATTGGAGGCCACGAAGTTGGATCGTTATAATTTAGAGAAAGTGTCTCTATCGAAATTTCTGGTGCTACTATGTTTTTTCAGAAATTGAAAGCACTTCTGATGGTGTTGATTTTGGAAGTGGTTCCGATGATGAAGATGGAATTGCTTCTTCTGATGAGGAAATTGTCGAAATTGGAAGTGCTTCTGATGAGTTTGGAATTGAAAGTTCTTCGGTCCGTGCAGTTGCAGGTGATTCCACATTATTTATTTGCAATGCTGGAGGAGCCTCAGGGGGAGCCAAAGTCCCTGCAGAAATATATTTGTCCATGAGCTTCCGATTTGAATTTTGTCTGTCTTCCTCTTCTCTTCGGATACTTCTGGCCATTTAAATTGTTAAAAGTTCACAGCAAATTCGAGACATTCAGGCTATTTCACTAACACTATCTTTGCTGAAAAAGTTGATCATCTGCAGTGCATAACCAAGTGAAAAATAGTGATGGAATTGTCAAATAAAACCAGAAAGCAGGTAGACTTAATTTTTTCAGCTGAAATGTCTACGAGTAATGCGTTTTTCATTTTCGCTAGTACTAGTGAAGTAGCCTAATTCACTGCATAATTTTCCTACGATTTCTCAGGCAAAAAAATTAAAGTGAAATAAATATGTGGGCTTCCGCATGAAAAGGGCCGCGAATGAGCTTAAAGGGAATTTTAGAAGTTGGAACATGGAAAAAGAGAAAAACGCATCTAAATAGGTTTTGAAACTGTAATCGGCCGTAAGCGCTCTTTTCATGCGGACGCCCACATACATTGAATTTTAGTGAGTAACTATTTCTACTGAAAGATCAGTGAAATAAGCCTGAACTTTTAGTGAATAACTATTTTCAATTATTAGTTCATTTTTAGTGATTTTTCGCTGCTAAAGGTAACCGAAAGAACATTACTGACCACAGTGAAATTGTATTGACTTTCAATACATTTTTACTCATAATTTTAAAAGCAGTGTACGTGTTACAATGATTGAGACTTACCTTTAAAAGATGCGATTTTCGATTTAGGTATTTGAATACTTCATCAGGTATAAAGAAGAAAATTAGTCACTGCACATACGAGTATGTACTCACACATTAAAATTTTTTAACAATTGTGTGAAATCCATGTAATTTTCAAAAGTATAATTATTTAATTAATTGTTTCGTTACATACTGAGGACCAGATAATACTGAAGTCATCTCGAATAAAGAATGAAGCTAAAGCTAAAAGTTGATATGGTCTCCTGTCGCCAGACAAATGTTTAATGTTTACGAAAAGGCGAGTTAGCGGGCATGTAGATTATGAAGATAAATAAACAACTTTTGAAACGACTCGAAGTATTGTATAAAAAAAATCCTCAATTCGTAGTAGAAGAATGTGATATGATGTATCATCAAGCTATGCTTTTTATTAATTTCCTTTGTATTTTGTTTTGAAAAAAGTTATGACTTCTCGAAGAATATTAATTTTTACTCATTTCCTATTTCCAAAGAGATCGGAATTTATCTCAAATTTGCCGACATACTTTAAAATTTTATGAAAAAAATGTTCAACAAAATTTAGAAAATTTGTTCGCTTGACCTGCGCCCCCAGAGCTTGCACCCCGGACAGTTTCCCAGGTCCCCCGCCCTCATTACGGCACTGGTTAAGACTACAACAGCCCCTGACACTTGGGTAATCCCGTTGTGTCCCCTTGTAGGCCTAAGCGTAACTACAAAACTCTCTCCATACGGCGAGGCCCGCAGCCACCCTATTGACAGATATGTCTGACTCACTGATGCAGTTGCTGCCCATGGGTGCCAGACGCTTCCCCGCAATCGCGGGGCAGTGACAAAGGACATCATTCTTTCCACACAGGCGACAGAGGGGGCTCTCTGCGAGCCCTATCTTACGTTTGTGATAGTCGAGGTTTCCATGTCCTATCAACATTTCTGTTAGGACCTTGGCTTCATTCATCCCGACCTTGAGTATTTTCTTCGATCGATTAGGGTTTTAATTTATTCCCATGTGTATTTTGGCCTGTCTGCAGCCTGTGGCCATCCTCCACTCATTCTGATGTTCTTCGGTTAGCCAACTGTTGATTTCTTCAGTAACTAGCCTACTGGAAATGCCTGCAAATGTTTCGGGACCAGTGAAATTTTCTCTTGCTGCTAGTTTTGCTAGCCTGTCCCAGATCTCATTGCCTTTGATGTCACTGTGTCCAGCGATCCAAAGCAGAGTCACTCGGTTTTCCGTCGCCATTATAGCAACCATGCTGTCTGAGCACATACGGATGTTTCTTTTATTGCCATATTCCTGAGCCCTATAGGCGCACTGGAGCACGGCTATAATCTCAGATTAAATTTATAGTTTTTTTCACTATATATACCTAACTTTTTCACCTGGGCTGCTTTCTCATTGTTCCTGGAGCCATATTCGATCCAGTTCTGCCCATCACTAGGCAGGTGCGCCTTGCCGTTAACCCTTTCTTCTTTCGTGCATAGGCTTGCGCGGTACTTCTTGTCGAAGATATAGCGAATGGGCGTTTTGTCTGTAACCCTGTTAATGCCCCTAATGCCACCGTGGTTATCGACTTCGAGGTGCCAGTGACGCCTCTTAAAACCAGTCCCCTGATTCTAGCCAGTCGAGACTTCACAGTCGACAGTTCGACCCTGCTCCACCAGAACACCGCCGCATAGGTTAGCCTGGGTCACAGGATCGCTGTATAGATCCATATAAGTGTCTCCGGTTTCAAGTCTCAGCTTTTCCCTATGACTCTTATCTAAGATGACTCCTAGATATTTAGCTCGTTCTTAGCTTTCTTGTAGTTATCCTCCCAGTTTCACTGTACTCGTCGTTCCCCAATTGTACCACCTGGTGAATACAACCGCGTCCGTCTTGCTCGGATTGACAGATAATTCGCTCTTCTTGCACCAAGAATCCGCTATCTCCAGCGCTTACTACATTACCCCGAAGAGCGTATCCAAATACCGGCCACGCGCAATGACCAGTATGTCGTTCGCATAGCCTATAGCGTGGTAACTCTGACTCGTGAGTAGATGAAGCAGTTCGACCACTACCAAGCACCACAGCAGGGGCGTTGTCCTTCGATTAGGTTGACTGCTCCGCTTAGGGTCTGTAAGGTCGAGTGAGCACCCCTATAGTCTTAGTTGTGGGGACCCCGAACCCTTTAGCGGACAGCAGAAGTGCCCTAGTAGCAACGTCTGCCTTGTATGACAGAGGCCAGAGTCTGGCTTAGAATCTGCTCCCTCTAGTCGACCAGACTAGTAATTAATGTAAAATATGAATAATGAAATTGAAAATCTAGCAATCGGAAATTTGAACGATTCACAAGTATGACCAAACATGCAAGCTTATACGACAACAGGTTATGTTTTAAATATTTCAGTATGTCTCCTGAAATGTTGTGACGTCTCCGCAGTATATTCTCCCATAAAGGGCTGAAATATAGTGTAAAAATATTACAGAAACCTATATAGTACCACTTTACGTTATTTTAATTTTGTCTGGTGTATATCATGACCAGTCTGGACCAGGATCTGCTATACCAGACTCTGGTGCCAGAACAGCACGCCAAAGCGGAACCAGCCGGGCGCCAGGCTGCAAACAGATTCTTCTTTTTCTGGCGCCCAGCTTGCGCCAGTCTGCAGTTATCTTGCTACTAGGATGTGTGCATTTTGTTATTATATGTCCCACATAGCAAAATGCCCGCCGACTGCAAGCGATCTGCCGCGACGGGCGTCTAATGTGCCGGACCGTTGTCCGCCCTTCTGTCGCATTCGTACTCTACCGGCCTGTCGCGTGCATTTAGCAGGCACGCTGGTCTCCAGCCCGTCGGGCCGATCACGTGCCGGCACGTATTGTTATCTGGGGTGTTTTGTGGGGACCGCCCAAATGTAGGGGAGCCAGGCCGCGGCACCGACAGCCCTTATGTAAATTCGGCCTAGCCTATAGGTGTGCTGCTTCTTGTGAAGTGGCCTACTTATGCAATAAGACCTTGTCGCGGATATATATATATCCACAAGTCTTTCCACCGTTTTTAGTAGAAAAGATATGAGACTCTCCATGCCGTAGGGACTCATCCCAGTTTCAGATCAGCCGTAACAAGTCTCACGGGCGGCCCTATGATGATCTCTCCAGCCTTTTGTTAGAAGACAGGGTATATACCATTCGGACGAGGAAACTTGTATGGGCTGAAAAACATCAGAGCCCACCTGACTCTGGAGGGGGTAACAATCTCGCGGGCTAGCCGCCGTTTCGAGCCATGTTTACCTTATGAAGCCCGGAAAATGTGCCTTGATAAGGTGAGCCAATGTCTCCTCATCCGACACTGATTATCCTTCGTCGGGCAATTTTAGAGTGCCGAGATTCGCATCCGGATTTCGAGAGAGCAGCTTGTTCAATCTAGCCACCTCTGCCCCTTTCTCGATGTCTGTGAAAAAGTTGGTTGAGCTTTCTTGCTTGGCCTTACGTATTGCACCCCTGTATTCATCTTTCATCGTCGTAAATGAGGTGCATAGTTAATGCATTTTGACAGTACTGGCAAGTCTAAACCTCTTTCTGGTTTCCCTCATTCCCTGCGAAGCTCTTCGAATTTTCCGTTCCACCAGTGTGTCTCCCCAGCCTTTCGGATTTTCGTGGGTTGGGTGCAATATTGGGTGTGCAAGTCTCTAATTGACCTAGGCACCTCCGAGAGATCCGTGCAACACTGGTCCCAGTCCGTTCTTCTTGGATTTCTGGCCCAGGTAGGGACCGCGGGTACGGTAGATTCCAACTCGAAATCTTATCTGTGAGTCGGGGTATTCCCCGTGTTGAGAATATCTAAATCAGTAGTAATTAAATATTCCAAAAAAGATCATTCCCTCTTGAGTTGGTGTCCGTGTTACCCCCAAAGTATGGTGGGAGTTAGCATCGCACCCCAACAGAAAAGGGAGACCCTTACCTTGCAACATTCCACCAGTACACGTACTTCTTCTGGTGGGTTGGTTTCGCTGTCATATGGAAAGTAGGCCGATTCCATGACTAGCTTTCCAATTCATCTAAGATCTGTGGCTATCACCATCAGATCTCTCGGACGTAGTTCTATCAGCGGGACAACGTTGACTCCCTTCGCCAGTATGCAGGTCCTTGGTTTGGCCGCCTTAAGGTCCCTGTAACCAAAACCAGCCCTCCCCCTCCCCCTACTCCCCTTATGGTATCACGAACTAACCAATGTTTCTGGATTAGTGAGATACCTGTGTGTCTCTCAGCCATGTCCTTCTGCAGAACCACAGAGGCTCCTTTGCTGTGATACAAGTTCATTTTGGTAACAACAAAGTGACAAAAAATTATATACATAGCCTATACAAAGTTTAAACGATTTTAAATGAATTGTTTCAAAAATATTTCTCATTTGCTTTTCAGTGATTGTGGCTAATCAGTATATGTCCGCTTTATTCACGATGAGAAAGATTGGCCACCCATTTATCGATTTACAAACATCATTTGAAGATTAAAATACTACTATCGTGTATTTCAACAAGCGGATACTCCTAACCTCAACATTTTTTCGTTTAAATTCCATGCTCATTCAGCACCACCGGTTTTATCTACTCTGAAACTTAAACAGATTGGACTCAACTAACCAATCTTGTCAAATACGCTGCGGAATTGTTTACGCTCCATCCCGCACTATTTATTAGTAGTTCTGTTTCTAACTATTCTTTCATATAAGCATATTTAAATGAGGTGGCCAACAATTGTATCGATTTCCCTAGATATTTTTTCACTTTTACCAGAAGTTTCATGTAGTAAAGCAATGAAATCTAAACTTTAAAAAAATGTCATACAAAGCATTAAATTTTGGCCAACTAAACTAAACTAATTCTTGAACTAGCACATGAATCTACTGACAAATAAATACACATTTTTATAAATTAAATTGGACGGTATATTTCTTCTCACATTACATAGTACATAGGAATAAAAAATCTTATAAATCAATGTTCATTCGTCAAAAATAGTGACAAAGTATTCACTTTTTCCGTGTAAATAATATGAAATACAAAATGTAAATATTAACTACCGGATTAAAGCAATAAGATAGAAACTCTGTATATTCATTATGAATTTGTTTTATAGTCTATCTTCTCCGTTTTCGCATTAAGGTAAAACAGATTCACGGGAAAAGTGCAACCAATATTCTATTGTTATTCGAACAATCAATGCTTGGACGGAATTTCTTATCATCCTCAGGAGCAAAGTCCAAAGATAATTATTCGTTGTAGAAAAATAGTAAAGTGCATTAAAGCTAAAAATCTATGTAAATATGATGTATGTACAAATTAGAGTATTAAACACTGCAAATATTACTAAATATTCTTTAGAATTTTGAAATCAGTTTGTTTTTACGGAAATAACGTTTCAGACAATTTCACAAATAATTCGATAACTAAAATCACGAATCTACTACAATAAGATCGACGCCACAGCTTTGTGCTGCTAATAATTGTACTTAAGAACTAATTTGTGAATGAGAATCAACTCATGTTTATACATTTTACGTAAATCTACACATTAAAGAGTTTGTTAATTAAGCTGATGTTTCCATCTAAAATTAAGACAAGCACAAAAATAAAATTTTCAACTGTAAAAATAGATTCTACGAACAATGTAATAATTACACATGAGATCAACGATTCAATATATTTTGTTCCTTTTGGAATAGTCATTGAAAATGAAAAATATCAAAATGGACGAATTGCAAAATTAGATTGCTTAACTGGAATCGAAATTGTTTTCTTAAATGGAGAAACTTTAGCATTATTTCAATTCATAAAGTTAAACATTGTAGTTGAACCTCAAGAATTCTTTCAGAAAAAAATACTTTATACAAACATTAATAAACAAATGTTTAAAAGCTGATATGCTACTAACTTTTTAGTATCTACTTTAGAAATATATATATAACATATATTTTAAACTTTGAAAGGCTATGCCTATTTCGAGAAATATCGAATATCTATACACGCTTATCTTCAGTCTTAAAATTATGGACGGATTTATAGCTAGACACTTGTTTTAAACTTTTGTACATAGTTTATGTCGATAAGGCAAACGTATTTAGAGACTTGTATTTCTTTCTAATACCATATTCGGAAAATTCTGCAAGTGCGTACGTTATTAAGTCTATTAGATAAACTCAAGCCTACTTTATTTCGAGTCTTCTACATTTGTAAAACTTGAACTTTCCTCAATAAAGTTCCGTAAAAATATCAATTAAGGGACTGTTCAGATTCAGTTAATCGAAAGAATAAAATCTGATTTTATCAAAACTCGAAAATATCTCGTGGAAGCGAAAAGCGCTTTAAATGAGGCAGTGATATTTCATAAAACTGCTGACGAAAATAATTATTAAGTATGAAGATTGATTAAAACTTATCAATTAACAGGCATCGTTGATACTGTACTGTGTGGAGTTGTAGGACGAGATCCAGCAATAGAGTGTGTCGTGGATGCATTCAAGGACTGCATCGTTCCAATCTGAAATTTAATTAATAGACAGTCAGTTCATGGTTTGTTTTTTAAAGGAGGTGGGAATGCATTTACGTAGAGAGTGTAGAACTCGCTCGGGGCAATGATTTAATAACTATTTTAATAACTTACTCTCAAGTGTGCCAAATCCTCCAACCTTGTCAAATCACTGAGTTCAATATATAAAGAATGAACAACAAGCCATCCATAGATGGAGGCCAAGGAAAATACTATCCAAAGAAGACACATTGCGATATTATAGCCGAATATCATGTCGTTGACAACACTGCTATATACGAATACGACTAAACGATATCCGGTGAAAACCAAAAAAGACCAGATCCATAGAAGCATTCTCTTTTCGTGTTCCTTTCGCAATGCTTTTATTAAAATTATAGACGTAAATACAATGACCATTGCGCCCAACATCGAAAATAAGGCGAACACAATCAATGAATTCCGAACTGAAAAATAAATGTATAAATTATAATCTATTTTTTGAACAGAGGTATATGAATGTTCCTCACATTTTATTTTCCTTAATGTTTATTTTACCGATTTTTTATCACCGAAAAACAATTCACTATCATTTTTATTCATATTAATTGTCAATCAGCATAATTTTTGTTTTTCCTAATTACCATTTGCCATAAGTTTTATATTTTTGAATTACTATTTGACATAATTTTTATTATTCCGAATAACTGTTTGGCATAATTGTTGTTTTCCGAATTACCGT
Source organism: Andricus curvator (assembly GCA_932195095.1). Classification (NCBI taxonomy): domain Eukaryota; kingdom Metazoa; phylum Arthropoda; class Insecta; order Hymenoptera; family Cynipidae; genus Andricus; species Andricus curvator. Next base: position 142,839 of record CAKNYM010052991.1, read on the forward strand.
TTAATTTTTCTTCTTCGGAATCGTCATATAAGAGAACTTTCCTTTATCATGAAAATTGCGACAGCATAAAAATAGTTGCGCGAAATTCAGATCAGTGAAATAATCAAAATTATGGAGAATGAAAATTCGGAAAAATAAAAATTTGGGCATATGATTATTCGATCGAATCAAAATTACGTAAAACAGTGATTCGGTAACATAAAAATTTAAGGGTAACACAGCAAAATGAATCAACTCACATTTGGCCGATTTTCACGAGACAACAAACATTCTATAAAATCTAATTATCAGTTTAGTTCAAAAATGAGAATTTAATTTTTCTAGATCATTTTAGGCTAAAATTTCTCCTAAATTTTTTTTTTAAATCATGCTAAATTTAAAAAATTGCCTTAAAATCTTCCAGATTCTTTTTTCACAATTTTGGAAACCTTTTGAAATCTTTTTAAATATTCTCTTAAAATTAATTTTTCAAAATAGGGAATAATTTCCTAGGAATCTTAAGACACATTTTTTATTATTTTGAAACCTCTCACAATTCTTAAAAAGCTTCTAACTTCTTGTTATAATCAACTTCCATCATTTCAAGTTTTAAATTAATATTGAATCTTTAAAAAACTTTTAAATATCTCTTCAATTTACTCGAATTCATTCTAAATTAGTAAGTGTTCAGTTGTTATTTGTACATCGAAATTCAATAATTTCACATGGAAATTAATTTATTATTAATAGAACAATTAAAATTGTAACATTTAAAGTTTAAATTTAGCTCTTTAAAACTTTAAAGATTTAAGGCCTTCTATTTCAAATAATTCAGTTTCAAATTAAATATTTTATTTATAATTGACCGTTTTAAATGAACAGTCAAATATTGCTAATATGTAATTGAATATTTTTTCTTCATGGGTTAGAAATTCAAATATTTTCGTAGAAGTCTCATATTATCGGATTGAAAATACATAGAAACTTGGTCGAAAATTCCATTTTTTTCTTGGAAGTTTATATTTTCGAATGGAAAAGTCCACTGTTTTGTAGGCAACTCGCCTTTTTGGCTTAAAAATTCAACAATTTAGTTGAACTTTTTTTTCTTTATTGGCTGAAAATTCTATCTTGGTTGAAAATTCAATTTTTCGTTGACAATTACAATTTTTGTTAAAAATGTATCTTTTTAGGAGGAAAATTCAACTCCTTGGTTGAAAGTTGAACTACTTTATTAAAATCTCATTTTTTTGTCGTTGAAAATTCATCATTATAGTTCAAAATTCAGCTGTTTGGTTGAACATTAACTTTTTTGTGAAACATCCATATTTTCGGGTTAAAAATTCAACTGTTTTGTAGAGAATTCGTATTTTTAATTTACACTCAACAATTGAGTAGAAAATTTAACCATTCCATTTTTGGTTAAAAAGTGATCTTTTTTAGATGAAAAATTCAACCATTTGTTTGAAAATTTCGTCTTCCTTGGTAAAAAATTAATCATCTCAGTTGAAAATTCAACTATATGCTTAAAAATGTATGCATTTTGTTGACAATTCATCTTCTTTAGTAGAAAATTGAACTACTTTGTTTAAACCTCCTTTTCTTGGGGTAATAATAAAGGTTTTAACTGAAAATTTAACTATTTGGTTTAAAATTGATGTCTTTTTTTGAAAATATCTGTTTTGGGGTTAAAACTAATTTTTTCAACTTACAATTAACTATTTGATTGAAAATTAACTTTTTTGTTGAATCTTCATATTTTTGGGTTGAAAAATCAACTCCTTTGTACAAAAAATTCGTTTTTTTGTCTTGAAAATTTAACTGTTTTGTAGAAGATTCGTTTTTTTTATTAAAAATTAATTTTTTTAGATGAAAATTCAAATAATCCATTTTTGTCTAAAAATGGATCATTTTAGTTTAAAAAATATACTATTTAGTTAAAAATTCGTCTTCTTTGGTTCAAAATTCAACTATTTGGTTAGAAATGTATGTATTTTGTTAAAAATTGATCTTTTTGTAAAAAAAAAGTAATCTTGTCGGTTGAAAATCCAACTACTTGGTCAAAAATTTATATATTTTGTTGAGAATTTGTCTTTTTTCGTACAAAAATTAATCTTCTGGTGGGAAATTCTACATTCTGTATGAACCTTTTTTTCTTTATTGACTGAAAAATCTTTCTTTGTTGAGGATTCAAGTATTTTGTTGAAAATTCGTGTTTTTCAGTTCAACTAAACTTTTTGTTGTAGATTCATCTTTTCCTGATTGAAAATTCACAAGCACTTGTTTTAAAGTTGAAATACTTTCTTAATTTATAAGAACCAGTAAGATTTGACCATACCCCCTCCCCCCACTACCCTCAAATCGTCATCCGTTATTTTGATATGACTCCTAAATAAATTCACGAAAAAATTTAATTGGTAAAAATTACGTTAGAGGGTTGGAGGGAGGGACAAAGCTTGCGAACCTTCACAAGGGGGGAGGGGGTTAAAATTTCCGAAAAAAAAACTAAAAATAAGGTCTAATAATTAGGGGTCTCAAATTTGTTAAGGAAATTAAGAGGCACAAATTTTCAAATTTGGTTTCTTAAATCTCGAAGGGGGAGGGGCCATTGCCCCTCTCTGGACCCGCTCTTGGTTGTTACATGATTTTCGGTGATATTGACATTAGGGAAAATAGAATTTAGGGAATATACATACGCCTCTTTTGAATATTATGTAGGTATTTTGAATTTTGATATTTACCGTGTTTATTGCCCACGTATACAAATTCATAGGATATTATTCTGTAGCCGTAATGAGTGACTCCAGGAGCTGCTTGTGCAAGGCAATAAATATCGAAGGCTGATGTGCATATTGTGAAAATCGCCAGACACTGGAAAGAAGGAAGATCGTTTAATAGCAGAATTTCCTTTAGTACTTTAATAATTATATGATTCGGACGGAAGTGGAATAATTACCAATGAATAAATGGCTGTTAGCATAGCAGCTCTTTGAATATCCAGTACATATGCATTGGCTAGACGTGTCCTTCGGTACCATGGTATTTTAACACTTCGTACAGATCTTGATGATCTCAAATTTGCACTACTACGGGTAGTTACATGTGAATAAACAGATGGTGTTCCCATACTGGGTGATTTCTTTCCATAATTCATTTTGTTTTATCTGAAAAAATTACTTATTTTACTTAAATAAACGGGACGATATTTTTTATTGCGATTTGTGGTTGACGAGTTCTGATATCAGGCAAATTTCTATACATCAAAATTTTATAAATGGTAATATATATTTCAAAACACTCTTTGAAACTTTTGTTGGAAAAGCTATATAGGTCAGAGAATTCCCCCACGAATAAAGCGAAGAAAAGTATGACTAAACTCATTAAGAATCATTAAGAATGCTTGAAGTTACTGTGAAACAAAACAAACATAATCCTGAGAATATTAAAAAAAAAAATTTCGTTGCAATTCTTGATTTAGAAACAATTGAATTGTGTTTATGTTAGGTAGAAAGACAAGTTATTAACAGAAAATTGGAATGTGTCATGCGCCACACCCTGTGAGAAAAGAGTTACCTAATTTTTGTAGGTTACTTACAAAGTTTTATTAAATTATCCCAAATAGAGAATTTTGACACCTTATATAGTACAGGATGAAAATCACCAATGAAACACGATTATTTATCTTAATATGTAAACACTGTGTACTTCTGAAAAAGCTTCCGAAGCTAAAAAACGACACACCTAAACCATGGGTAATACTACTGGATGTAGACAGTAGACGCAAGTAGACGTCACATACACAAAAAACCTGCGGTCGGTAAAGTAGTAATCCTATCTGGCGCGAATATTCAAATTCGAGAATATGCTCGACATTTATGTGCTTTGAGAATTTAATGAGCATTTATGAGCATTTTGAATTAGGATTTTAAAAATCGTACTTTCTATCTTTATTAATAATAATTGCATTATTTAAATTTCGCGGGAAAATGTATCGCTTTTAATTGGAAAAGGTGCTAAATTTAAATGATAAAAGAAGTGAAAGTAATAGAAAACATATTATTCGAATTAAACAGTGCTTTATTCAAGGTTGCTACCATATCCCAATTTCTAAACTCTTCTAGGTATAAAACCAACCATACACCTAGAAGAATAATAATGTTAATGCAAAATAAATTTTGTTTCTAAATATATTTAAAACACTTTTAAGTTGTGTTTTCAAGTCAAAAAGATAAATTTTCAACCAAAAAAATGAATTTTTAACTAAAATGATGAATCTTCAACCAAAAATATGAATTTTTAACCAAATGGTTAGTTGAATTTTCAACCCAAAAGATTAATTTTCTACCAAAAAAAAATACTCATTCTGAACAAATATGAATTTTCATCTGAAAATAATCAATTTTCAACTAAAAGTAGAATAGTTAAAATGTCAGAAAAATAAACGTTCAACCAAAAAAAAAAAAAACGAATTTTCAACTAAATATTTTTTTTTCATAAAAAGAATGATTTTTAACCAAAAATAGAAGAATTAAATTTTCTGTGAAGACTATCAAATTTCAACAACAACAAATTAATTGTGAACAAAATAATTCAATTTTGAACTAAAAAAGATAAATTGACAAACCAAAAATATAATATTTCAATTTGCTGTTAGAAAAGTAAATAAAGAAACATCGAGTTTTCAGCAAAATTAATTTTCAACTAAAAATATAAATTTTCATGCAAAAATGGAATTGTTATATCTTCAGTTAAAAAAAATTAATTTTCAACCAAAGAAATTAATTTTTAATCACAATGATGAATTTTCAACCAAAAATATGAAATTTTGATCAAATAGTGGATTTTTCAATCTAAAAGATGAATTTTCTATCAACAAAAAAAACGAATTCTCAACTAAATAGTTTTTTTTTTAATTAAAGAAATTAATTCTTAACAAACAACAGAATGGTCCAATTTTCTATTAAACAGATAATTTTTTAACGAAAAAGATTACTTTTTTTCAGGAAAGGTCAATTTTCCACAAAAAATGGAATAGCTAAAGTTATTTTTTAACTAAAATGATGAATCTTCAACTAAAAAAATTTAATTTTCAACTAAATACATTAATTTTAAAATAAAAAGATCAATTTTCGACCAAAAATTAGGTAGGATAATTTTCAGTTAGTAAAATAAATTTTCATCAAAAAACAAACCAATTTTCAACAAAACAGTTGAATTTTCAATCAAAGAAATTAATTTTTAACCAAAAAGATTAAATTTCAACTAATGAGGGTACTCTTTTACCAAAAAGACGGATTTTCAACAAAAAGTTAAATTTTCACCCAAAACGGATAAATTTTCAACTAAAAAATAGAATAAATAATTTGATATTAATTGTTTTTTGTCTACTGGTCTAAAATCAATATTTTTTGGAATATTGATTTTTATTTCTAAATTGTGAAAAATATTGATTTTAGACAAAAAAAAATTAATATCAAATTATTTAATACATTTTATCTAAACCATAACATCAAAAAATATAAAAATAGAATAGTTGAATTTTCAGTAAAAAAATTGATTTTCAATAAGATTAAAGTAAATTTTCAAGGAAATAGTATAATTTTCAACCGAGAAGATTAAATTTCTATCAAAAAAGATAAATTTTCGACAAAAAATTAAACAGTTACATTTCCAGTTGAAAAAATAAATTCTAAATAAGAAATGAGAGTTAAGTTTTCAGTTAAAACAATTAATTTTCATCTAGAAAACATAATTTTCAACAAAATAATTAAATTTTGAATAAAAGATAAGTTTTTCAAATATAATGATGAATCATCAACCAAATAAATGAATCTTTAACAAATTAGTTCCACTTCCAACTAAGTTGTTGAATTTTCTAACAAGAAAGATGAATTCTCAACGAAAAACGTGATATATTATATTTCAACCACAAAAAGGATTTTTATTTTATACCATAAATAGTTGAATACAACCAAAAAAGATGAACTTTCTAAAATTTGGTTTGAATCCTGAAGCAAAATAGATTAATTTTCAACGAAATAGTTGCGATTTTTAACCATAATAATAAAATTAACTTCAACTTTATTTTATCGAAAATTCTCTAAATCTGTCAGGTTTCTCCTGGCATTCCCTGACTTTCTGGAATTAAAAAATTTTAATTTTTCAAAAATTTGAAAAAAATTTTAAGAAGTATATGTTTATTTCACTCTAGAATGTTTTAGTACAAATATATGTATTAATCATTTTATCTATTTGTTTAAACAATAAATAATAACAAATAACTTTTGGAATTTTCAAAATTTAAACCAATGCGACATTTCGCATTAAAAAGTTTTCAATTCACGCACAACATTCTTCTCATTCGATCGCATTTCAAATCATTAAAACTAATGCGAACTTTCGTATTAAAAAGTTTTCACTCAACCGAAACATTTCCATCATTAATTCGTATTGAAAAGTATTCAAACCAGTACGAACTCTCGCATTAAAAAGTTTTCACTCGATAAAAAATTTCGCCTCATTCTATCGCATTCAAAAGATATTCCAAAGCTTTTTTGGAAGTCTATTTTGAGTCTATATTTTGGAACATTAAAACTTCAATAACCAATATTAGAATAAATAATAAGGTCTATTTTTTGTACGTCTGCGAAGTGGGAACGGTACAGTTCAATAATAACTTAATAAATTTCAAAATCGCTTTCATACTTCAGACTTCACACTCTTTCCATATTTACCGCGTGCGAACGCTAAAGTCACGTGATGACGTTTCTGCGCATGTTCTCGGAGTTTAGCGTTGCCGTTTTCCGCTATCCGAATTCGGATAGTTCATCAGGCGTATCATTTAGCGTTTACCGTATATCCTACGAAACGCTATGCAAAATCTCCCTAATTAACTCTTCTTTCTTCCCCTATTTTCAAAAAAAATTTCTTTTTTTTTTGGTTTTTCACTCAAATGCGAACTGAATTAATAAAACCCAATGAGAAAATCCAACTATTTTGGTTGAAAGTTAATTTTTTTGTTTGAAATAAATCTACTGTTATATTTTTCGTTCCGAATTCATCTCATTTGGGTTAAGGTTATAATATGAAAATTCAATTATTTTATTGAAAATGCAACTATTTTGTTAAAAAGTAATATTTTTCAGTCAAAACTTTAACTACTTGGTTGAAAGTTGAAATACTTTGTTAAAAATTCATTTTTTGTTTGGAGATTTATCTCTGGTTAAAAATTTAAATATTTTTTTGAAAATTAATTTCATTCTGGATTGAAATTTATTTTTTTTATCTGAAAATTTAACTGTTCCATTTTTGGTTGAAAACTGACCTTCTTAGTTAAAAATGCAACTATTTGTTTGAAAATTTATCTTTCTTATTTGAAAATTCAACTTTTTGCTTGAATATGCACGTATATTATTTAAGCATCGTCTTTTCTGAGAAAACATTATTCTATTTGGCACAAAATTGATCTTTTTGGTTGAAAATTTATCTCCTTTGTTAAAAATTCATTTTTCAAGATTCACCTCTTTGAATACAAATTTAATTATTTTGTTGAAAATTAGTTGTTTTTTTTTTTGTTTTGTTAAAAATTAATTTTTTTCAGTTAATTTAACTATTCCATTTATTCCTTCATAAGTTGAAAATTCAACTATTTGGTAGAAAATTAATGTATTTTGTTGGAAATTCGTCTTTTTGGGTATAGAAAAAAAATCTTCCTTGTTAAAAATTCATCTTTTTGGTTGAGGTTTCAAGTATTTTGTTAAAAAATTGTCTTTTTTGGTTGAATTCTACGCGCACTGGTAGAAAATTCGTTTTTTTTCTTTCATTAATTTTTTAAACTGAAAATTTAACGATTCTATTCTTGGTTGAAAACTGATCTTTTTTAGTTGATAATTTTATCTGTTCGGTTGAAATTTCATCTGTCTTTAGTGAAAATTAACTTTCTTGTTGAAAATTCTTCTTTTTCGGTTTAAAAGTCAATGTTTTCTGAAACATTCGACTTTGTAGCTTAAAACTCAAATCTTTTCATTTTTGGTTGCAAACTGATCTTTTTAGTTGAAAATTCAACTATTTGTTTGAAAATTCGTCCTTTGGTCAAAAATTAAGCTTCTTGGTTAAAAATTCAGCTATTTGGTAAAAATTCAATTATTTTGGTGAAAGTTTAATTATTTCTTAAAAATTCAATTATTCTGATGAAGTCATCCGTTTTTGTCCAAAATTCAAACGTTTTGTTACAAATTCGTCCTTTTGGATTGAAAATTAATTTCTTATGGTGAAAGTCATTTTTCTTGGTTAAAAATTCATCTTGTTTGGTTAAAAATGAACTTTGTTGATGAAAACTTAACTGTGTTAAAAAAAGTCGTCTTTTTGGCTTCAAAATTTAATTATTTGGTTAAAAGTTCAACTATTTTGTTGAAAACTCGTCACGTAGGTATATTGGGTGCTTCGTGTTGGCAACAGAACTCACTAGAAATTTGAAAAAACATGGAAAATAAACGTGAAATTCGTGTTTAGCCAACGGCTACGTTACTTTTGGGTGGGGAAAGACAAAAATAAGATCGTCAGCTAGAGGGAATAGCAAGAAAATTAGTGAGGTAGTTTAAGAACGGTCCTTACATTTCCACATTAATTTTACTCCCTTTCAAACTTTCCCGGGTTTTAATGGTTGATCACTATCGCCCTCTGGCGGAGAAATAATTAGATTGCAGATTCTGCGGAAACTTATCTAAAATTGTGAAATAATCTATGGACCTTACAACCACTCAGAGAAGTCAACGTGGTGAGATACGTCGTACGTCAAACGTCAACAACATAAAGACGCGCGGTGATTTTCATTCTAAAAACCACCTGTGCAGTATTGTTCCCAATTTTATCAGACGTATGGTGACTTAATTTTAACTTAATACGGCATAGTTATGTTACAAAAAAATAGCAGCAAGTTGTTAATATATGCGGCCGGCACTTTTGCCTGTTATTTCTTCTTCGGTGTTTTGCAAGAGAAGATAACACGCGGACAATATGGTGAAGAAGAAAATAAAGAAAAGTTTACTTTCGTCTGTGCCCTGGTTTGCTTCCAATGCGTGCTCAATTATATATTTGCAAAGGTCATTTTATTGACTGTGATGAAGCAGGGTGAAGATTCTACTAGCACTTTTTACTATGCTACTTCCTCTCTTACTTATTTACTTGCGATGGTGTGCAGCAATATGTCTTTGCAATTTGTTAATTATCCGACTCAGGTTGTTGCCAAATCCGGAAAACCTATCCCTGTGATGCTGCTTGGTGTCCTGCTTGGCAAAAAGGTAATTTTTTTCATCTGTATTTTATAACACTCCATAGAGACCACATTTTTATGCCATATTTTGTTCATTATTTTATGATAAATCAGTGGTGTTCTTAAGCGGGGGGGGGGGGGCCACCGTACATCTGATATATCTGCCTAACATCGGTGAGCAAAAGTCGAGTCCTCTGGCTTTGACGTTAAAAAAGTAAGTAAAGAAAAAATGATAGCTCCATGAATGAAGGATCATTTTTAAAGGTCAAAATATTGTACTTTAATGAGCCTGAAACGAAGTTGGCAAAAAAATTTAATAGCTTACAGACCAGAAAATCTGTTAAAAAGTAGGGAAATTTGACAGCTTTTAAAGACAGTGCACTTTGGAACATAGTTTTTTATTGAAAAAATACTAGGAAAAATCTGAAAAAATGCATGGTGGTACCTTAAATTATTCTAAACAAATTGCCGTTGAAAAATTTTCAGAATATAACAAATTGTTCGTTTTTCGTACATAAATATACGACTATACTATCTTCAGTTCTAATGAAGATAATGAAGTGATTTAAATTAGAGGTAGTTAGTTAAACTATTTGTAATTGTTTACAATTTGAAAGAAGTATGTGCTTCTTTTTCTCTTCGTGCAAATTGCGATATTTATGTACAAAAAAGGAACACTTTGTCATATTCTGCAAATTTTTCGACGGCAATTTGTTCAGAAATGTTTAAAGTACCACGATGAATTTTTTCAGATTTTTCCTATTATTTTTTCAATAAAAAACTATGTTCCAAATTTCACTGTCTTTAAAAGTTGTCAAATTTCCCTACTTTTTAACAGATTTTCGGGTCTGTAAGCTATACAATTTTTTTTGGCATATTCGTTTCAGGCTCATTTAACGTACAACATTCTGACCTTTAAAACGTTAAAGCCAGAGGAATCGAATTTTCTCGCCGATAGTAAACTACATCCCTGTCCACTGTCGCAGATAAAGAGGCCCTGGCCGAAATATAAATTTTTCCCAATCCTCGAAATATTCATTTCTGAAAGACAAACTGTGAACGGTAATGATACAAATCTTGAGCCCTGAAAATATTTCTATTGAGATTGTACTGCTAATATGATACATTGCATAATTTTCCACAGATTTCTGCAAGTCAAGTTTTTTACGAGTTTTTTTTACACAATCTAACCAAATTTCCAAAACTCTTATACGAATCTTTTACGAATGCACTTTTTATTCGTTATAACTAACTAATCTGCACCAAGCAATACTTAAAATAAAGTTTAGCATGTGAGAGAGAAAATATCTTATCTTACAATTTGTCTTTTAGGTAAAAAGATAATTCAATTGCGGGTAAGCCGGTTTTCCCGACGCGGGAAAACCGTGATGCAATTTTATAATAACATGTTATTTTTAACAATTCTAATTGATCCATTTAATACAATTGGTCAATTTGATTGGCCGTAGTTTCCGAAATATTAAATTAAAATTTTAACAATACGTTTTTTTCGTTTTAAACCCTAGATTATTCTTTAATCGGTCAGAAATCAAAAGGCGATTTCATATAGAACCGGATGATTTGTTGAGAATTCATCTTTTTTGTTGAAAATTCAACTACTTAGTTTAAAGTGGAACTACTTTGTTAAAAATGCATTCTTTTGGTTAAGGATCCAGTTTGTTTGGTTGAAGAATAATTTATTTTGTTGAAAATTTAACATTCAATTTAAATTTTGCCAACGGCGATACCACGCTGAAAGCACCAGTTCTCGTAAGATCACTGAAGTTAAGCATTGTTGGGCGCGGTTAGTACTTGGATGGGTGACCGTTCAGTAATACTGCGTGCTGTTGGCCCGTCGTGGGTGTGGTGGGCCCACATTGGTAGTAAATATCCACCTAGAAACACTACCCGAATCGGGTAGTGAGGCAATGAACTTTCGAGTTCGAACTGCTAATCAATGTATGTATGTATGAAAATTTAACTATTTTGTTTTAAAAAAAAGTTTGTAATTTAACTATTCCATGTTCGGTTGAAAATTTATCTTCTTCGTTGAAAATTTATTTTATTTGGTTGAAAATTAACTTTTCTACTGAAAATTTAACTATTCTATTTTAAGTCGAAAATTTATCTGATTGGGTAAAAATTCAACTTTTTTTGTTGAAAATTCTTCTTTTTTATAGAAATTTAATCTTCTTAGTTGAAAATCCATTTGTTAGGTTGAAAATTGATTTTTTTTACTGAAAATTTAACTGTCCTATTTTTCGTTAAGAATTTACTTCTTTGACTGAATATTCTTTTTTTTTTTAATTTATTTTTCTAACTGAAAATTTGACTATTCTATTTTTGGTTGGAAATTTTTATGATTTAGTGGAAAATTCATGTATTTTGTTGAAAATTTGTCTTTTTGGTAGAAAATTCAGCTTTTGGGTTACAAATGAAACTATTTGGTTAAAAACAAATGTTTTGCTTGAATATAGTTTTTTTTTTAATTTTTAGAGGATTGAGGATTGAACTAATTTTTTTTTAAGTTTGTAATTTTTGATTTAATTCAACTGTTTTCGATTGAAAATTAAGATGTGTTTTGGTGGAAATATCAAGTATGACACTTTCTTTGAGAATTCATTTTTTTATATCGAAGATTCATCACTTTGGTTGAAAATTTAACTACTTAGTTGAAAGTGGAACTACTTTGTTAAAAATGCATTATTTTGGTAGATGATCCAGTTTGTTTGGTTGAAGAATAATTTCTTTTGTTGAAAATTTAACTATTTTGTTAAAAATATTTTTTTTAATTTAGCTTTTCCATATTCGGTTGAAAAGTTTTCTTCGTTGAAAATTTATTTTATTTGGTCGAAAATGAACTTTTCTGCTGAAAATTTAACTATTCTATTTTAAGTCGAAAATTTATCTGTTTGGGTAAAAATTCAACTTTTTTTGTTGAAAATTCTTCTTTTTTATAGAAATTTAATCTTCTTAGTTGAAAATCCATTTGTTAGGTTGAAAATTGATTTTTTTAGCGAAAATTTAACTGTCCTATTTTTTGTTAAAAATCTACCTCTTTGGTTGAATATTCTTTTTTTTTTTTTAATTTCGTTTTCTAACTGAAAATTGGACTATTCTATTTTTGGTTGGAAATTTTTATGATTTAGTTGAAAATTCATGTATTTTGTTGAAAATTTGTCGTTTCGGTAGAAAATTCAGCTTTTGAGTTAAAAATTAAACTATTTGGTTAAAAAAAGTTTTGCTTGAGTATAGTTTTTAAACAAAATTTTTAGATGATTGAGGATTGAACTAATTTTTTTTAATTTTTATTTTTTTATTTAATTCAACTGTTTTCAATTGAAAATTAAGATATGTTTTGGTGGAAATATCAAGTATGACACTTTCTTTGAGAATTCATTTTTTTATATCGAAGATTCATCACTTTGGTTGAAAATTTAACTATTTTGTTAAAAATTATTTTTTGTCTTGGTTGAAAATTAATTGTTTTAACTGAAATTTAATTCTTTCATTTTTATTCAAAATTTATCTTTTTGGGTTGATAACTCAAGTATTTGGTTGAAATTGAATGTATTTTATTTATGTCTTACGTAATTTGTGGATGAGCTCTTACAAAATGCTGTATGACTGATGGCACTAAAATTTTTTAAAATAAATTTGAAAACAAATTTTTTTTTGCAAACATAATTGATCTCCTAGATGTAAGATTCTTGCTATACCTACAAGAATAATTTAGAACAGTCAGAGGGAGAGTGAAAAATTAGTCAGGAAAAAGGCAGGGAATTTCTCAATTATTTTCTACTTATTTTTATGGATTTTTACGATTTCAATGTATTTTAATGCATTTCTGGAGAACTTTAAGGAATAAATTAAATTTGATTTTGAAGAGATTTCTATGGATTTCAACAGTTTCAAGGGATATGAAAGAATTCGAATTAAAAATTTAAAGTTATTTTAAAAGATTCAAAAGAATTTCAAGAGATTTGGTTTCAAAAATTTTGTAGAACTCGTAATATTTAAAATTTTGTTCGGTTCGCTCGCGTGCGTTTAGTGCTACTGTAAAATATTTTAGGGGCTAAAGCTTGAACTATTCTAATTTGAGTTTGAGAGCATTAAAGACTGTTGTTTACAATTTTCATTTAAAGTATTTTATGTCTATATCGCCGCGAATGGAGTTTCAACGACCTAAGTGTATCCAATTTAAAAAACTAAATTCTTTAATGGTAGAAATCAATAAAAAAATCATTTAACACTGTTTAAGAACTATACAATTTCTTATAAAAAGATTGTTTTTTCTTTTCTCAATGTAAAAATAAATGTTTAATCTTTCCCCTGTTGTTTCCCCTTTCTCGTGAAAAAAATTACCTTATAGCGCCTATGATTACTGCAATGATACTTTGTTTATTTTCCAGTCTTATCCACTTCGAAAGTACTTGTTCGTCTTGCTGATCGTAACGGGCGTTGCAATATTTATGTACAAGGATGGCAAAGCATCTGCTACACAATCATCTAGTCAAATGGGATTTGGAGAAATTTTATTGCTGCTGTCGTTGACGATGGACGGTTTGACAAGCGCGGTGCAAGAAAGAATGAGGGCAGAGCACAAAACGCAATCCCTTCACATGATGCTCAACATGAACTTCTGGTCCATTGTATTCAGTGGAGTATTTATCGTACTTTCCGGAGAACTAATGAGTTTCATTCAGTTCTTGCAGCGACATCCTGGCATAATAGTAGATATATTAAACTTTGCAGTGGCTGGAGCCTGTGGACAGTATTTTATATTTTTAACTGTAGCAGAATTCGGCCCACTGCCGTGCTCCATCGTAACAACTACTAGGAAATTTTTTACTGTCTTAGGGTCCGTTTTGTTCTTCGGTAACAATCTTTTAGCGAGGCAATGGGTAGCAACCGTTCTTGTATTTCTTGGATTATTTTTAGATGCCATGTATGGCCATAACAAGACTGCAAAAAAGGAAATTATAAAATAAACTTCCGCGAAGATGAAATATGCTAGTTGGCTTTAGTTTTTCTCTTTCGGGACAAAATTATATAATAATTGACTGCAAGTAAAGTTGCTCAGGAAAGAGAAAAATTAAATTAACTATGAACATAACGAATGATAAAATTAGGTATCATGAATTCTTTTAGTTGAAATTTATACGCTGCATATTGTTTTAAAAAAGGTGTAAAAAACTCTTGAGTTTTATTTAGATGTATTTAATTGTAATTTTTTATCAGCGAATCATCTTTGAAGTATGCGAAATGAGATTATTTATATTGAAATGATTGTATGCGTACAGTTTCTTCTGCAATAATTTGAAACTGTGTTTTCCAAGATTGTGTCCAATCTACATGGCTGTCAAAGTGATGAATGTAAATAAATATTTTAAAACTCACATCTGTCTGAGATTAGAATTTATTCCGGAAGCTTTTTGTCAAGGAAATTTCTTTTTTGAATTTCAATCGACACATTCACACATTCTGCAATTTTTAGAATTTTATGCAGTATTTAAAAAATGTTTTAAGTAAAATTCATGCAACTATCCTATTATTTTTCAAAGGAGTGCTTGCTGTTTGTCAAGACGATTTAAACGATAGGGGCCATCCATATATCACGTGGACTAGGGTGTTCCAAATTTTTTTCTTCTATTTTAATGCATATTGCCCCCAAATTTGTTCAAATCAACAAACAAAAAATTAATGCGTTTTTTTAAATATATATATTTAGAGGTTCCGCAAGCCCCATGAAGTTTAACACTTCTTTCCCATAAGAAAAAAAGACGTGTTTGTAAATTTTATTCAGAATCGCCAATATGAGGTGTATCGAGTTAATCCTCAACATTTTTCTTCAAAATTAACCATAGAATAGGAATACAAAATCATCCCATGAGTGAAAAATTCGGTTTTGCGAGTTTTTGGCATTAACTATTATTTTTTTGAGGTTTCTTCTAGTAAACATTGTTTCTAATACATAAAATTTTAAACAATTGATTATTGTTTAAAAGCATTTTCTCTTAGAATAAAGTTAGAAAGTCGCGGTTTTTTCTACATTTTTCAACTTTTCAGATAGAACGAGGGAATAATCAATTAGATTTAAACAGAATAATTGTTTTAACTATGTATTAATTATAATAATATTCTTTTAGAATAATGCTAGAAAGTTGCAGTCTCTTTCTAAAATTTTCTACTTTTGGTCCAATTTTAAATTATAGGGAGGTAATAATTAAAGTTCACAAACAATTGTTTGAACAATTTATTATTATTTTTAATATTTTCTTCTAATAATGTTATAAAGCTGCCGTTTTTTCTGAAACTTTCAACTCTGTCTACTTTTAACTTAACAGTGTGGTGGTAATTAATGCAATTTAACGAAAATAATTGTTTTCACAAATTATTTTTGTTTTTAACTATCTTCTCCCACATTAATGCTAGATTGTTGCGGCTTTTTCTGAAATTTTTTACTTTTTGTCCACTTTTTACTTAGTGGGATAATAATTTATGTAAGCTAACAAAAATAATTATTTTAACAATTTTTAATTGCTTACAACTACCTTCTGTAAGAGTAATGCTAAAAAGTTGCGGGTTTTTCTAAACTTTCCAGCTTTTCTTTGACTTTTTAGTTCTCAGTAAGTACTTCAAGGAAAGTTTAAATTTATAATATGATCCATATAGAAAATTTGAAGAATATTTCAAATTTCTGTTTAGTTTTTCAGAAAAATAGATTCACAAAAAGAAAGATTGTTTGAAAAATTATTCTCTCTATTGTTTATTATTTGTTCATAACTAAAAAGCCAAAGCAAAGTAAAAAATTTCAGAAATAACGGCAAATTTCTACCTTTTAACTAAGAGAAGATAGTTATAAACAATAATAAATTGTTTAAACAATCATGTTTCTCAACTTGCATTAATTATTACTTCACGAAGTGAAAAATTTAAGTAAAACCACAAGATTAATATTAATAAAATTGAAACATTTGGAAAAACCGCGACTTTCTAACTCTATTCTAAGAGAAAGTTGTCAAAAACAATAATAAATTGTTGAAACAATTCATTTGAACATGTGATTATCAGTAGAAAGTAGCATTTTATGTATTAGAAACAACTTATATATTTTTTAAACCGCAAAAAACCTAATTATCGCCAAAAGCTCGCAAAACCCAATTTTGCAATATTGGGGTTTGTTTGGGACCCTATAAAACAGACTTATGGGGATGATATTTGAAAACTAAATGTTAATTTGTATTGTATAACTAATTTTGAAGATAAATATTTAGTTTCAATTCGATTTACTTAATATTGACGGTTCAGAATAAAATGTACAAAAACGTATTTTTTTTTCTTATAGGAAATACGTGTTAAATTTCGTGGGGCTTGGGGACCTTCATATATCATTTTTGTAAACGGATTTGTTTTTTCGTGGATTCGAACCAATTTAGGGGCGATATGAAAATTCGAGAAAAAAAATTTCCAATGCATTATTGAACCACCCTAACGTGGACTCGCGTTCTCCTGAATCTGCGGATTTCTTTTCAGAAATACATAAAAACTAAAAAAATGTTCACTACTTTTTGATTCGACTTCACAAAAGGGGCGGGGGCCAAAAAGTAGTAAAAAATTGTCCACGTGGGATATGGATGGCCCCATATGAAATCAGTCTGATTTACCTAATTCTGTCGTCTCTAGACTTTCATTTGATACATATAAGTCCATAGATTTCAAATCATTTTATTAGACTAATATATAATAATAATAGTTATAAGCTTTTTTTCATAGACATATGTAGTTGATATATTATGCAGTAAATGACCCGGAAATGAACCTTAAGCAGAAATTTGCTCGACAGTGAGGGGCTTAAATAATATTGAGCATTGTAAGATAAAATTGAATTACAATTTGTATTCGAAGTCGTGATAAGGCGTGTATCAAAGTGTTTATCTTAGTATGCATACTGAATTCGTACTTAATCAAAGAGGCCATAATTTCATTGAGCATTTCTTTTACTAACTTTAGGGGCCACGCTAGTTCGAAATTCTTTTCCACGCCTCCCCTTCTTCGTCACATCTTCACACAAATCTTGAACTCCCAGGGGAACGTCACAAATATGTACACCCCCCCCCCCTAAATAAAAATTTTTCATCGATTTCATGTGATAAACGCCTAAAACAAAATACAAAATAATGTTTTAACAGACTTCACAGCCCAAAATGCTAGCTCTCAAAACCCAGAAAATAGGGTGATTTTTCACGAAAACAGGGGAATTAATTCTTTTACATAAAATAAATTAATGTATAGGTACCATATTGAATGACGGTGAATTTATTTTTAGATTTTACACGAATTTATCTAATGAAGTTTGATTTGAAATAATAATTTTACAAATCTTATAACAATTTGAAATTCTAGAATTTCATAAGCTTCACCTTTGAAAAATAAATTCCAGTTTTTAATTTCAAATTGTTCAATTTTAATCGCTTGGATTTGATAATTATTAAAATTCAAAAGTTTAAAATTCTTAATTCTTCAATTGTAAATACTTTAAATTAGATACGATACATTAATACAATTTCAAATATCTTCCAATGAAATTGTCCAGAAACCACATTTCGGCGGTAAAAGTCCAAAAATTATCGGATTCTTTAAAATTCATTTTATAAAGGTATTTTGTGTCACTGATTTGAAATTTTGTATTAAAATTTCAAAATTAAAAATGGTGAATCTAATATGCGGTCCCATATGACGTCACTGATTTTAACATTAATGTGATAATTACAAAATTCAAAATGGCGGATTTAATATGGTTTTTCGATATATTTGGAATTAATTTTATAAAGGAATTTTGAGTTACTGATTTCAAATTTGATGTTAAAATTTAAAATTATAAGCGGCGGATTTAATATGGCGACCCACAGATTTGAGAAATTATCGAATATTTTTGAAATTCATTTGTTAAAGGTATTTTATGACACTGATTTCATATTTGATATTAATATTTTAAAATTAAAAATTGCGGAAAAAATTATTTTAATTATATGTTCAAATCTGTAAGTTACAGCAAAACTTTCGCGCTCGTTTTCGCACGTTTAATGCGTGCATATATCGAAGCATCCGCGGCTTTGACGATTACATTAACATTGCGACACGCGCTTCACGCTCGATAAGCAGGTTATAGAGATGCGTTTCTTTAAAAAATAAAACGCATGTAAGAAGTAGGTTTATTTTTCAATATAATGTTAACAAGAAAATACAATTTTTTAAATTTACTAAATAGAAACATTAAGCCGTAAGCTTCGATTCCGTTCGTCCAATTGACAAATTTCATAGAGATAATTTGTACATTTTGTTAAAATCCGCTAAAAATAACGATTTAAACTTACAGGTCTCTTAAAAACAAAAATTGCATAATTTTGAAAACGTTCTACATTTTTGAATTTTGGTCTAATTGAAAAATTTCATAGAAAATTTTTCGAAATATATTTTATATCTCGTAAAAATTTGGATGTTTCTTTATATATAAAAACTATTTCTACTTTTTCACCGAAATAAAAAATGGCATTTTGCAAGTTTTTTGTCGTGTACCAGAAACTTTGACAAGAATTTCTAAAACTTTTTCAGAAATTTTGATTAAAATTTTGAAAATGCTCTAACTTTTTGAGTTTTGGTCTAAACAAAACATTTAATTGTGATAGTTTTGAAATATATATTTGATAACTAGTAAAAAATTTTGTATGAAATTTCCTGATCTATCAGAAAAATAATTTATTCTATTTTTTTTTTAAATTTTCAAAATGTTGAAAAGTATATAACTTTTTTAATTTTGATTGAAATTAAAAATGCCAGAGGAATCATTTGCAACTTTTTGTTCATGAACCAGAATCTTTGACAAAACTTTTCTAAAATTCTTTGAAACTTTTTTTCCAAATTTTGAAAATGATCTCATTTTTGAATTTGGTCGGAAATATCTGGTTAACGAACATGCACTTCATTTTGGGATCCTAAAAACAGTGTATCAAAGGCTGATTTGATTGGACAAATCCTTCAAAAGTTAGCGTGGCTACAACATTCAGGTAACCACACCGACATACAGCCATACAGACATTCATCCAAACATACAGATCTACAGACAGAAAAAGAGAAAATTTTATACTTTTTTGACTCTGTGATTTTGGACGATCACACTCCACTCTCATGAATGAGAATGTAAAAAATATGCCCGCTGCGCGGGCACATTCTCATTCCCCGCGCGGGTACGCTCTCGCGCTTCGCGCACGTTTTCGTACGCTTAATGCGTACATTTTAACTACATTTTTTGAAATATCATAAATATTGTAACATAAATCGAAAGCTGTGATTTAAACCCCTGAGGAACTACAGTCATAAATTGGAAATGAAATTGTTTTTAAAGAAGGTTCTCAAAGCACCTGCGGCTTTGACGATTACATTCTCATTGCGACACTCGCGCCTCTCGTTCGATAATTAGTTGAGCCGCTGATAATAAAAAGTGGAAATATCTCGTAGGTGAGTAAAACGCAGCTATAGGAAATTATTATTATTATTATGAGAAGTTGTAGGCTCCGGAAGCTACGATCATGGTTCTTTAAAGCAACCAATCCCGACGCAACTGGAACGTGTACGTCATCCGCTTCTGCTCCTTCTGTCCTAGAAGGTAAGCAAGAGCGGGAAATTTACGCGAGATAACATCGGGCAACACTGTTCCTTGGAGTCAGGTCTCTAGCCGCGGATGATCTTACGCGGCAGACGGGACAGTTGGAGATGAAGTTTCACCTCTGGATACTTTTTTAGAGATACCAATCTTTGTAGAATGTTATGAGGAACAGTGTTGACGGACCAGATGAAGTCATCCCAGAAGAACAGCCTTTTGCATCCGGTTCGCGATGAAATAAGCCTGACGCTGGCAAGCCGGAATCTTTTTGAGTTGGCTAATAAATGAAGCTTTCATACCTCCAAGACAGCCGATTATGAGAACTACAAGATGGACTTTGAAGCCTTGGTGGAGCCTGCTCAGCTCGAAAAGAAGTGCTTGATATTTCGCCCGTTTTTCTTCATCCTTTGTCGTGATATTACCATCGGCTGGTGCCGAGAATTCAATCACGTAAATGATCTTGTTCTTCAGATCTTGGAGGACAATATCAGGCTTCGTAGCACTGATACGTTGAGTGGTGGAGAATGAGAACTTCCAGTAGATCTTACACTGATCATTCTCCACAACGGACTCGAGTTCCCCCTGGGCGTATGGCAAGACGGGCAATAGATCAACACCATAGAAGTGCCTCAGATGGTAATATAACACTTTTAGAGCCGCATTGTGTCTCTCTATGTACCCGTGTCGTGCATATTTTGAGCATCCACTGAGAACATGTCCAAGTGTTTCTGGCTCTTGCTTGCACGCACGGAAGTTGGTATCGCCTACAGGTATATTCATTATGCGCTCGCGGTAAACTAAGGTCTCTATAACGCCATCTTGACAGGCAAAAAGAAATCCCTCAGTCTCGGATTTTAATCGAGCAGACTTGAGAAGCATGTTGGACAGACCCATCGAGAGCTCTTCTCTACGTATAGTGCCGTAGAATTTACCATGAAGGGGCTTGTCAGCATGTTCTCTTAGTAGAAGCGTATGTTCTGCTTCCTGTACACGACTTTTTAGTACCAAAGGTGTTAGTGATGCTAGGCCATGTGTAGTGTCGCTGGAATCAACTGGGAGGCCAAGCTCCTCTGCGGCCCTATCTGCGGCACGATATAGAAACGCCGCAGCATTGACGACTTCATGTTGATGTACTAGTCGCATAAGAAAATCTGTGCTATTTAGAACTGAGCAGGCTGTAGCCAGAACCCTTCTGCGATGAAGACACTCTAAGCTCAGCAAGCCTCTACCCCCTTTATCTCGAGGGAGGTATATTCGAGGTGCGGAAGATCTAGGATCATGACTGCGATGGATTGTCATCATCTTGCGTGTGCTTCAGTCAAGTTGCTTCAACTCATCGACGTTCCATTTTACTGCACCAAACGTGTAGAGCAGTATAGGAACGGCCAGCATATTGGTCGCCTGGATTTTATTCTTTCCAGATAATTCGGAAGCCCAAATTTTTCTGAGAATTTGGCGATACCTTTTTCCAAGGGTCGTTTTTAACGCACGCACATCATGGGTTTCCGCTTGCGGTATTCCAAGATATGTATATGTTTCTCCAATACCAAGATGTTGAATGGTATTTCCGCCTATGAGTTGAACATCCTGATCGTGACGCGATGATGTAGTTTCTAATCTTCCTTGGTGTAGGTGGACGCAGGCACACTTGTCCAGTCCGCAGCTCATGCCAATCGCTTTAGAGTACCTATTTACCGCCTCCACAAGGATGTTAAGGTCCTCTTTCGAGGAAGCAAAGAGTTTAAGGTCGTCCATGTATAAAAGGTGGTTGACCTTATATTCTCTTTTGTTCGGCGGGCCACATAGGTATCCAGAGCTTTTGCCTCGGAGCACAATAGATAGAGGCAAGAGGGAGATGCAGAAAAGTATCGGACTTAGAGAGTCTCCTTGGAAGACCCCCCTCTTATATGTGATATAGCTTGTAGTCACTTGTCTTTTGTCAGATGTTATGACAAATCTTGTCCGCCACAAGAGCATAAGCTCTTTTATGCATCTCACTATTTTTGGATGCACCTCCATGCACTCAATGAGCTTAATAAGTAGCTCACGGTTCGTGTTATCGAATACCTTACGGTAGTCAATCCAAGCCATGGACAGATTGCGTCGATACCTGATCGAGTCCTGGGTGATACACCTGTCTATTAACAGGTTCTCCCTGCAACCTGCCAGACCTCTGTTGCATCCACGTTGTTCAACTATTGCACTCCATACCGGCTCGATAGATGTTAATATCCTCTCTTTGAGGATGCCAGTGAATAGCTTGTAGCTGGTGTTTAAACAAGCTATGGGCCTGTAGTTCTTTGGACTTGACAAATCTCCTGTCTTAGGAATCAATACCGTGCGTCCTTCCACTAGCCACTGCGGGACGGGTTGTTCTCCGTTTAAGAAAGTAGTAAATATACGAGCTAGATGTTGGTGCGTAGAAGTAAACTTCTTCCACCAAAAGTTGTTGATTTTATCTGGTCCTGGCGCTGAAAAGTTCTTAGTTCTAGCGATAACTTTCTTCACTTCTTCAGCAGTAATTAGTGGACACTCTTCCTCTGGACCTTGTAACCTTTGCCTTTGGCAAAAGTTACGAAAGAGTGATATATCTGAAGCGTCTTCATTTAGCTGATAAGTATCTCCATATACTTGTTCCCAGAAGACTTGAATCTCTTCTCGACTAGGCGGATTTTTAACGGCACGTGACGTTTTATTGAACAGACGGGAAGGATGAGTAGAAAAGGTGGAATTTTCCTGAATCCACTTTACTCGCCGTTCGCTGTTAAAAGAGATCTTATTTTTTGCGTCCAGTGCTGCTTGATGGTCAACAGTTTACACTTGTTCAGCGTGTGATTTGCTTTCCTCAAGTTTCGAGCAAGTGCCCTAACTTTTGGAGTGAATTTTTTATTTAATGTTATGTAGCTAATCACGCACTGAATATTTGATGCCTGCCGTCTTGCCGTTTCAATTTTGAATTGAAGCTGTGCAATACGCTCGCGAGTCTTACTCAGACGTACTGAAGTTTCGTTACTTCTACTGTCGCTAAGCAAGGACACCGCCTTCTCGTAAACAACACAGTTCAGATTCCAGAGATTAACATCTTCGGGGAGCAAATCGGGGAGAGCAGTATTAGCTTCAGCTAATTTGTCCATCCTGAGAAAGACTTTTTGGTGGATAGATCTCCTACTTCTCATGTTAGCATTATCGGCTATCTGCAAAGGTGGTCTTGCTGGAACGGGTGGAATGTTCGATGGAGGATGTTGCTCTTCTTCTTGCTGATAAAGAGCTTCATATCCGTTTTTTCGCAAAAAGGATACCTGATCTCTTAAATACTGAGGCGTTTGATGAGCATATTCCAGGTGCATATTGACCCAACGGTCATGTAACCTCTGCATGAATCCTCTTCACGCCGGTGAGCTTCTTTGCCAACAGGTAAGGATGTCTCTCCTGAGTTGGTCCGACCATTTAAATCGATGTTCTCGCGTTTGTCCGGGGCCATTGCCTGGTCGTCGCCTCGGTTCGGTCCTATTGCCACTCCCAACTGAACCATGGCCTCCATCCGAGAGAGGCCTATTGTGGGTGGCACTGCGCGATACTGGTGTCGTAACCGCATAATTCATTGCATTGGGGAGTTAGCCCAAAGCAACGTGGCTGACTGCAAGAGCCGGAGCTCTCGGGCGATGGGGTCGCCACATCCCTACTTTTATTATTATTATTATACTATTATATTATACCTACTACTACTATTATTATTATTATTATACCATTAAGCCATTTCTCTTTCGGGGTAGGCATGACTCGTGTTATTTATTTAAATAACACGTTCGTTCCGCAACACTGCTCCGACCCAGGTTGCTGATCAATCTCTCTAGCGATCACCCCAAGTGAAGAGCTTCACAGGATTGTTATATGAGATTCCCCACTCGGGCCCATTAGTGTCCAAGGTCTTTTGTTTCAGGTGTCATTCATTCTACTCACATTCTTTTCATAAATTATTTGTCGCCACACTTTTCTGTCCTAGCATACTTCTCTGGCTTCCGTCACGTCCATGCATTTTTTCATGCAAGCTCTCCTGTTTCTATGGCTTCTTAGGTCTTTTCGGATTAATGCTTAAAAAATTGGATATAATTTTACGTCTGTAAAAAGCAGCAATAGAACATTGGCAGTAAAAAGTAGACAACTGTACTTGGGCCGTAAGAAACAGGAATAGAACAACTCGGCAGTAAAAAGTGGACACAATACTAATACACGCGCGTGTCCACTTTTTACTGCCGCGTTTTTATATTCGTGTATCTTACGGCCAAGTACCGTTGTCTACTTTTTACTGCCAATGCTCTATTACTGCTTTTAACAGACGTGAAATTATATCCAATTTTTTTAGGCACTTTTCTATAGCTGCGTTTTACTCACCTACGAGATATTTCCACTTTTTATTATCAGCGGCTCAGTTTATGGAGTCAGTTGTCTTTGAAAAATAAAACGATTTAGACAATGTTGAACAGCATATAAGAATGAGGTATGTTTTTCAATATAATGCTAATCGAAAAACGCAATTCTTTTTTGAAATTTACTAAATAGAGACATTAAGGTTCAAGCAGTAGGCTTTGATTCCGTTTGTTCAAACTTCAGTTCTAAGACAATGCGACTATGATTAAATAATCTAAAATATTTTCAATTTGTGTTTGATTGAAAAATTGTTTTGAGATAATTTGTAAATCTTGTTAAAATCTATTAAAAATAACACTTTCAACTCACAGATCTCTTAAAAACAAAAATTGCATATTATATATAATATTGCATATATAAATTGTCGGTCTAATTGAAAAATGTCATGAGAATAGTTTCGAAATATATTATATATCTAGTAGAAATTTCGATTGATATTTCTTTATCGATCAAAAAATATTTTTTTCTTCATTTTTTGAAAATTTTCAAAATGTTGAAAAGCATATAACTTTTTCAATTTTTATCGAAATTAAAAATGGCGTGAACACAAAAATTGTCCAGTACATGGACTCTATGCAATTCTTTCGTACCTCACAGATTTAAAAAAATGGTTCAAACAATTTTTGTTTAAACAATTGAAAAATCAGATTATTTTGTATGGAACATCATCTTTTAATAAAATGCGCTCATCCCCATAATAATTTCTTTCTTATGCTTATTAGTCTGCCCATGGGCCTAAATAGTTTGGAAATTCTTTATAAATTTTAAAATTGTTCATAAATTTTCAATTCATTACAGAATGTTCATAAAAATAAAAAAGTTTTATTCTTTCCATTTTTAAACCAATTGTCCAGAAAATAGGCAATCGCAAACTTCCTACCCTTGTAGTTTCTTATTTCTGTATGTGTATTTACCAATCGCTCGAGTGCTAGACCCATTTTAGCTCTTATTTTGTACTTGATGTAAATTTCAGCTTTCTATGTTTTAAATTTTAGTAGCAGCAATTGTTTAAAAAAATATATTATCTCCGCCCCCTCTCGAAGTACCACATTTTTTTTAATGTGGAGAGAAATAGCACCTATTGAATGAATTTTATCCCGATTCGAAAAAGTTAAAATTGTCGGAGATGTTGCTTTTGTTTATGAGGACAAAACATTTGATTATTGTCAAAATTGTATATTATTGTCAAACACAATTGATTATTGTGTGGTCGTCTTTTTGAAGCCACGTTCATGCAATTAAATAATAAAAACTCGTTTTTCAGCTAAGTTGTACTTGATAGCACAACTCCTGTAGATGAAAATCGCCTACTTTTAGCTGATAACCTTCTGGCAAAACGTGTTGAAATTACGTTCAAAAATAGTCAATTTTTCAATAACAAACGATTTTTTATAAAAACTAATCATTATTTTGGGCTGAAGTTTTACACACTTTTTAAGAGTGGCAAGGAGCATATTTTTTAAAAGTTTGAAATGTGTTGCTTGATTATTGTAAAAATAATTGCATATTTAAAAAGAATCAGGTTCAGGCATATAAATGACATATAGATTCGTTGTAATAGACAAAAAAAACGTTTTTGCTATCTTTATCAATTGTTCACAAGTATATAGGCTTTTGCTCTACATGGTAACACTACCAAAATCCGAAGTCAAATTTCAGGCAGTATTTTCTGCGCCAAATAAGCCTTTTTTCATAAGTCGCCTACAGATCTTGTGCTTCGCGCTTAAATAAAGACTGTCCAAAATGCGAAATTTTTTATATTATTTTGAACTGTATTATAATGAATGTATGTTATAATAATATCGGTACCTTAATTTATTCAAATGATAATGTTTACCGCTCAAGAAATTAGATTAATGCATTTATTATTATTTTTTCAATTTTAAGTTTTATAGATGTAAAGTTTGAATAATTGCCGAGACTTTGGTGTTAGGTGGAAAATTATATTCTTTGAAAATTTATTGTATCTTGCGTCGTTTTTCCATAAAGTTTATTTTTAATGGTATACTTTGTCGATTACAATGAAAGCTATCCACCTTGTGACAAAATGGTCTATAAGAAGTTTTTAAAACTTTTTTTGGTCAAAATATTGTCATTGAAAATTTTATTCGTTTCCAACATTTTTTGCATATCTTGTATAGTTTTGTCGGAAAGTGGAATTTTTCATGATTAAGACAAAAACTATAAGTCTCATCAAAAAAATAGTTTTGTATAAATTTGCAGCAATTTTATAGATGAACAATTTTGCTTTTTACATTTTTCTCGTATCTCATATATTTTTGCTGGAAAATTGATTGTTGATTTTTCAAAAAGTAATTTTTAGAAATAACAAAGGAACCGTTGGTCAAAAATAGCTATTTAACGAACTTCTTTCTTTTTAGCCGTTCAACAAGTATTTCCAAGGGCAATCCATTTGGATAATTCCTTCGAAAGTTATTACGTTTACAGACAACGACGACTACAACGACAGACAGACACGGTAATAAAATCCATTTTTTTCTTCATCGGTGAGTCCGAAAACTTCGAGATTTGTTGAAATCTGCGAAAGACAATTTCCACATAAAAATATAATTGAAATGAGAATGTAACAAATTATTATTCAACATTAAAATTTATTAGACAAATTTTTCTGAGATCAAACCCTAGGGGCTTGATAAATAAATAATAATAATAATTATTATGATTATCAAACAATAAATTCACTGTGATTATCACCGTTCCAAATGGAAAAATTTTCAATTATAAACCTATAAAATTAAATATTTTAAACAAACGTTCAAAATGAAGTAAATCAAAATGGAAAATATTAATAATAACAAAATTTCTACTACGAAACGTTGTAAGTTAAACGAATAAGAAATTTATTTAAAAATGAAAAAAATGTTTACTTGCCAAGAATTATGATAGAACGACTTTTATACTCAAAACCCTTTAAAATGTTTACTTATTTAAATTAATTTAAAGCGTTTACAAATTAACCATTCTTAAATTGTTAATCATACTTTTGAAAGTTCAACCATTTTAATTTTAATTACAAAATTAGAACTTATAAAGGATAAAATTGAAACTTTGGCGTTCCATATGAAAATTAAAACTGCAAAATTGTAACTATTAAAAATTAGGGAAACTATTTAATTACTGAGGTATCAATTTCAGATAGTTCAATTTTGATCTATTTTGATTTTTAAAAACACAGTTTTTAACTTTTTAATTTAAAATCGTATCGTTAAAAATTATAAATAAAAAAATAATACAAAACAAGATTTCTATGGTTTTGATTTCTGAAATTACACAATTTTGAGCCTCTCAATACGAAATTGTTTTCTTTAAACTTAGGTTTGAAATGCTCAACACCTTGGAACATTTTTAAATACAAAATAATTTTATTTTCAATGCCTATTCGTAAAATCTTATTTTTCAGGCTTAAATTTGACAAATTATTTGCCCAATTTTTTATTGTGTTAAATTTTTTCTGGAGTTCATAATCGAGCCCTTCGAAAAATGGTCTAGATCTGCTTTTGACCATTCTACATATTTTGCACCTTCGTTCATTAGAAAGACATAGTGTTGTAGAAATGTAGATACCTGTCCACAG
This sequence comes from Andricus curvator, assembly GCA_932195095.1. Classification (NCBI taxonomy): domain Eukaryota; kingdom Metazoa; phylum Arthropoda; class Insecta; order Hymenoptera; family Cynipidae; genus Andricus; species Andricus curvator. The sequence continues at coordinate 170,772 of CAKNYM010052991.1, forward strand.
TAAGGGTCGAATATGACTCACAGACTTCAAGCAGGTGCAACGGTGCATTGTTTGACTATGAAGAAAGTTAGGAAAAATTTCTACTCCACCTGAAGTTAAGCAGTTGACACTTGAAATGGTATTATCTGTCATGTCTTATGAGAAAAAAAACATTTTTAATTAAAATAGTCTTGAACCTATAAAAAATAAATATTTTAACAATATTTTTCCAATGGAATTTATTCTGACTGTCGCTTGTTCTTACTGATTTAAACAAAGTTGGTCAATTTCAATAAATTATGGCCTATTTTTTCGGTGGATACAAATACACTTATTTCTTTTAAAAACGTGTTCCTTTAGCAAATTATTTTAACGATTTCAGTTATGGAAAAATTTACTTTCAAAATGGAAAAAATTGGTAAGAAGCGATCGCGAGAAGAAATTCGATTGCAAAAAACATTATTAAAATAAATGATTTTGGTACATTTTAAATATTTTTCATTCAAAATAAGTTTTTCAATTGGAGTGACATTATCAGTATATTATTATTTGTGTACGTCCATATTAAAACAGTCCACTTCGCCAGTTGTCAAAAAGGGTCAACTTCCGACTGAATTCTGTCTGAAATTGACTCTTATGGACATTCGACATCTCTTCAACGCGAAAAATTAGCGTATTGGGATCCTAAATAATTATAATTACATAATTTTAACCCGATAGACATACAGATTCGTTACCCGCACTAAATAAAAATGTTTAAAAAATTTCATTTTTTAGAGTTTTAAAATTTTTATGAGTTTCAATTTTTTTTTTCACATACCTGGAGGTAAAAAAGTTGCAGAAGAATTTTTTTTTCATATTTGGAAACTTTTCAGTTACAAAAATACACTAGAAAAAATTTTTCCAAGACCCAAGAATTCAAATCGGAAATGCAGCAAATTTTTAAACGTTTTATTTTGGTATTTAAGGCCATTTGACGAGTGGGTCACGTGACCGGATTCCTACCTTACCGACACTTTTTTTATTTGTAAACTTATTTTCACACGAATAGCCACATCGAATTGAAAATTTGGGATAATAAATAAGAAGCACTAAGAAAGGTGGGTCTGCTCTTAAATTTTTATAATTATGAAAAAAGTTTTTTTTGTAAATAATTTTTTTTGCTTTTTTCATTATTATTAAAATTTAGGAGCAGACCCAGCTTTCTTAGTGCTTCTCATTTATTATCCCAAATTTTCCACTCGATGTGGCTATTCGTGTGAAAATATGTTTACAAATAAAAAAAGTGTCGGTAGGAATCCGGTCACGTGACACACTCGTCACATGACCTTAATGAAATTATCTTTAAAACTTATGTTATGAACATTTTTCCGAGCATGTGTGGGCTTTTCAGCATGAAGATACGCTAGAAAAAATATCGACAAACCCAGGAGTCGAAACTAGAATTATACCAAATTTTCAAATTTGGTATTTAATATAATTACTTTCGATTTTTTCAGGTATATTTTTCTGCTTAAAAATTCCACAGTTGCTTGCAAAAAATTTTAAACCACAAGTGAAAAGAGTAATTCTATTAAAAACAAAATTTCAAATTTTTGAAATTTGCTGTAATTCTAATTTTGAGTCATAGGTCTTGCCAATTTTTTCATAGTGTTTTATATCCTAAAAAAGCTCGCAAATGATCTGAAAAATGTTAAACACACAAGATATAAAGATATTTTCATTAAATACCAAAATCGAAATTTTAAATATACGCTGTATTTTTAAATTTTATTCCTTTGTTTTAGCAATTTTTTCATAGTGTATTTTTGTAACTGGAAAATTTTGAAGTACCCGAAAAAAGTGAATCTTTTATGTACGCAGGTGTTAAGAATTGGTTTGCGAAAACAAGGGTGAATTAAAGGGGAATGATCACTTAACCAGTGATGAATTTAAATCAGCGAAAAATGGAACAACTTTTTTTACCTCCAGGTGAAAAAATTGAAACTCATGAAAATTTGAAAACTCTGCAAATAAAATATTTTTTAAACATTTTCATCTAGCGCGGGTAACCAAGCTATATGTCTATCGATTCCAAATTAATAATAATAATTTTTTAGGGATCCCAATACGCTACTTATTGGCGATGTAGCGATTTCGAATTCCAAAATTTTTTTGTTTTGACCCACTCCAGTAAACATTTTGATTCTTAAAATCATAGAAAAACTTTTTTTTCAGAGATATGCTTTTTGGCACAGAAACAGCGGTTTATTTTCCTCTACAGGTTCGACAGTGTTTTTCACAACCTTTTCAATAATCGTAAGCATTTTTTTTTCAATTACGAATTAAACTTATAAAATGCGGATCAACAATAAATTAAACTATGCTTTCTTCGTATTGAGGTTCTTTTTTCTTTCTTGTTTTGTTGTCTGAAACGAAAGCTTAGATTTTTTTCCATTGAATAGCTTCTGGTTAAAATAATACATATTATTATTTATTTGTAAAAATAAACGTACGGTAATATTGCTCAATAAAAACGTTTAAAATTAAAGAATTTCGAAGTGAAAGTGACAAAATTACGTATATAATCGCCTCAATGTCTCAAAGTATATAATCGCCCCTTGAATCCGAAAAAACAGGTCTTATAATGTTGTCTCTCTGACGTCGTCGTCGTTGTTGTCGTCTGTATACCGGATATTGTTTGAAAAACTACTCGGATTGGATTGTGCTTTGGCACACAGTTTAAGGGGCCAAAAAGAAATATCAATTTGTTTAATCAGTTATTTTTGATAAAAATTAGAGCATTTTCAACATTTTTGGGACCATTTTTTTAAGGTTCAAAATTTTCATGTACACACGAAATACATCATGTATAGGGTAAGGAGGGGCAGCGCCGACCAGTTAATAGTCAATGATTTTTTTAAAGTTAATAAGATGTGGAATTGGTCCACTTTTTTTTCATTTCGAGTCTTACATTATTGTAAATCATATTTCTATAAGTATTAATTACATTAATAAAGCAATGATTCAATAATTCAATTATTTCCAACAAGCTGTATTTCGTCGGCTTTGCCCCACACCCGAGGGCAAAGCCGATCGCAGCTTTTTATGAAATTCAAAACATCTGAAGATGGCAAAACATGATGGTTCGCATCTGTGGTATTTTATATACTGGAAAAATTACCTCAACACATTTCCAGCAAGAAGAATAAGTTATTTTTAATAAAAATAGTGATAGCTGTGATATAACCTCGTATGCGTTGACATTGCACTAGACACACACTACGCGTAAAGGTTTCTACCATATCAATACAAAATACCAGCTCTACCGACTGGATTTAAAATAATAATATTTAATAGTTTCTTGCATGTTGCCCAGAAGATAAGTGTTCTACATTACCAATCACTTATCCACAAAACTTATGATACGTTTATAACCTAACCACGTGTAAACTATTATTTTCGTCGGGCTTGCCCCACTGGTGAGGCCTCAATTATTTACGATATTTAATATACTTTGGACCTGAATGACGTTCAATTATTGTAATGGCATAATGTGATATTGTTTTATCTGTCAAAATATCAAATTTTCATACTATAAGTATTGCCATTAATGTTGAAAACTTTATATTCCTGCCAGCGAATCTTCCATTCTTTCGTTGTCAAAACTGTTTTCTGCATAATTTTTCTTTTAGATCGTCAATTTTAAAGATTTTAGTAAGTAACACTATCTCTATGATGAAATAGATTTATTTAATGCAAAGTAATATTAAAATTGTTAAATAATAGCGATGTTATAAACAAAGTCGCCTTTGCCCCACCGGTCGGCGCTGCCCCTCCTTACCCTACACGAAATTATCGTGTGACAACGAACAACATCACCTTCCAGATGGGCGTCTTTCAGGGTGATATACCATGAGCCCTTTGATTTTTTGCATCACACTTGTGCCTCTATCTCTCGCACTACGAAATTCTTTTGGATACCTCTGTGGCGACACCAATCAGCGCGAGCATATGGTCACTCATGTATTCCATATGGATGACCTGAAGATCTATGCCTCTGGTAAAAGCAAACTTCAAACTGCTATAAATATCGTCAAGAAGTACACAGGAGAGATTGGGATGGACTTTGGATTGGACATTGTGCCAAAATCAATCTGAAGAAAGGAAAGATTACTGGCGTTTCCAAGGGCCCTGAGCTTGTGGATATAAGTGTTATTAGATATCTTAATACTGGAGAGACCTATACATACCTGGGCGTGCCTAAAAGCCGCGTTCAGGACGTTAAATCAGTGAAGGAGTCTCTCCGAAGCAGATACAAGCATCTTCTTCGACAGATTTGGTCTTCCAATCTATCGGCGTTGAACAAGGTATCTGCGACTAACATGCTTGCCGTCCCGGTTCTACTCTACTCGTTTTGGGGTGGTTTAATGAACGAAGAACGAGATTACGGCCCTTGAAATCACCACACGTAAGATCATGCATATGCATAAAAGCTTGCATATCAATTCGTCAGTTCCGCGATTATGCATTTCACGCCGTCAAGGCGGACGTGGACTTCTGAATCAATAGTTTGTTCATAACCGAATTGTTCTAAGTACAGCTTACATCGTTGCGAATGGCAGAGATCCTCTCCTAAGAATGGTCAGGAACCACGAGATCATTGGCGAAGGAGCGTTCCTTTACAAAGCTGCGGAGCAAGCGGCCTGAATCCTTTACCTGAATTTTAACATCAGAAGTGAGCAAAGTGCATTACTCCATCTAGATGCTTCACTTCTAAAAGCCGAAGTGAAGAAAGTGGAGGTTTAAAAATTTCACCAATAGCTACTCGACAAGAAAATTACAGGAAACTTTCACAGAAATGTAGAAAAACAATCCTTGTCGAAGGAGCAAACTTTTGCTTTCCTCAGATCATCAGGGCTTAATTCAGATACAGCGGGTTTTATTTTCGCATGCCAGGTCGGTGTCATTTCCACCTTAGCATACCGTGACCGCATTTTATGTCAAGAAGTTCCCAGTGATAGGTGCAGAGCGTGTCATGCACACGCTGAGTACCTAGAACACATACTATCGGGGTGTCCCACCCACGCAGGAACAACGTATATCTATAGACATAATGCGGCCCTGAGAGTGCTTTATTACCATCTTTGTCGCTCTAACGGTGTTGGTCGCGACCCTGCCCTGCCGAACGCTCCAAGGGAGATAGGGTCCATTGTCCAAAACGAGAAGTGCCAAATTTTCTGGAACTACGATTTTCGGACAGCAGTCTCCGTTGCACACTCGAGGCCTGACATCGTTCTCCGAGACTTCGAGAAACGAACTATATTCGTGATCGAATTCTCGGCTCCTTCCGAATACAACATCACTGCCAAGGAGAAAGAAAAGGAGAAGAGGTATCAAGACCTTAAAAGGGAGCTGCAACGACTGTACTCAAAATGTGCCAAGGCACTTGCGAGATGGATGCAGAAAGCTGTCATCCTTGGGTCGCTTCGTGCCCTCAAGACACACGAGGGTTTCGCCGGCCTGTCGTTCCGATTTCGTCGTGCCCTGTGACCACCCATCTCACGGTTGTGAGGCGTGGCCATAAGTGTGATTTACCGCGGTTCTACTGGGAGCCGTTGTCATTTTTTTTAGATGGTAGTTGCGCTCAGTGGGGCCCTGCGGTGGTTGTTTAATCCTATATATATATATAGGATATATATAGGATATATATAGGATATATATATATATATATATATATATATATATATTGCATTTTCAACAAAATAGCTCAATTTGCAATCAAAAAAATATTAATTTCCCACCAAAAGAGATGAATTTTGAACGAAATAGTTGAGTTTTCAAGCTAAAAAGTCGAATTTTTTAGAAAACAGTTGACTTTTAAACCCGAGAAAATGAATTTTCAACCCAATAGTTGAACTTTCAAGCAAAATGGACGAATTTTTAACCAAATAGTCGAATTTTCAACCAAAAAAATTAATTTTCAACCAAATGGTCAAACTTCCAAACAAAAAAGAATTAGTTTCAACCAAAAACAGTTGCATTTTTTACAAAATAGTCGAATATTCAAGCCAAAGAAACACATTTTTTAGAAGACATTCGAATTTTCAAGAAGTACTTTTCTACCAAAAAATATGAATTTTTAATAAAAAAAAAAAGAATTTTCAACAATGCAGTTAAATTTTCAACAAAATAATTGAATCTTTAACTAAAATGATGAATCTTCAAACAAAAAAGAAATGAATTTTTAACAAAGAAGATGAACTCTCAACCAAGTAGTTGAATTTTCAATCAAAAAACATTAATTTTAAATCAAAACCAATCGAATTCATCAAAGAAGATGAAGTCTATGCAAAACTTTATCAAAATACTTAAACTAAAACAAAATTTTATTTTGTATAAAAACGGTTGAATTCAACCAAAAAGTCGAATTTTCAAAAAAAAGGAGTTGACTTTTCTACCAGGAAAGTGTTTTCAGTTACGAAAGAAACAAAATTTGAACACAATTGTTGAATTTTTTGATCAAAAAGGCGAATTCTCTAGAAAACAGTTGAGCTTTCCACACAAAAATACGAATTTTCAATGAAATCCTTGAATTTTCTATAAAAACAATAGAATTTTCAACACAAAAAAGATGAATTTTCTTCAAGAAAGTTCAATTTTGAAGCCAAAAAATCAAATTTTCGACAAAACAGTTTAATTTTCAACAAATATGTAAGTTAACTTTCAACCAAATAGTTGATTTTTAAACTAAAAACGATCGATTTTCGACACAATATGGAATAGTTAAATTTTGAATTAAGAAAATTAATTGTTAACAAACAAACAAAAATTAATTTTCAAGAAACTAGTTAAATCTTCAAACAAATAATGGAATTTTTAATCAAAAGTTCCAAAAAGCAAAAATTCTGAACCAAAAATGTAATAGACTTTCTAATTAAAAAGAACTAACTTTCAATCAGAAGTAATTCGATTTTCTTATTGGGTTTAGTTGATTCAGATCGCATTTAAGCAAAAAAAAAAAACGCGAAAAAGGGGATGTTTCTTGAAATCAGGGGAACAAGAGGAAGGCCTTTAAAAAGGGGTAAAGAGGACAATAAATTTTCATTTTTTCAAGCATTTCAAAAAATTGTTATTTATATTTATATTTGCCATATGTGATATCACATTCTGCACTAACCCTTCTACCCCCTACGTTACAAATCACAAATCGTCATAAAAACCTGTTACCTCCACCCCTCTCCCTCTAGTAGTGTGGTGTAGTTTTTGAACGGCCACTTAAGACTAGTTTGGAAAAAAGATAGATGCATATTTGTAAATACTTGTTTTCCTAGTAAAAGTAAAGGAGTACTTAAAAGTGAACCTGAAAGTAATCCAACCAGGAACGCGTTTTGAGACTCTCTGAACCTGAAAAACAGGTTTTTACGAATGTGTCTGATGTTTGTCTGTATGTCTGCATGTGTGTCTGTATGAATGCATGTATGTATGTATGTGCATGCATACATGTTTGTATGCATGTATGTATGCATGTATGTCTAACTGTGAGCACGATAACTTTAAAAAAAATTTATCTATTAGATTGGCCTTTGGTACACTTTTTTAGTGTCAAAAACTGAAGGTCAAGTTCGCTAGCCAGCTATTTTAGATAAAAATTCGAAAAGTTAGATTATTTTCAAAATTTTCATTCTCAAAATTTATTCTTACGACTTTTTTCGATAAAAAAAATTATCAGAGTTATAGAATTTGCTATAACTTTTTGAAAGCCCTACAAGATTATTATAACAACTTTTTGAAATTTCTTAAAGAATCGAAAATTCAAATTATTGGACCAACGGTTCTGGTTTCAACAACCAAAAAAACATAATGAAAAACTCCATTTTGCGGTCGAATTATGTAAGATATACGAAATAATATGGAAAACAAAAATTGTGCACCCAAAAAAGATCTGTAACTTTATTATTATTACTTTGGGATAAGACGGGTGATTTTTGTTTTATTCGGAAAAAAACAACATACAATTTTTTTTTCAAATAAAAATTTTGGACAAACGACATAAGCTGCGAACAAAAATGAACCGACAAAAGTTCTTCACTCAAAAAAGAGCTACAAATATGTTAATAATGATGTTTTGATAGGACGCGTAGTTTTTGTTCTAATCCTAAAAATATCATTAAAAATGACAAATAAAATTTTTTGGAAAAACGACACAAGGTTCGAAAAAACTTAATGAACAAAAGTTGTTTACCCATGAAAGATCGACAAATTTGTTATCAATAATTTTTTTATAGGATGCATAGTTTTTGTTTTAATCGTAAAAAATAACATTAAAAATTAAAAATTTGAATTTTTGGAAAAACAATACAAGGTATGAAAAAAAAGACATTGAAAATGAACAAATTAAGTTTTTTAAAAAACGACACAGGGTGCAATAAAATGTTAATTAACAAAATTGTTTCTTCATAGGATGCGCACTTTTTTTTAATTATAAAAACAAGACAATTAAAATACATATGTTTCAATATAAATGCATATTGTGAATTGTAATAATATTTTATTGAAATGTCCCTCGGTTCCATTTTCTGTCCTCACTCGGGGGAATTTTCTTTCAACCAAATTTGGGACGTTACAACTTGACTCTCCACCATACGACGAATCACTACCTAACTTGAACATGATTTCGACTCGCAAAATAAATTTCGCGCGTGGTAGTTTGAGCGCGGGTAGGGCGCGCGGCTATTGGATGTCGCGCTTCGCGCTCGATAATGTGTTTACCTCGCGCCGCGCGCTCGGTCTTTGTATTTCCCCCACATTTGTACACAGAGATTTTGAAATTAAAGGTTAAATCATCGACAACTGTAATTTGGTGACTGTGAATTCTCTTTTGTTAAAGCTCCTTCGACTTTAACGAATCCATTCTCATCACGTACCTCGTGCTTCGCACTCGATTTTGTCCAAAATGCGAAATTTTCTACATTATATATTCAACATTATTATATCAAATGTATATTATATTTATTTATGTACGTCGGCCTGTGATTGCTTACTTAGATATTGCAAAATAAAGTACAAATTATATTTATCATGATTATGGCCAACAGCCATACCACGCTGAAAAAACCAGTTCTCGTCAGATCACTGAAGTCAAGCAGCGTTGGACGCGGTTAGTACTTGGATGGGTGACCATTCGAGAAAACTGAGTGCTGTTGGCACATCGTGGGTGTGGTGAGCCCACACTTGTAGTTATTTACTACAAGAAACTATCCACCTAGAAACACTACCCGAATCGGGTAGTGTCACGCCTACCCTGAAAGGGAAATGGCTTAATGGTATATACTTTAATATTTGATCCTGATTTTGCATTTAATTTTATCCCCAGCTACCGTGAAAATTTTATATAATTTCAGTAAATGTATATTATTACAATTCATAATATGCATTGATATTAAAAACAGACGTATTTTCCTTGTCTTGTTTTTATAATTGAAAAAAGTGCGCATCAAATAAAAAAAAAGAATTTTGTTATTATGCATTTTATTGTAACTTGTGTCGTATTTCCATAAATTCAATTTGTTTATATGTTCAATATTATTTCTTACGATCTCAACCAAAAATATGGATCCTAGCGTAAAGTTGTTCTAAGAAAATTTGTAAATGTAATTTAGGCAAAAAATCTTGTTAGATAAAATGTATTTTTATAACAAAAGTTTATAACAAAATTGTAGATCTTTTTTGTTTGAACAACTTTTGTCTATTAATCTATTTTCGTACCTTGCGTCGTTTTTCCCAAAAAAAAAATTTATTGTTAATATTATTTTTCACGATTGAAACAAAAATTACGCATCCTATCAAAAAATGATTAATACAAAATTTGTAGCTCTTCTCTGAGTAAACAACTTTTGTCCATTAATTCCATTCGTGGTTTCTGACGTTTGTCCAAAAATTTATTTTATTCCTACATAAGTTTTTTACAAATGAAACAAAAAATACGCATCCCATCAAGAAGTGATTAATAACAAATTTGTAGATCTTTTTTGAGTACATAATTTTTATCGATTCATATTTTTTCGTATCTCATATAGTTTGACCGCAAAATGGAATTTTTGATTTTTCATTATTTTTTTGTGCGATAAAAATTTGAATTTTCGATTTTTCAAGAAAATGGAAGAAATTCCCCTGACAATATTATAGGGTGTTAAAAAAGAAACATTTTTCTCATCTTGAATTTTTTTCATATTGTGCGTTGTTTGGCTTAAAATGTTCATTTTCGTGGGTTTTTTGGACTTTTGTAAATGCTATAACTCCGGTAGTTTTTCTTCTATTAAAAAAGTCATATGAATATTTTGTTCGCCTTTTTGAGTACTATGGCTGGCTAACGAAGTTGACTTTCATTTTAGGACACTTAAAGAGTATACCAAAGCCCAATCCAATACGTTAATTCTTTTGAATGTTATCGTGCTAACAAACTAAAAATCTACAGACTAACAGCAGACATACATACAGACAGACCGACAGACATTTTTTCAAAAACCTGTCTTTTGTGTTCAGGGGGTCTCAAAACGTGGACATTTGACAAAAACCGGGGGTGGGGTCAAATTTTACACAAATCTAATACCTTCTCATTATAGGATCAGAATGTAAAAATACAAACAATAAAATAGCCTCGGAATGGACTGAAACTTTAATTGACGAAATGCATGTACACGGTGAATGCAAAGGTCAAGTTTCAGGTGATGAATGGAGAATGGGTGTTTGGAATGCTAGATGGGTGAATGATCCTAAGGTAAGAAAATTACGAGAAACTATGCACGTAAGGAAGCTAGAAATTTGATGTGTACCTAAGACAAAGAAAAAGGGATGCGAAAGTAGAAACATAGAAAATGGGGCGTTGAAAGGCGGCTTTGAAATATATTCAGGAGTAGATAGTGAATCACATGGTAGTCCAGGGGTCGGTTTGATTATAAATAAAAAAGCAAGACAGCATCTCAGAGATCATGATTTTGTATCTCCCAGATTGTTGTGGGCTCAAATGAAGGTAAGAATCAGAAGATTATTTATCATAGCGTGCTACGCCCCAGTTGATAATGAACCGAGAGAAGTCAAAGAAGCCTTCTGGGGCACTTTAAATGATACAATAAATACTTTCGATCATCGTGAAAGAATCATTCTGCTAGGAGATATGGACGGATGAGTCGGCGTCCAACGTCAAGGTACAGATACAGAAAGGGTGCTAGGTAATTTTGGGGATCCAAGAAAAATTATATCAGGGAAAGATTAGTTAGCTTATGCTTAGAAAAGGGCCTATTTACTACAAATACTTGGTTTCGTCATAAAATGATCCACATGTACGCCTGGTGTAAAGGAAATAACCACAGTATAATTGACTTCGTTATTGCGGATGAAAGACTAAGAGAACTAGTAAAAGATACAAGAGTCATAAGGGGTTCTGAATGCAATATTGATAATTTTCTTCTAGTCTCCAAAATAAACTTAGGGCAGGGATGAAGAAGAAAGAGAATCAACAAAACGAAACAAACGCGAATCAAGATTGAAAACTTACAGAAGCCGGAAGTGCGAATAGATTTTCAGAATAAGATAAACGAACGCATAGATAAAGCAACTTGGGAGGCGCTTATAAGCCATAAAGATATAGAGGGCACATGGACTATGTTACGGGATATCATTGTTAAAACTGCGACCGAAGTGTGTGGTACTTCGGTTGTACAAGAAAATCTGGTAATGCGTGGTGGAATGATGAAACTCAGGCAGCCCGAAAAGAAAAGAAAATAGCGTATCGAAGAAAATTGAACATCACAAACCTTAGCGATGACGACAGAAATATACTTGAAAATGATCACAGAGACAAAAAGCGGAAAGTTAAACGACTAGTCAAGGAAAGTAAAGATAAAATCAGAACAGAAAAAGAAAAGAAAATACAAAAAGACTTTGAAGGAAGCAAGAAACTGATATATAAATCTATGAAGGAAAGTAAACATACAGAGTTTATCAGCATGAGAAACAGCAAAGCTGAAATGTTATATGATACAGACGGGATAATAAACGCTTTAAAAGACTCTTTTAAAGAATTATTAGGAGATGAAGCTATAGAGCATCAGAACTGCGATATAGAACATAATGTATCAGAAAACTTAATTGAGAACATCTGTGTTACTGAGGTTAGAGATATAATCAAGAACTTGAAAAACGCTACGGCTGCTAGTGTAGACAGTATTAACGCTGAAATGCTTAAATACGGTTGTGCGAACTCATAAATTTATGTACCGAGACGGAAGAAGTTCTAGATCACTGGAAAAATACGATAATCGTCCCAATATACAAAAGAAAAGGAGATAAAATCAACTGCAATAATTACAGAGGTATCAGCTGAATAAGTACCGTAAGCAAAATATACTCAGAAATACTTATTCGTAGAGTAATGAAAATAACAGAAGAGAAGATATGGGAAGTCCAAAGTGGATTTATGCCAGGAACATCATGTACGGATCAAATATTTAGCTTAAGACAGATCGCAGAAAAAAGTTTGAGAGTAGGAAAGAAAGTTTTCTGTGCATTTGTTGACCTAGAAGAAGCATTTGACAAGTTGAATAGAAGTAAACTTTGGGAAGTCCTCAAAGACTACGGAGTCAATGGATGGCTCCTACGAGCAATACAAATAACATATGCATGTAGCAAAGCGAGTGTAAGAGTTAATGGGGAACTGAATGACTGGTTCGATATTATACAAGGCGTTAAACAAGGATGCTTTATATCATCATGGCTATTTATCATATTTATGGACAAGTGTCTAAGAATGGCCTTCGTCGACGAAGAAGGTGTAGATCTCGAAACAGTGAAGATACGTGGGTTAGCTTTCGCAGATGACAAGATTGTTATAACAGATTCAATCGAGGACTTGCAAAGAATGTTGAATAAACTGAATACAAGCATGAAGAACATGGACCTCAAAATTAACGTAAATAAAACAAAAATCATGGTGTTTGAGGGAAAAAGTGAGAAAACAATATGCAACATTGTCCTAAATGATGAGACATTAGAACAAGTTGAAAAGTACGTGTATCTGGGTAGCCTATTCACTAGCGACGGAAAAATAGATGGGGAGTTAGATAGGCGCATAAATAAGGGTAAGCAGATTATCGGTAGGGCAGGGTCCATCCTAACAAATAAAAACATATCAAAAAAAGCTAAAATGGCCATACATAATTCTATATTCGTACCGACTGTACTATACGGTAGCGAGACATGGACCTGTCAAGAAAAGGACAGGAGTAAAATTAACGCGATCGGCATGAAATCTCTGCGCATAATATGCGGGAAAACACTGATGGACAAAGTCCGAAACGCGAAAATCCTCAAAGAATGTGGCACAGCAGAGACACTAGTTGACATATGGGAAAGAAATCAGTTGAGATGGTTCGGGCATGTTGATAGAATGAAAAATGAACGACTAACGAAACAAGTGTATCAAGGTAAAGCAAATGGCAGTGTGCCCAGGGGCAGATGGCGGAAACAATGGTTAGAATGTGTGAATGAGACCCTGATTCGAAGAGACATAAGAAGCCATAGAAACACGAGAGCTTGCATGAAAAAATGCATGGACGTGAAGGAAGCTAGAGAAGTATGCCAGGACAGAAAAGTGTGGAGACAAATAGTTTATGAAAAGAGTGTGAGGCTCTTCACTTGGGGTGATCGCTAGGGAGATTGATCAACAACCTGGGTCGGAGCAGTGTTGCGAAACGGACGTGTTATTTAAATAAATAACACGAGAATTCTAGATCAATCTCGAAAATCTATACCTCCTTCCTCACATTACTCCTTTCCTCACCGAGCGAGTCACGCATACCCCGAAAGGGAAATGACTTAATGGTATAATAATAATATACATTTTTCAGGGTAGCTGTGAATAAAAATTAGTGCAAAATAAGAAACAAATAATAAAGTAATCATGAAAAATAAAATTTCTACGTTATTTTGCAATGTCTGAATTTTATTTTTAAAAACTAATGTCATTAAGGTTACACGGTATCTTATAGGGGGGGGGGGATTTCATAAAAACAGCTCACTTATTTTGTGGATGACCCCTTAGTTGTTTATTTATTTATTCATTTTTACATTGAATGAACTAGGTGCTACAGTAAGCATTAGATTGCGCTCACAAACAGGTGTTAACAATCAAGTCTGTTTAACTTTTGTTTTTTAGTGATTTAGAGACTTAAAAATATCTTACGTAATAAATGGTTTTGACCATTTAACCACCTCCCCCTGTAGGACAGCATAGAAGAATCATTGATCTCCTTCCCCCCACCAAAAAAAAGACTACGTAATTTATGCAAGGCTCCTCACACGCTTCGAATGTTACGTAATATTCAATATTGTTATATTCTTATTATAAAACAGTCTTGTTACTTAATTGTAACAACTGTTGAATATTGTTATCTGTTTGTTACGAAATAGTTACTATTTAAAAAACTGTAGTTGACCTAATTTTTCACTTTTCCTTTGAAATTAGGGGAGTGATTTGGCGCACCACTATTATTGGTTAATATTACCATATAATAATTATAATTTAATTGCATAACTTTCATTTAAATTACATTACAATTCTTTAACGTCTGCGCCAAATCACCCACCCACGGTTTTTTCATTACTTAAATACTATTCGTATAAAAGGCTCATTTTTTACGGAAAATTTTTTTCTAATCATACGAGCGTAAAGTTTAAATATTATAAAAGTGTTGGGCTAGTCTGGTTAGTGTCAAATTTGAGTTGTTTACGATTGGATTTAATTGTTCTAGAAATAACCAAAAGTCAACTGATTGTGAATTTTTATCAACTATATACTATGAAAGAAGCCAACTTATCCTCCTCTCTCCTATATCTGTACTATATCAAGGATTTTGGAAAACTTGAGCAGAATTTCTTAAAGAATGGTAAATGATCAATCTTTTAAAAATATGAAATATTTTATCCCTAATAATAAATATGCATTTTACAGGTCCTTCTATACACATCTTCGTAGTCTTATTTATAATTCATTGAATACAATTCAAAAATTTTGGATTTTAATTGCAAGAAAGTGATGATAATTTTTCAAACGAATGTTAGAAAAAGTAATAAAAGCTTATTAAAGACAAGTAACTTTTATTCTTCATCATATAAAAGATATTGAAAAATTTATTTATTTACTCATTCAGATATATTGAAAACTTTTTATTTTCCAACGAGAATTTGTTAAATTTTTTGATGAAGCAATTTATCTATTAAGGTATTATAGATACGGAAAGAAAGGTCTCTGGAAACGAAATATCTAATTATAATTTGAAAAATTTTAATATTTTTACTGACTCTCGTTTAAAAGAAAAAAGATTATTAGGTATGAGAAAAATTTTAAACATAAATAATTGTTTATCTAAAAATTTTGTTTCGACGAAGCACTTTTTCTTATCGCTCCTCTTTACCAAATTTTGTAAAATAATAAGATTTTAATGAATCATAGCTTATTTTCTCTTGACCTAATTCAATTTCAAATATAAACTTTTTAATGGATCAAATCATTAAAAAACTATCTTTCAAGAGAAAAATGTAATGAACAACGATTTGATCATAATTTATTTATAATTTTTAATTTATTAATATCAAGTTGTAGCGAATATTTTTCTAAGAAAATAAACGTTATTCATTAAAATCACGTCATTTTCAATAAGTAGGCAAGAAGCAATAAGAAAATTGTTTTGACAAAAACAAAATTTTGTGAATAAAATTTTGTTTACATATGTTTAATATAAAATAATTGGTTCTGCTTTGAACGAGCCCATCAATAATGATATTTAAAGTTTCAAGAGTATGATTGGATATTTTCTCTCGACACCTGTTTTTTGTGCCCATACACCAGTAAATGTTTGACACGTAGTAATTTTAATGGTACCGAAGCTTAAATTTACTTTCTGATACCTTATCATATGCAGAAAAAATATACCCGACTTAAGAAAAATTAGAGTTTATTCGAGACTTTTAGTAAAATACTCATCAATTCTTCGGTTGACTTAAAAATATTTTGTATAAAAAATGTTAAAAATTAATATTACCAACTCACAAACGCACTGATGCTCCCTAAATAAATAAAACAAGAAATATTCTTTTTTTGTGCGCGATTAGTTAAATTTTCAAAAGTACAGATACAAATCGATTCTATGAGCACCAAAATAGAAAATTTCGTAATTTGGTTTATCATTATTTAAAACGGATCGAATATTAAGTGACACATTCCGATTGTAAATTTGATCAATTGTCATGAAACGAACGCATCTCAATAACCTTATCTTCAGATGATCTTTTGGCGGACAATACTTATCGTGCCCTGCAGTTCTTTCATACCAAGTGTGATAAACATGTGTCGAGAAAACTGACTGGTAGGGAGTAATCAGTAGAATTTATCATATATGCTAGGGCTGTTGATGAGGAGGGCAGTTCCGCGCGTGTCTTCCTTAGTTACAAACCGTCTACCTGCCCAAATTCTTATCGTTGTGCGCCTCAAATGTCGTACAACAGTTCAAGTTTACTTAGGTTTAAGGCGGTAAAAAACAAAAGTGTTTTTTAGCTTGTTGAAAATTAAGTCAAATCCAGTGTTAAGAATATTATCGACCATTGTTGTGAAACGGATCTGACTTGAATTATTGCAGGCAGGAGTCATGCATAAGTGAAATCGGTAAAGACTAAATGTATTTTATCTATTTAGGTCTATGAACAAAAGAAATACAACCAATGATAGTTTCCTTTCTTGAAAAATTTAATGCGAATTTTAATTATCAGAATATTATACATAACAGTTAATATTAAAGGTAAAAAACTAATGAATACAAGTACAATATCTAATATCAAATGGTAAACATTAAAAGGAATTTCATTTTTTAGACTTCCCTTTATTTTTTTGTTATTTCAGTCTTAGAATGTAAATTGGAAGGTTTTAGTTAGAAAAACAGGAAATAGAATAGTATTGTATGTAATTACTGCTACTATTTTGAAACTTCTACATATAATTAGTGTACCTAATTACTGTCACAGACATGTTTAAAACGTTTCTAAGTCATAAAGTTGCTTTTGAGATGTGGTAATACTTAGTCATTCCTTCAAGAATTTAAGACTTGTTTAGGAACCGATACGAAAATAAACATCCTTGAACCTAGTTTTAAATGATGCATCAATTTATGTTATAAACAAACAATGTTCAATTAAATTACACACACATATCAACAAAGTTATCAGTGCACCTCTCGTTTTATTGATCCTGACCTAAATTTCCACTTGAACGATTTCCCAAAAAAAAAAAAAACATCGCATTGATAAAGCGCTTTGGCTTAAGCCGCAAAGTCTACTCCATATACAGTTGAAGTATAATGACTAAGTATAATGAATCTTTCTTCTCTAAAAAAACAATTTGGTCAAAATTTCTTAAGCACATGTGGACATGAATATTAAATTGAATTTGTTTCCTTATAGTAAAACTTCCTCGGAAAAAATGTCCTGATTAGTTTTCTATCCTTATAAGGAATTTCACAAAATGCCTCTAAGTATTTTAAGGAAGATTTTTCTCTCTTTTGCAATAACTTTGGAAATTCCTGACTTACAATTATAGAAAACTGACGTGGTGTTGTTAAACGTCCGCTTCTATTATCCAATAAATTTTGTTCACAGATAGGGAAGCGACAGTTTGAAACTAAACTTTGTACTAAGAGGTTGTAGGTATAAACGCTGATAAAAATATAAAGAAGTAACATGAAATAAGTAAAAATAAAATTTGCGTAAAAAATGTGAATATTAATTGAAGATAAAAAGTGTAGAGGACAAGTGAAGTGGTCAAAAAGTAATAAATAGAAATGAATGAACTGCAAATAGAAAGAGTAAGATTATAGAGACGAAGCAGGTAAAAATTTGAATTTTTAAATAAAAGATAATGGGCCGTGCATAAATTACGTAAAGTTTTTTTTTCTGAAATTTTAAACCATCTACCCTCCCTTTGTTAGGGCCCGTCAGTTTTGAAACCCCACTGGTAAAATCTAACTGTTTATGACTTTAGTCAGTTAAAAGATTAACTCTCAACTAAATAGTTGAATCCTCAACCAAAACAGATTCATTTTCAACGAAACAGTTAATGCATTTTTAACAGAAAAAATAAATCTCTACCAAAAGAGAAGAATTTTTAAATAAAAAAGACGAGATTTCTAAAAAGCAGTTGCATTTTTAACCAAATAATTGAATTTTTAATCAAAAAGATGAATTTTTAACCGAAAAGATTAATTTTCTACTGAAAAAGACGAATTCCCAACAAACTAAATACACTTTTAACCAAGAAACATTTTTCAGTCAATAAAGAAAAAACATTTTATCCAAAATGTTGAATTTTTAAACCTAAAACGACGAACTTTGTATAAAACAGTTGTATTTTTAACCAAATAATAGATTTTTTAACCAAATAGATGAATTTTTTACCAAGAAGATTAATTTTCTACTAAATTGGACGAATTTTCAAGAACTAAATACATTTTTAATCAAATAGTTTAATATTCTACACAAAAAATTAATTTTCTACCAAAAAAGACAAATTTTCAACAAATTATATACATTTTCAACCAAACAGTTGAATTTTAAAATTAAAAAAGATTTATTTTCAACAAAAAATGGAATAGGTAAAATTTCAGTTCGAAAAATTTATTTTTAACAAAAAAAAAGGAGTTTCCAACAAAATAGTTCAAGTTGAACCAAAGAAATGCATTTTCACTAAAATGATAACTTTTCAACTAAGAAAATGATTTTTTTTTAAGTAGTTCAACTTTCGACCAATTAGTTGAGTTTTCTACCAAATTGTTGAATTTTTTAGCCAAAAAGACAAAATTTCAACAAAACAGTTCAGTTTTCAATCAAGAAGAATGGCTTTTCAACAAAATTGTTGAATTTTCAAGAAAATAACTAAATTTTTAACCGAATAATATAATTTTTAACTAAAAAAGATGATTTTTTAGCCAAAAATTTAATAGTAGATTTTTAAATCGAAAGAAATTAACTTTTAAACAAAAATAGTTGGATTTTATAGTAGTTTAAATAAACATTGCAGTTCATTTTTGTCGGAAAATTTGAAGTTTTGCTTAGAAAATAACACTAATTTTCCACTGAACTTTTTTATTTCGGATTACTGAAAGTGTGTCGAACTACGAAACATTTTAGGCCCTCAAGAAATTATAAAATTGTGCGTTTGTAAAACTAAATACTCATTCTTATTAACACATTTTATTTTCTGTAACTAATTTCATTCAGGTTCCACTTACCCTCCCCCCCATGGGAGACAGAACAAAAATCCCCCCCCCCCCATCCAAAATATTTTACGTAATATATGCACGGCCCTATAGCAATTAAGAAGAAGAATGAAATTGGCACTAAAAAAAGAAACACATAAAGATAATATATTTCCTTATTTTTCAATCTTTTCAGAGTGCATCTATACACTAGTGCCATTGTCAATGCTGTCAAATTTAAACGATACATTCTGTTGTAAATTTGATAAATGAGAAGTCTAAGTCTATGTGACGACGTTTTGTTACGTACAACGTTATTCACGCTTTTATATTGAATGCCATTTTTCAACTGACTCAAAGAGAATTAAATTGAAATTTGCTAAATACTTTCAATGTAATTGCGAGCAGAAGAGAATATAGTACCATTTTGTAATTTATTACTAGTCTTATATAACATCTTTTCATAAAAAACAAGAGTTCCAACATTTTTCTGCGAAAAATCATTCTATGTGAAACCTTAAACGCAGATATCATCAAAAGAAAAGTCTTCGGTTAAATTTGGTAAAAAGATATATATGTATATAAACTGATGAAATATTAAATTTTTCACAAAAGGAAATTTAACATAGAATCATGATAGTAAAGTTATATCTAAAATATACAAATTTAATTTGATAGGTTTATCAGTGAGAGAAGAAGCCACCATTATGGAAAAGGGATTCCGTTTCACCAGGATTTTAATTACGTGGTTATTTATTTTGATCGCGAATGCCAACTGTGATTTTCCCTACCGCGATGAAGGTAAGATTGACAAATTTCTACAGTCATTTCTAGTCAATTCGTTAGTTATCGGTATTGGTCTTCAATTTAAAAAATAAACCTCAAAATATACTGTAGTTAGATAAAGAACTGATATCCAACATTCCAGAAGCAGCTCATATTTTGAGACTGCCCATAACTTCTACGAGCAAATTAACCTTCAATTTTTCAAGTATTTAAATTTGTATATTTGCTTTCCACTTTGTTTATTATTGCAAAGCAATTGCTCTACAATATATGAATGGAAATTTGATAAAAAGTCTAGCTTATCTTCTCAGAACCGAACTGAGATGATCTCTAGAAAAACCACCTAAATCGACTTAGATTTTAGAACAAAATTGCAAAAAAAATTTTTGTAATGGTTTTCTACAAACAAAAAAGGATATATATGGGGTTTACAGTGTTTGCACAATCTTAAACGTTTATTTTTTTGTTTGTAAAAACATAGTTTGAAAAGTTTCTTTGGCAATTTCGTTCAACCTAAGTCGATTTAGATGGTTTTTCTAGAGAACGGCTCAATTGGTATTAAAATATATTGTCCTACAATGAAAATAAAGAAGCACCTATTTTATCGTTTAGCCAACATTTGTTTTGTAGAAGTTAGAAGCCATTGAAATCATATTTTTCAAGTTGCCACCAAATTAGAGACATTTTTTTCAAAATTGAATATTTCCCGATCGTTTACGTCTATAAATATTTAGTTATTTTACTTTTTATTTACATATAAGGACCGTTAAAAAATACGTAACGTCTTTAAAGGTCAAGAAAAATACTAGGCTGCGTTAGATTGGGGGGGGGGGGGGATTTGTAGAGTTTTTCTACGTCATGCTACCAAAATATATATATTGATATATATTTGGATAAAATATATATTCTGTATTTGGTAATCCATAAAGTAAGTTTCTTTCCACAAAATAAAAAGTTCTGTGCCCAATAACAGCAAAATAGAGTGCTTTTTTAAATCTTTAAGAAAATATTGGGAAAACAGCCAAAATGTTCAAGTTTGAATAAAAACTTTGTTCATAAAATCCATGGTCTCATATTTCTTTTCTATGTACTATTTATAAAATTAATAATTATGATGATAATGTGACAAATTCTAACAAATTTGTAATTTTTTTCGTACCTTCTGTCGTTTTTCCACAAATTTTTTATTTCTATTCCTAATGTTATTTTTTACGATTAAATCCAATACTACGGGTCCTATCAAAATCTGATTTATAAAAAATTCGTACATGTGTTTTATGTGCACAATTTTTGTTTATTAATTTTTTTTGGTAGCTTGTGTCGTTTTTTCAAATTTTTTATTTTATTTTCAATGATATTTTTCACGATAAAAACAAAAACGACGCGTCCTTTCGAACATTTATTAATATCAAATTTGTATCTCTCTTTCGTATGAACAACTTTTCTCTATTTATTTTTTTCATAGCTTGTGTCGTTTATCCAAAAATTCAATTCTTTATTTTTAATATTGTTTTTTACAAATAAAACAAAAACTACGCGCCCTATCAAAAAATTATTAATAAAAAATTTGTAGATCTTTTTTGGGAGCACAATTTTTGTTGCTTTATCTTTATTCGTATCTTGCATAGTTTTACCACAAAATGGAATTTTTGAGTTTTCATTATTCTGTGTGCGATCATTGAATTTTAGATTTTTCAAACAAATTCAAAAAGTTGTTAAGATAATCTTGTAGGGCTGTCGAAAAGCAACGTTTTTCTTCTTCTGACTTTTTTCCATATCGTGCGTTGTTTGGCTTACAATTTTTATTTTTGATTCATTTTTTAAATTTTGTGAAAGTGAAAGTTAAATTTTAGTTTTTTAGTTAAATTTTTCCTGCCATAACTCAGATAATTTTTTTTTCATCGAGAAAAGTCATGGGCATAAATTGTTCGGATTTCTAAGTACTACGAACAGCCGTAAATAAAAATTTTTAATTAAAAAAAAGGGGTCTCAAAAATGTTGAAAATGCTCTCACTTTTTGGATTTCCATTAAAAATGGCTGGTTAACGAACTTGTCCTTTCTTTTGGGACCTAAAAAAAGTGTGCCAAAGCTCGATTCGCCAAAACCTGATTTTAGGCTTCAGGAGGTCTCAGAACGTCGAGATCCGTTGAAAAACTGTGATGTCAAATTTCAGACAATTCTAATACATTCTCAATCATAAATGATGAGAATGTAAAAAACAAAAAAATAATTTGAGTTTTAACAAGTTTGAGTTGTCCCCTATTCAATTAATTGGCTTTTGTGAAAAAAGTTTGATACACCTAGGTGAATGAAAAACTTCAGTGTGTTACATGGGGCAACTCGCCAACCCCCGATATGTGTCCAAAAAAGCGTTACTTTTTTTTAACGGGTCCTTGTTGAGAAAATGTTTGATTTATCGAATTATGTGATGAAAATATATAAAAATGTTGATAAGCGACAAAATGTTCATGCATAATTATACATGTTTTATTCATAATTGAATAAAACTTTAAAATGTTAATATTTTTCAATATCTTTTTGAAAAATTGACATAAAAACTTTGTTCAGAAAAATAGTGATCTCATATTTCTTTTCGGTATCCTATTTATAAAACGAGTATTTATTAATTAAAAAAAAATTAATTAGAGTTTTAACAAGTTTGAGTTATCTCTTATTCAATTAATTAGCTTTTGTGAAAAAAGTTACGTAACACCTAGGTGAGGGGGGGAGGGGGATAAACGAAAAACTTCGGTGCGTTACATTGGGGGAGGGAGGGGTTTAAAATTTGCCAAAAAAAGATTTACTTTTTTTCACGGTTCCTTGTTGATAAAATGTTTGATTTATCGAATGATGTGATGAAAATATATAAAAATCTTGATTAATGAAAAAATGTTTTCCTGAATATGTAGAAAATGGATTTTCTCAAAAAGTTAACTTCTGAACATTTGTATTTTTTAGCAGATTCTTGTACAATATGTACTATCTATGTATTATTTTCTAAGTTTTCGTTCCTGGTCTGCTTTTTTATATTTAAAAAAAAAATGTATTTTATAAAAAAATCGGAATTTAAATAATTCATTTTCTGAAGAACTAATAAACAAACAGAAAAATGCAAAGAGGAAACAATTTTTTGAAATTAAAATTTCAACAACAAAAATCTGTTGCACTTTTTCGATATCTGAATCCGATCAACTTATAATAAATTTTAATCGCTCTTTAAAATTAATCCTTAGCACACAAAAATATTTGCCTTTCATTTTATCAGAACTGGATGATTTGTTTTGATAACACTTTTTTCTTTCCAATTCAGAAACTCAATTGATGATAACGAAATTATTATTTTCTTTTTAAATTAAAAATTGGATTTTTAATCACTTCCGTTTTTTTGGAACTTGATGAGTTTAAAATCCGAATTCCGCCTTAATTTAGCCCTACAGTTAATTATTAATGCAAGTTTTTGAAAAAATTAGATTTTTCGCAGCGTTTTTTGTCTCGCTTGTTAATGTAATTTATCTTTGAGTGACTTTTGTAGAATGTGTCATAGAATGTCATGTGTAATTATTATTATTATTAACCAATAACTAATTTCCTGAATGTCGCTGATAAAGTTTTTCACTAAATAAAAGAAAGTAGAGTAAATTTTGAATAAATCTAAAAATTGAGGCCATATTTTCGGTGGTATTAGAGATATAGACTTTCAGCTGCAATGCTCAAGAAATGAGTTATTTTGGAAAACAAGAAATTTAATTAAAAAAAGGGTCATTCTCAGAAGGCTTTTTAGCGCTATTAGATCTAGAGCTTTTTTTAGAGCTACTCAAAATTGACTGCTGGAAAGAAACAATTTTTATAACACTAATATTTTTCCACTTTTTCACCATTTTTCGAAAAAATTTTAAGGGATTCAGTTCTTGTAAGATATTCAGCACCTACTGTCTTTTTCCGGATGCTAAATTGAACGTTTCTAGCTAATAAAATTCCACTTTTTTGTTATTTTCATGGAAATATGTTGAAAAACCTTTTTAAACAAATAATAAATCGAGTTTTCTCGAAAGGTGCCAAGACGATTTTTGACTTTTTGGGATCAAAATGATCGTGAGATATCCTAGAATTGTTAACAGAAAACCGCTAGAAGGCACAAGCAATTTTGGGTTGCAATTAGTGAATATCCACCATGTACCATTTTTCAATATTTTTTTTTCGGATCATTCAAAAGATAAAAAATTCCGTCATTTAAAAGAAAAAACTCATATACATGATACCCGATTCACAATATTGCATTTTGAGAACAAATCATATTATTTTTTGAAAATTATTAAATTCACTTAAATAACTTATCAATTCTAAATTGTTTGTTTACTAAACGATGAAATACTTATCAAAACTCTACGTGATTAAAAATAGACACATTTAATACTATATTTTCTCTAATACTATTTTCTTACAGGTCTTCTACCCAGTAAAATTGAAATTCAAACCCAGCCTGAAGTTTGGTATCCAATAGAAAGTACCAAAAACTGGACTGATCAAAGTGAAATAGAAAATAATGAAAACTCGACAAAGAACTGCTCAGCTCGATCAATCCACAACTTTCCCGATGATGTATTCAACAGACATGAACGACAGAAAGGAGCTGTCATTTTCCATATTTTCTTTGGGTTTTACTGCTTTGTGATGACAGCTTACGTTTGCAATGATTATTTACTACCTGCACTTGATTGCATTTGTGCAGATCTCAATATCAGTGCAGATGTAGCAGGAGCAACATTTTTAGCAACAGCCAGTTGTTTTCCTGAATTATTCGTCAATGTAGTTGGTACCTTTCTTACGGAATCTGATCTTGGCGTAGGCACAGTTGTTGGAAGTGCTGTTTTTAACACCTTTGTCACGCCGGCTTGTGGAGCTTTATCAGCAGCTGAGGTAACCTTGTCTCATTTCTTTGATATTCTTTATACACACACAGACGTATATTTTAAGACAGATACTTATTATTGACTACATCACGTAAGTCATAAAGAGAAACGTCGTCTAGTCGCCTCTGATTCGTAAATTCATAAATAAATTTGATCTAAAGTTGATCTTCTAGACTTAGATTTATTTCTCACATGTACATCCTTTTTAGACATTTACATATAATAGAAACCCAGCTACAAAAGAAACTAAAAAGATAGTATTATTCTAAACCTTACTTAACTACTGCTACCTGCACGCAGAAAAAAAAATTTCTTGAACCAAAAGAACTGTTTTCTTGGATATAAATGAAAATTTGGTTGAATCAAATAAATTTTGGTTGATTCAACAAAATACTTGATTGACCTAACAATTTTTTTTTATTGAATCAACCATATACTCCATCTACTAAAATATTTGGTTAAAACAACCATAACATTTAGTTTGGTCAACCAAATATTTTGTTGTCCATATAATAACCATATTCTATGGTCAAAGCAACAAAATTTTTCTTCATTCAATCAAATCTTTTTCTGAGTGTGATCACAGTTTTCTTCCTGGCTTTCAATTCGAATTCTCTTGCATATATATGAAGACTAGGGATCTCTTTTCCCCTCAAAGTTTGAAATAAGTAAGTTAATCTGTTATTTTGATTCAAAAAATGTTAATTAATATTGTTACACCTTAAATCAGGATCATTTTGTCTAAAAATCCTCTTTATAAAAGCAAAACTTTTTATGTGAGTATGTTCCGGATGATATGTAGCAGCTATTAATAACTCAAATTAAAAAATTGGGTCTCTTTTGATTGATGAATTTATATGTTTCTATCGAAGTTCTTATATTCTCATTTCCTAAAATGCCATCTAAATGACTTTTTAATTTTAGAAGCTTAAAATATTTCCTAACACAAACGCGGAGAGATTGTGAGTCATAGAAATTGCTTCTAAAGTTCGGGCAAGCACATTTCAAATACCCAGATAGCACAAAAATTTCCTGAACATTCCAATGGAAGGTTCGGAGAATTACGAAAAATGTTCCAGGAAGTTTCCCGGATGTAAGTAAATGACCGCGTATCAAGGAAGGTTCCCAGGGAAGGTTCGGGGAATGTTCGTGAGAATTTTTCGCATTATATTTATTTAACGATTATAATGCGAAAAATTCTCACAAACATTCCCCGAACCTTCCATGGGCACCTTCCTTGATACACGGACATTCACCTACTTCCGAAATCTTTCCCGGAACATTTTTCGGAATTCTCCGAATCTTCCATTGGAATGTTCCGGGGATGTATAGTGAAACTTTTGTCCGGGTAGTTACTTTCAATGAATCAAATTTACATTGACGGCTTTCTACCAAATCTCGAAATCTAGAGGAGAAATGATATATATAAAAGTTCGCACGTAATACAATAATGAGCAAAGTACAATCTTACATTTAATCACATAAGATATCTCTCTCGATTATTATTTTTAATTGGTTATTATTTTTGCTTCGATTACACGTCAATTGAGCCCTGTAATCAGAAAACCGCCTGAGTTCACTTCTTAGCGAAAATTATTTTTCTTCGGAAAAATATCTTTTATGCTTATTTACACATATTTAAGTAACAAATGAAGTTTTTACTATTTTTCACCTAAAAATTAATTATTTCTTATTGTTTTTCAGTGGTAAAATATGTAATTAAAAGTTTTTATATTATGTTATTTTCTCAATTTATTGCACTAGCAACAAATTAAGTGGAGGCAGTGCCATCTATTTTTTGCAACAATAATTATATTAATCGGTTGTAAAATGATTATTCTGGAAACGTATTTTGTCCCTGTTGTAAGATTAGACGATTTTAGAGTCCTGTACCTCAGTTGTTAATTCTTTTATCATGATTTTGATTAATTTTTTTAATGGACATCTCTTCGAAAATCTTTCTTATATTTTCACTTCATTTATCACATTCACAGCAAGAAGTATCTTATAGGACATGAATTTTGATTTTCCCAGGATATTCTGGGTTATAAATAAGTTATCTGAACCACCATAAAATAGGGTATCTTTAGCACGAGGTTATCCTTTCTATGTCTTAGGACATCCTTATAAAAAGAGGAAATAACAATATCCACTGGTTATCCATATGTTAGCATGGGATATTTTTAGGGCTCTTTTGAGATATACCATGGGCGAAATCTACAATTTTCTTTTGTTACCCGGATATTTCACGCGGGATGTTTAAAAAACATCCCAAGCTATTCTATGGATATTCTACAGATAAGGAACTGTCGATATTACCGTCTTATAAGGAATTTACTAAGTATCCCGTATTATATATCTCTGTGATATCCCAGGATATCCTGAGCCATAAACAAGATATCCTAAAATATCCTTTTGCTGCAATGGTATTCATGTAAATGAAGCTCAGAACATTGCGAGATAACCCATTTATGGCGCAAAATATCCTGTGGATATCCTACCGATATTTTCTGGATATTTTCGGTATAGAAGGCGGAAATTTCTATATCCCTGGAATATTCATGAGATATGAGATGTTTTTGTGTGGCTTTTTTGGAATATTCAAATGTCCAATATGAGATACTGTAATTTTCTATAGATATCTGGTGTTTGACATTTGCCATTTGTACGATATCCTGCAAACTATTTATGTAAATACCATCGTCTTGTCGAGATATCATTTTGTTTCGAAACCACTTTAAAATTTATATGTCTCTTAATTTAATTCTATTATATGTTTTTAGGCGATTCACCTAAAATGGGGAATATTGTCGCGAGACTGTATTATTTACATAATCTCAGTCAGTTCCTTGGTTGTAATTATGTGGGACGGCGTTGTAACCTGGTATGAAGCTACAGTACTTTTGATGCTATTTGCCGGTTATTTCAGTATCTTGTTCTTCAGCAGAAGAATCACACGATTATTCTCACGTATGTCAAACAAGAGGAAACTCTCAGAAGAAAAAAGTAAGTTCATCAAAAAATGTCTAATTTTTTATATCAATATGATTGAACTCCTTCTCTCACTAATGTACTCTGCTACGAAATTTTGTTAGAATAATCAAATTGAAATAAAAATTCTAGATAACGTGTAGTATGTAGCATAGGATATTTCTATTTTCTGTAACAGAAATCACTTATCTTCCACTCAATACAATATTAGGGACTTGATGTATATCTCCAATTTTTAAATTAGGTATTCTTTCTTATACACTAATTACTTGATTATTTTTGTCAGGCGAAGATAAAACGAAGCATGATACCATGCCACATGGAACGTATAAACCATTTTTCCATGGAGAATTGGTAATCGAATACAGAAATAGTTTGGTGAAGGTTGCCAATTTAAAAGCTGCTGTTAATGGAGAAGTACCCCCTAGTTTCAAAGAAGCTTTGGAAATATATTCGGAACCTGGTATGTTTTATGAACAACAAAATATCTTCATTAAAAAATATTGCTACATGTGGTGTGCTTCGAATAGAAATTACTCCTATGTTTATTGTCAAATATGGATAAAATCTATTTAAAAAATGATGTTACAGAAACTATTTTCATATGGCCAAGGGGTGGACCGTTGACGCTATTCTGGTTCATAGTTATGTGGCCAATACGAATTTGTTTATTCATTACAATTCCTGATACGAGATACAAAAGATTTCGTAACTGGTATCCAGCGACATTCTTAATGTGTGTAATATGGATAGCCATATCATCATACTTAGTTTCCTGGATGACTACTGTCGTGGGGGACACTCTCGGAATCCCCGATTCTATCATGGGAATCACATTTTTATCTGCTGGAGGAAACATGCCAGAAATGGTTTCTATCGTCATCCTTTCTAGGCGAAGTAAGTGCCTTTATAATAAACACTTATGTGAAGCTTCGATTCGTTTTAATCGGTTGATAACCACATTGCTCTGATATCCCAGGCAATTAATGAGTGATCGATTTTTAAAATATGGAAATATTTGTATTCTCTAAATCTGAGTCAGATTTAAGAGTCTACACCTCTGTCTAGACAAACTTATTTCTCCTTCTTTCTCTTATTAGTTACCTTCCTTCTTTGATTGTTAATTGAGAGATTTTTATTGTAGTTTCAAATGCCCTTTGAAAATGTTAAAAAGCACCTAAGATCTAAAGCTTCAAACTGTGAATAGATTTTGTAACATAGATATAATGTTTTGAGTTTGCGAAGTTCTTGAAATTGAAGTCCTTATTTTTTCAATTAAATTTTTCATTTTGCGTTTCAGATCATGGTGACATGGCAATGAGCAACACGTTGGGTGCAAATACTTTGGACATTCTTCTGTGTCTGGGACTTCCCTGGACGATAAAAGTGTTACTAAGTGGAAAAAATGTGCAAATTGTGTCTGGTGCCATCGCGTACAACGTTTTTGCAATAATAATTTGTGTGATAGGATTTTATGCGGTGACTGCTTTTTACGGGTTCAAATTAAACAAGCAAGTAGGAGTTACATGTCTCTGCATGTATTCAATGTTCCTGGTCGTTGCTATCCTCTTGGAATTGAACACCTTCTTCTTTGTCAACTTACCAATGTGTGACGTGTGATTATTCCTTTCACTCTTTAATTTCGTGAATTGATCGAAGAGAGAAGAAGAAAAAGGGGAAAATATGAAGAAAAATGTTCTTTCTCCATATCTGAAAGGTCTATCGAGAACTAGTAAGTGCAAAATAAACATTTGAAAAAAGTGACTTGAGAGGATTAATCCGAGAGTATAAGAAAGTGTTTTTTACTCTCAAAACAATATTAAACTTTGACTTTATGAAGATGAATCGCAAAAGTGTGGCGTATTCAGGATAACATCGCGTAAGTGAAGAAAACTTCCTCTCTTCAATGATGAATAATTGAAAATGGACATTTAAAGTATAAGTAGTAATTCTTATTTAATAAGGAACTTTGTATCGAAAAAGGATATTATAGTTATTTTAATTTATATTATTTATATACAAAGGACTGACGTCTTTGACTTGCGGCGAATTTTCTTCTTCCAATTTTTATTAAACATTTTCAAAATTCGATAAAAAAATATACAAACATTAGATCTTCAAATTGAAAGCTTAAAAATTATGATTCGACTCCTAAGAGGAAAAAATTAAGGAAAAGATATCGTTCGCATAGAATCTCTCTTAAATATTCTACTTTTCGTATTTAAAACTCACATACCGCGACTTCTCCGGAAAATTGTTTCATAATTAAGAAATATTATATCGCATCAAATTTGTCTAAAATACAGTATTTTTCAAGTGTAAACATTGAATGAGTCATTTTTAAAATATTTTTACACAGTTGTTATAAAAAAGACTTCTTATTTATTTGTATACAAATTACATGGAAAAAAATAGTATAAGATGTCTGTCGATACCAGCAGATTACTTCACTCATTGACAAAACATAACTAACATAAAGAATTATATTTTTATTTGAGACAGCTTCACACTTTATGACATGATTATTCCGTTTTCTCAAATTTATGAAAATTTTGTTTCTATAAATTAAGAAACCATTGATATCAAATTTCAAACAATCGCGATAAATATATTTTCAAAGCACATCTTCAAAATGTTGAATTTAACATTCGTTTTCAATGAGATCTTTTTATTTCCATGATGCCTTCACATCGGTTTTCTTAATTCAAACAAAAAATTCTGTATGACAGTAAATTTTTTTCCATTTATTCCTTTCATTGTTATTTGCGAACTCATTAAAAGTTAATGTATAGATAGTCATGCTAGTAATTATTTAATAATTATAGTAATTATAAATGATAAATAATGTGGATATTAATGAAATTAAACTTTTTCAAAAAAAGGTGTTTCTTTTTCAATTTAATCCATGATTAATAGAAAGTACTGTAATCTACCTGCGAAATTTAAAAATAGGACAGATAAAACTTGACAGATATAAGCGTTTGAAGAATTGAGTAGTAAGAAGTTCTCAGGATCTCTTTATTTTTTCCCCTTGTTTCATTTCCTCATTTTCTAAAAACATGCGCCTTAAATGAATCAAAAGAAAAGGAAAGGTTCACATACAAAAGGCAGAATCGGTAGAAAAGTAACTTTATATTGGCATAATTAATCACTTCTCTTCTGAATCGTGACATGAAAATCTCGCTATGGCAGAACTCATAGTTTACAATTCTTTGTTTTGTCGAGTCTTACATACATATCTTTTCTGGATCAAATTTCTCCTTACCAAAATAAAGAAAATAACAATTAACAAATTCACAACAAATAACATTTTCGTGTTTTAAATATTTAAATATACTTAACAGTTTATAGAATTTAAATAAACTTTTTTTCCTTTGTAAATGCGAGATATGAATGCAACAGTTTCATCAATATTGTAATTGCTTTACGATTGGATTAAAAGAGGATCCAATAAAATTCTTGACATTCACATCTCCCACCTGGACAAATACAATCTCTCACGATTTCTCGCATTGTCTCTTATTTGTACATCATTTTTAATTATCTTTGATAACATCATCGCACTAAGTCAAATGTTGACAATTTGTGGATATAAAACTGATTCTTTTGCTCAATTAATATTCCGTCGCTTCGGTTACCTTTTTGGCATAAGAAAACATTACAAAGAATTCATACATAATGAATGACATAAAATAAACTTATCCTATTTTGATAATTCCTTTTTTCCTTTTCTATTCAGAACATACAATGCTTTCACAGTGAATACATTTTTCCGAATCCTAATTTAGCAATAATTTGAATTACAAATAGTCCCTTAAATTGTTACAAAAGTGTTAAGTTTGGGGTAAAGGTTCCTTCTGATATTAGACAACTTTAAGTAGTGGATATGAAACAATTTTCTTAAATGGTGCTAAATTTCGTTCACAATGTTTACAATTTTTAAAATAAGATACTGAACTTTGTTTCAATGATAAGACAATAGCTCAATATTTTCGGTGATTTTCGAAATAGTGTAAAATCCCTCACCAGAATCAAAAAAGAAAAATGAAATGTCTTATTTAATTACAACACATTGGCACCATTTTTTTTAACAAAAAAATTTCGAAAAATTGTTGGCACCTAGTCCTAGAAGTTTTCTAAAGGTAAAAGGAACCTTCACATATAATTTTACGCTTTTATAATGAGTTGAGCCAAATTATTAACATCTTCAATGTACCGCTTGAACTAAAAGTATATTTTATCTCCAGATTTACTGAGAAAATTTTTTGCTTCGGACAACAAAACGATTTAATTACTATAAAAGTAACAAAATTTTGGTTTTGATTGAATTAACAAATTTGTGCTGGCTCAAGAAAAAGTTTGTTGAAAGAACCAAGTTTTTGTTGCCTATTGTAACCAAAACATTTTGTTGTCCAATCTAAACAATTTATTGATCTTCTTTCCTGTTGTGAAATCAATCAGCGAGATGCGTATATTTTTCGATCGTATCCTTTCATAAAAATCTTTTTCTCGACCAAAGGTTGTAAATACTCACAGTTGAGTTAAATTCACGTACTTATAAAGAAGATCTTTATCATTTACGCCTCATTGAGACAGCAGTGTAATTAGCTCGTAGATAACGTTAATTTTTTACGTTCTCTCCTCCCTGAAATTAGTGCACACTGAACATCATATCTGTATTCTCAAAGCAAAATATTTTTATTTCCTCTTGTTGCCACATCATCGGCAAAATGTGAAAAATGTTGCTGTATGTGAGCAAAAAATGTGCTGCCTTAAAAATATTAATTTTCTATACGAATTATGCGACATATTCGCTTCGAGAAATTTTTGGACACCCTCTTATGAAAAAATGCCTATATTTAATTCTTCGGAAGATAACGCAATATAGGCATCCGATTTTAAGCTACTAATCTCGATACTATTCTGACAAAGTTTATTATCTTGCTGATTATTAAGAGTGCCTTCTGTATACTTCGTAATGATAACTCTTTACTAATTATCTCTAGGTGATTCACGGTATGTCGACTAAAAAAATGCTGTATCACTACTTTCGCGGTAGTATCTTCTGTCGATTATGGAAATCATAAGCATTTGATTTTTAACGCCAGGACACATTACGCTCGATGTCGATGAGGCATAAAAAGCTAATGAGGCTGGAAGCTTATTATTATCAACGATCGAGATAATAAGATAATAATACTAACAACCTGATAATGATTAGTAATCTGCAATGATTCTAAAGTGAAAGAAAATTTTTGCACTCGATCTATCAAACCGAACCAGAATCAGTCGCCAACATTGACGTTAATTGGCGATAATCTTGAAAATTGTGTATGTGCCTCGTGTACGAATTTCCTACGATTCCAAATAAAGAAAAATATTTTCGTAGTCAGTTAATCTCAGTGCCATCAATCAGGAAGCTTTCTTATTATTTGCAAACGTGATAGGGATTGCGAGATCCAGACACAAAATTATGAAAATGTAATTGCAAATTGTAAAAGCATATTCTTGAGGAAATATTCATTCTCGAACGGACAGAGAGTATCTTTTTTACAATCGCAGATGGGCCTCGTTTACTACAATAATGATATTATCACTTTGATCATGACACGATACTATAAAATTAATTTTTTTCTTAATGAAGACAACTCATCATTTTAGATTAGCGACAGCAGTGTCATAATCGAAAGCACATAAAATAGATATTCGCTTTTTCAATAATGTTCCTTTCATGTGCGGACTTTGAGCGTGATGGAATATTATTTAAATTATCATTCGATTATCAATTATCTTAGGGATCGTCCATAAATTACGTGAGACGTTCTTCTTTTGTTTAAATAAAGAAGAGAATAAAATTGCTGTGAAGTTGAAAAGGACACAACGATATAAACAAAAGAAAAACGTCTCACGTAATTTATGCACGGCCCCTTAACAATATAGACATAATCGATGATGTATTATCTACAACAAATTCAATCGTGATTTTTAATTACAATCACAAAATTTATTTAAAATAATTATGCATGTAGTTGAACCGAGGTATTTCATCCCATCAGTATGACACAATGCTAATTATGCATTTTTCGAGCATTTACTATCTTATCAAGATAATATTGTCAGATTTTAATGTATTGAACATTTTGAGATTATGGGCAATGATTTAAGAAATGATTGAGAACAAAGAGAGTACAACGAGAGTACAACATAACTATTTGATTGTGATTAGGTATTACAAGAGAAAAATAGTTATTGTTCATCATTGAAAATATGCGTGCCTTCGATTAATGCATTGCATAACAGTTTGATGATAGACTCAGAATGATATAATTGTACAAAATGTATTTTTTATAGAGGTGATCAAGGTTATACGAATTCTCAAGATTGGTTATCCAGATATTCCATTATTTTATTACTCTAGACGATATTTATAAAGATTATGATACAGTTATTGTGGAATTGAAAACAGGAAGTTAATGATCAGGAACAAAATTAAGATTTGTGTTTCAAAAAATTAGGATCCACAATTTTTTTGGAATATTTTGCAGCTCTTAAGAATTCCTACATAACAGTAGAATAGATAGTAAACCTTTACCTTTCATTGCTACCTATAACGGCATTTTGAGCGCTTCTAATGACGTTAACGATTCCATTCTGTGGGCAATAGGATTATTACCCTTCAGCTTAATAAATATAGTTCCTTTTTTCATCTCAATACAATCTTTTATTAATAAAATTATTTAATAAGGAATGACCCATCAAGAAATGAACACCGTGAACATCATGTGAGCAAAATCGCAAATGCGATTAGAAGAATAGAATGAAATCTTGCTCTATCACTAGCTAGTTTGCGAGATGACAGTGGCAATTATATGTTATCTTAATTCGAATGTAATTAGTTATGTAGCGTTTAGTAATTATTATCCTAGAATCCTTTTATTTACGTGAGCAATGAATGATTAAAAATACCTTGGAGGGACAATGTCGACGTCGAACTGGCGCATTCGTCCATCGAAATGCACTAGGACCAATTATATAATTTATAATGTAATTTATTGTTTAATTAACGAGTATCTCGTTTGCATTTTCGTGCGATTTCAAAATATTACGAATAGAAGAAACACAGTGCTCGGTTCTTCGTTGTGATCTACTTGGTCGAACCAGTCAAAAATACAACTGTCTCTTCTCAAAAAAAGTGTCGATGGACACTTGATTTGCGATAAATAGTCAAATACCCTTTTTTACTTAAACCGTTACACGCTATTATTATAATCACAGCGTCCATGGGGAACTGGTTAGAACTTTTTTCCCCGCGTTATTGAAGGTTCAGGGTCCACTTGACAATTAAGCTTGTCCCTTTTAATATAATTTCTAGCTTTATAGTATTTATGGCAATTTTCTATGATTTTCCCCTTTTCCTGAAATTACTTTTTTAATGGAGTAAAACTATTTCGCGAGAAGGAAATTGAACACACCAAGCGGAAAAGCTGAGTAAATTAGTTACTTATTTATTCGATACACCCAGAGATATATCTTACTTAAATAAAATAATTTACTTTCCCAGATAAGTTCGTTATTTTAAACAAACAGTTTAGTAAATTGTTTTTGCTGAAAATTAAATAAGAAATTCCTCTCGGCGTATTTTTACGTATTCTGGTGTATAAATCTTGTCAATCAGTTTATGTATTTTAAAGGCATTAACGTATATTTTGCGTAATAAAAATTCCGGCAATTGGTAATTCGTTTCGCGATTATTATTAAAATTTAAGTTTCGAAGTATCACTTTATAGCCCATTATCGTGGAGAAAAAGGACGCGTATATAAGTCTGAATTGTGCTCCTCGAAAGGAATTTTGGAATTTATTATCGTCCATGAGTATTTAGAATCGATTAGAGATGCCGCGTGTTATAGGAAGCACCGATGCAAGCGAAAAACGGAAGTAGAGCTCACTGGATTGTGAAGGGTGAAGGCATGAATTTTTCACTGTATTTCGCAGAAGTTCATTTTTTGACTTCCTTCTTTGCTTTGTTCCTGGTCCTGGCTGTTGCCACCCTCACTTTTAGGGCTGGTTGCACCCTCCTCTATGGACCCCGCACGACTTCCGTGAGGGCAAATCGATTGTCATCTAAGAGCCAGGGTTGATACCATCGGGGGTCGGGACGGTTTATTCTCCAGTATCCTCTCGATTTCTGTCATCACTGTGGAATTAAGCTTCGGGATAAGCTGCAAAAATTAAGTTAAATTGTTAAAACATATCATATAACATTATTATTTTAAAGGCTTCATCAATTAGAGATGTACAATTTAAAAGCCCAAGCCCGACGGGTCGATTCATCCCCGAGCTGAACTCGGTTCGAAAGCCCAACCCAACTCGTAGCCTGAAAGTCCGACCTAGACCGAAACCCCGAAACCCTGAGCGAACCTGAGCCCTGTTAGCCTGACCTGGACCAACAACCTAAACTAAACCACAAATGCTTGACCCAACGCAAAGCCTGAAAGCCCGACCAGGACGGAAATCCCCAAAGTCTGACCTGACCCGGAATTATTTTCACACCCTTATTATGGAAAATATATCCTACTTTTTATCAGTATTATACAGACGGAATAGTAGACGCATTGAAAGACTCTTTTAAAGAATTATTAGGAGGTGAAGCTATAGGACAACAGAACTGCGACATAGAACATAATGCATCAGAAAACCCAATTGAGAAATTCTGTGTCACTAAAGTTAGAGATATAATTAAGAAATTAAAAAATGGTAAGGCTGCTGGTGTAGACAGTATCAGCGCTGAAATGCTTAAATACGGTGGAGAGTACATATCTCACAGGCTCTGCGAATTGATAAATTTATGTATCGAGATGGGGGAAGTCCCAGACGAGTGGAGAAAAGCGATTATCGTACCAATATACAAAAGAAAGGGAGATAAAAGCAACTGCAGTAATTACAGAGATATCAGCTTACTAAGTGCCGTGAGTAAAATTTACTCACAAATACTTATCCGTAGGGTAATGAAAATAACAGAAGAAAAGATATAGGAAGTCCCAAGTGGATTTATGCCAGGAAGATCGTGTACGGATCAAATATTTAGCTTAAGACAGATCCCAGAAAAAAATTTGAAAGTAGGAAAGAAAGTTTTTTGTGCGTATGTTGACCTAGAAAAAGCATTTGACAAGGTGGATAGAAGTGAACTTTTGGAAGTAAGTAAGGGTCAATGGGAAACTGAGTGACTGGTCCGATATTATGCAAGGCGTTAAACAAGGATGCGTTATGTCCTCATGGCTATTTATCATATTTATGGACAAGTCTCTAAGAATGGCCCTCTTCGACGAAGAAGGTGTAGATCTCGAGACAGTGAGGGTACGTGCGTTAGCTTTCGCAGATAAAACAAAAATCATAGTGTTGGAAGGAAAAGGTGAGAAAACAATGTGCAGCATTGTCCTGAATGATGAGAGATTAGAACAAGTTGATACCTACATATATCTAGGTAGCCTATTCACTAGTGACAGGAAGATAGATAGACGCCTAAACGAGGGTCAGAAGGTTATCGGTAGAGCAGGGTCCATTCTCAGAAGTAAAAATATATCAAAAAAAGCTAAGATGGCAATACATAATTCGGTTCCATATCATCGCACATGCGGCAAGTCTCTCTGCGGCATCTCTACCTAGCGGCATCTCTCACCAGTGGAAAGGGAACCAATATTATTTCTGTGGCTAGTCACAGGGGTGACATGCCGCAGAGAGACTTGCCACATGTGAGATGATATGTCCCCCATAATTCTATATTTGTACCGACTGTGCTATACGTTAGCGAGACATGGACCTGTCAAGAAAAGGATAAGAGTAAAATTAACGCAATTGACATGAAACCTTTGCGCACAAGTTGCGGGAAAATACTGATGGACAAAGTGAGAAACGAAATAATCCTCAAAGAATGTGGTGCAAAAGAGACAATAGTTGACACATGGAAAATAAATCAGTTAAGATAGTTCGGACATATTGAAAGAATGAAAGATGAACACCTAACGAAACAATTGTATAAAGGTAAAGTAAATGGCAGTATGCCCACAGGCAGACCGCGGAAAGAATGGTTAGAATGTGTGAATGAGACCTTAATCCGAAAAGACATAAGAAGCCATTGAAACAGGAGAGCTTGCATGAAAAAATGCATGGACGTGAAGGAAGCTAGAGAAGTATGCCAGGACAGAAAAGTGTGGCGACAAATAGTTTATAAAGAGAAAGAAAGTAGAGTGAATGATACCTGAAACAAAAGACCTTGGATACTAACGGGCTCGAGTGGGGAACCTCACATAACAACCTTGTGAAGCTCTTCACCTGGGGTGATCGCTAGAGAGATTGATCAGCAACCTGGGTCAAAGCAGTGTTGTGGAACGAACGTGTTATTGAAATATGTAACACACAAATTTTAGATCAATCTAAAAAATCTATACCTCCTTCCCAACACTACTATTTTTCAACCGAGCGAGTCACGGCTACCCCGAAAGGGAAATGGCTTAATGGTATAATAATAATAATAATAATAATAATAATAATAATTTCTTTACATTTTCATCAGACGATCCAAATTTTTTTTCTCGAAAACTATACGGAATTCATCAAACGACTACGTGAAACGATAAATATTTAAAATATGAAGGTATTGATTAGATAGTAGTTGATAATAATCTAATCAAATAAGATATTGCGATCATAGTAAAATGTCAAGGTTCTTCATTGCATGATCTAAAACTCACCGCGAAAGATAAATATTTATTTAAGTGATTACAAAAATCATAATAATTATTAAATTCTACATTCAAAGTGTAATTATATTTGAATCTTAAACAAAAATAAAAAATAGAGAAAAAAATTTATATAACTTTATTCATGAAATTATACTGTTATACAAGAGACATTTGATGCCCACAGGATTTTTGAAAATTTCCAATATAACGGGAGTTACGCCATGTTGAATGCTGGCTTCACGCACTTTTTTGAATTATCGATATTTCTGAAAACATGAAACGAATTATAATGAAACATTGAGGTATTGTAGACAAATGTATTTAATATCATAGTACGAAAAAATTGTTTTCTTTGAATTTGGACGAAAAAAAAGTCCCAAAAATGTTTGAATTCAATGTTTTGTTGATATTGCACCTGTTTATTTTTTCCTTGTTAGAATATACAAATTCTTTGTAATTTCTCCTTTTATTAAAAAAATTGACGGTGACTTGTGGATTACGAGATATCGTCATTTTAGTAGGAATTCTTGCTTAAATAATTGCTAAACAGTAGCTATTGTTAACTAATTGCAATCGCACATTAATATCTGTCATGTTTCATGCAAAACCTATGGATTTCAAGTAGGTAATCATTGCAAATCACGAAAAAATGATTTTTGTTAATTAGTTTGTTTATTTAAAACAATATAAAAAATTTGGTTTATTACTCTAATCCACTGAAAATCTTTTTTTGTTAGTTATTTCATTGATTCATGACCCATTTTAATTAATTTGAAAGTCTTAATAGAAATGATGTCACTGCGAAGTTAGAAGAAAAAGTTTAAGCTTCGTTATTAAATAACAGATTTTGCTTTAGTCTGAGTGAAATACCCACAGTTACTCGTTAAACCTGGAAGACTTACGGCCATTTCTAAGAAAAAAAATTAAAAATCAATCACGAATTGACCTGTCGGACGAGTTTTGTCCAAAAAAGGGGGTTTTCCCCCACTGTGCGACACTGGGACACATTTTATAAAATTTTTCAATATCCCCAATTTAATAATGTTAAAAAATTGAATTAAATATATACATTTTTAAATTTAAACTTTAGCATTATAAAGTTCTACGCCGTCGCAGAGCACGGTCCCACTAAAATGACAATATCTCGTGATCCAGAAGCCACCATCAATTTTTTTTTTTAAGAGAAATTATGAAGAATTTGTATATTCTAACAAGAAAAAAATAAAAAAGTTCAATATTAACAAAAAATTGCATTCAAAAATTTCTTGGAATTTTTTGTAGTAAAAATTTAAAGAAATTTTTTTTGTACTATGATATTAAATAATTTTGTCTACAATACTTCAAAGTTACATTATAATTCGTTTAACGATTTCAGAAATATCGATAATTCAAAAAAGTGCGTGAAGCCAGCATTCAACATGGCATAACTCCCGTAATGTTGAAAATTTTCAACAATTCTCCGGGCATCAAATGTCTCTTATATAACAGTACAATTTCACAAAGTTTAATAAAAGTCGAACGACCACTTGCAGATCCGGATGTCAGATCTGTATCTCTTAAAACATTTTTTTATTATATTTCACGTTTTAATTAGAAATAGAGCTTGACATTCGAAACAATTCACCGACATTAATCTTACTAAAAATGTGTACTCATTGTTAAAAAAGCTTTCACAGATATAATTATCATAAAAAAAGTATAAAAAATTGACAAATCAAAAACATTCTACTATCAATTCTTATCTCTTTTGTTAGTTCGCAGGAATTTACTTTAACTAAAATTTGATCAGTCCATTTTATCTATATTTGTTTCAAAGAAAATAAGTCTTATAACTCGAGTCAAGAGCTGCTTAACTTTGGTGAGCGAACGAGAAGTCTTACATAATTCCATGCATCCTGTCGGTGGTATGGCAAAATTATTAATGAAGGTTCACAAAAATGATAAATAATTATTATAAATATCAATTCAATTCTGAACAATTGTAATGAAAATAAATACGTGCAGAGTTTTAGTATGTATATTTTTGCTGATTAGAATTTATTTGTGTATAGAATTGATACCGCCCCATTATTTTCTACTCATTTGACCGCTCTTCGATTTAACCTTCTGATGAACAACCACCACTTTATGAACTTTTTTCTTCTCAAGCATAAATAAAATAGGTAGAGCCTCGGTGGCTCAGGCGATAGCACATCAGGCTTCCGAGCAAAAGGTCTTGGGTTCAATCCCTGTGCCGGTACTAATGAAAATCTGTCTATGTACTTCTACCGGGACTTTGGTGGTTCAGAACTCACCTTAAAGAGTAGTTCCCCTAAAAAAAGAGGCTAGTCACTTCCCAAGGAATAGGCGCTACGTCTGCCGCTCGGTGGCCGCTGGTTGATTTTGAGTTATGAACACACACACATACACGTACATCTACATAACACACCAAGAGAGTGCGCTGAATTTGTGCATCAAATTGATGACCTCAGAAGTACCGCTCCGTCCAGCCTAACCTGGCCGTCTAATACCACGACTTCGCTATAAGAGGCTGCCGGATGGCAGAGTGCGTGAGGCTCACTTTTATGTGCAAAGAGGACCGCGTCATTCACTGTGCAATGGGGTACACCTGGCACTTAAGAGGTACATTTCTAGAAAAAATGCACGGAGATCTAAACTCGGCGAAGGTGCCCATATTCGGTGTACTGCCTTGAGAATAAACACGGGTATGATACAGTGGGCTTTGTAGCCTAAACACTAGAGGGGCTCTCACGGGCTCCCCCGCTCACGTTAAAACCAAATAAAATAGGTAAAATATCAACCATGAGAATCTCCGTTTTATACAGAAAATTTTCCAAAGGCACCATTGACCACCCGAGCGCTGGGGCTCACTATAATTGTTATTATTGTTATTACTATTATTAAATAAATATATTTTGAAAATTCAAACCTGCAGACTTTGTAGGCTCTCGTGGAGTTGTTCTATGCTAGATGCTCCAAGAAGAAGGCACTGAACACTTTCGTTCTTCAAGGACCACGCGATCGCCAGCTGAGCAAAGGTACAACCCAGTCTTTCCGCCAAAGCACAAACATCCCTCAATTTATCAGAATATTTTCGCGGCGGTGGTTCCTCCTCTGCCGGCTTCTCCTTCAATTCGCTGCCCTGAATCAAAAATATGGTTCTCAATATTCCTGGATTTTTCGAAAATATTATTACAACAATCGTGTGCCAAACTACTGAATAAATACGATGAAACGCACCTCTTTGTATAAAGATTGGGTTTCATCTTCTGTCCAACTGAACGAGGAATATTTATTCTGAAAATACAAAGCAATCACTAAGCGGCGGCTCATGATTCCAAAATAAACGCCAGATTCACAGATTATAATCAACTGCAAACATTAATTGCCGAAATGCACCATTTTTATTCACTTTAAAATTAAACCTTTTAACTTTAAACATTAGGGGCCGTTCAACACCTTCGTCACACTTAAAGGATAGATGGAAAACATATTTGTGAATAACAATTGTTTTGAATGCTTGAAGAAATGAAAATTAGTGATTTTATGTTACAAGTAAAGCATCTAAATACAGACTTCACACTCTTTCCCCTATTCTCCTCTTTTCCCCTTTTTTAAAGAATCCCTCTTCTTCACCTGTTTTCAAGAAACTTCCCCCTTTTCTCGTATTTTTTCTTAAATATGAACTAAATTAATAGAATCCAATAATAAAATCCAACTATGTATCATTGAAAGATTTCTTTTTAATTGAAAAGTCTACTATTATATTTTTGGTTCAAAATCCATCTCTTTTGGTTAAAAAATCAACTGCTTGGTTGAAAGTTGAACTACTTTCTTAAACATTAATTTGATTGGTTGAAGATTGAACTATTTTTCTGAAAATTCGTCCTTTTTTGGTTGAAAATTAATTTTTTTAACTGAAAATTGAACTGTTCCGTTATTGGTTGAAAACTATTCAAAAATTCAACTATTCGGTTTTAAGTCCAATTACATTGTTGAAAATTAATTTTATTAGTTGAAGATCCATATCTTTCATTGAAAATTGAACTATTTTGTTCAAAATTCTCTTTTTCTTTGGTTCAAAATCAATTTCTCAACTTTTTTTTGAAAATTCAACTGTTTTGTAGAAAATTAGTCTTTTTGGCCTAAAAATATAACTGTTTTGTGGAAAATTCATATTTTCGTGTTAAAACTACAACTGTTTTCTATTTGGTTGAAATGTTTTTTCTCTCTTGACTGAAAAATCTTTCCTGGTTGGTCATTCAACTCTTCTATTAAAAATTCTTGTTTTTGATTTGAAAATTCAACTGTTTATGATTTTAAATTAAAATGTTTTCTTGGTTGAAATATCAACAATTATATTTTCCATTAAGAATTAATTGCCTTTATTGAAAAATCAACTACTTGCTTGAAAGTTGAATTTTCTTGTTAAACATTCATTTTTTGTTGTTGAAAATTTAACTATTTTGTTGAAAAATCAATTATTTTGGTACAAATTTAACTGTTTTGTTAAAAATATTAATTATTTTGTTAAAATTT
The DNA here is from genome assembly GCA_932195095.1 of Andricus curvator. Taxonomy (NCBI): domain Eukaryota; kingdom Metazoa; phylum Arthropoda; class Insecta; order Hymenoptera; family Cynipidae; genus Andricus; species Andricus curvator. The sequence continues at coordinate 213,998 of CAKNYM010052991.1, forward strand.
TACTATTTCGCTGAAAATGTGTCTTTGTGGTTAGTAAATTCGTCTTTTTGGATTAAAAATTCAACTTTCTTCTAAACGTTTAATATTTTTTGTTTAAAAATTGGACCGTTGGGTTGAACATTCATCATTTAAATCGAAAATTAAAGAACGTGGTTACAAATTCAACTATTTTGTTGAAAATTTCATTATTCTGTTATAAATTCAACTATTTTGTTAAAAATTCATATTTTTTGTTCGAAAATTCAAATGCTTTGTTAAAAATTCGTCTTTTTTATTGAAAATTCATTTTTTTCGTAGGAAATTTCTTGGTTGCAAATCCAATTATTCACTGAAAAATTTGACTTTTTGGCTTGAAGATTCGACTAATTAATCAAAGATGTATCTGCTTGTGGTCGAAGTTAATTGATCACTTGGTTAAAAATTCGTCTTTATAGGTTAAAAGTGCAAGTATTTGGTTAAAAATTCATCTCTTTTGCTCGAAAGTTCTGGAAACTCTCTCCAAAGGTATCATGTGACCTTGAAGCTGGTGGGAGGGCTTAAAGGTGTTATCAGACTACAGACCTGAAGAAGGTAAACCAGAGGGACTGCATCGCGAGGTGTGGCTGCTGTGGGGAACTGACGGACTCTAGTATGAGTAATAGCAAAGCCCCCTGGAATATCGAGGACGCGAGTTCTCATGCTCCCTAGTCATGATGTAATCGCCCGATGTTATCAAATCCTTGAACACCCCAACGAGCCCCCCTTAATCGAGGCGGACACGCCGGAGTCACAAAAGAAGTGTTTTAACGGTGACTTTGTGATATTATTCGAATTCCTCAGTATGTAGACCCTCCTCCTGCAAGCGGGGCTCTGCAGGGGGTGTACTCTATTTCCCTAACTGCTCGTGGGACCAACATGCCCGACACAAACAAAGCAAATAAAAATAACGAGGTCTCTGACCGGGGGCCCTCTTCTAACCCACCGACAAAGGGGGACGGTTCCTTAGGGGGCATCCTACCAGGAGCAGTGAAAATCGCTAACACCGATGAGAACAATTAAGTTGCCGCGGTTAAAGAACAGTTGACTGGGCTCTCTGTAAAGAGGAAAACCTGTAAAGGTGCGCATAAAATAAATTTTGACGCAAGATATTGACGCATCACCCCGCGAGGGGCGCGCGCACAGATTCGACGACATCTTCATCAGGTCAGCGTTTGGGCTCAAGGAGGACCTAAACCTAGAGGTCCAGGGGACGTGGTGTCTCCAAAGGTACCGCAGAGTGACCGTACTGATTCCTGGCACCCCCGTGAATCCGGAGGTCATTCTGAGGCGCCTGATTGTCCAGAACCCCACTGTACTAACCGATTTTCGAAGGGTATACTCCAACAGACATCGAACTAGACCGAAGGGGACGAACTTGATTCTAGCCATTGGACTTCCCGAAACTGCAATGATGGCCCTTGCGGCTCTAGAATACCGACCTTATCAACGGACGGGTAGGGGCTTCTTCCGCGTGACCAAACAGGGCTCCGTAAGGGATTCAGAAGCGTCCAGAGACGCGACAAATTACCCTATAAATGGCTTAGACGGGAATCTCCATTATGCAGATAATAAATTTGCACCATAGCAAAGGCGCTTTGGCGGTTTTCACTAGATGTATGGCAGTGGCGCAGACAGGCATCACCCTAGTCCAAGAATCCTGGTTATACAGGGAAAGGATAAGTGGCTCAGGAGGGTGTGACTTCATATATAAGGGGCCATGCGAAAAAGCACCAAGGGCAGGCATAGCCATCAAGGGTATTGGTACAGTTTTGATTCTTAAGCTCTGCTCCAGGGACCGCACCGCTATCAAGGTGAGACTTAAGGGCAAACGCTGAGAAAGACTAGATGTGTTTATCACCTCGGCTTAATTCCCGGGCGATGCTGAGAGGCTTCACCTCCTAGAGAGGTCGAGGATCTAATTCAGTACGGCTAGAAGAACATAAATCCTCTGCATTGTAGGCTTCTTCTTGGACATAGAGGGTGCCTTCATCAATAACCTCCAGAAGTCATCTGTCGAGAGGCTTCAAGGTGTGGCGTGTCAGAACAGCTAGTAAGCTGGATAGGAAGTATGCTATGCCGGAGACGACTCGAAGCCAGATGGGACGAAGGCCTCCTTCGCAGGTTAAATAAGGACGGGTATTATACCCAGGGATACACGGATGACTTTGGTATCCTAATCAGGGGGGCTCATCTGGAAACGTTGATTACTTCATGGGGCTTACATGATCGTTGCTGTGCATTGTAGAGCACTGGTGTCGTGGTAAGAGGCTGGTGATCTCAGACTCAATTAGATATCTGGAGTAATCTTAGATAATAAATTGAACTGGGTGAAGCATCTTGAGGCCCAATACAAGAAGTTTGTCATGACATTTTGGATGTGCAGAAGAGCCTTTGGCTTGACTTCGGGTCTAGGGTCTCAAATGGCTGAATGGCTCTGCTCCGCTGTCCCTAAACCAAGGCTGCTATAGGCGGCTGTAGTCTGTCGGCCACAGGTGAAACTCAAAACGATGCAGGACAGGCTGCCTATATTACAAACGCTAGCGTTTAGGAGCGTGAAAGGAGCAATGAGGACTACGCCCACAGCGGCGATACACACTAGGCTCCCAAGTGACATCAGCACAGAGCCAATTCTAGAAATGAGGCCAGAAAGAACATTAAAACACTTCATCTTCATCAAAACTTTCTGCGTCTGCATCCCAAGCAGGGATGTGTGAAAAGCAAATGGTAATTCGCACTTTTAAGGGGAAATCTGGTACACAGACGGCTCCAAAGGAGTAGGGGTAGGAGTTGGTCAGGAGCAGGAATCTATGACAGCACTGGAAGGAAGGGTATAGGGATCCCAATTAAGCGACATGCCACCGCCTTTCAGGCGGAGATCCTGGCCGTCTTTCTCTGCGCCGAGACATTAATAGAGGGGAACGCTGCTAATAGACAGATTACAATCTTCTCGGACAGCCATGCGACATCAACTACAGTTGGAAAACAAGAACTACCATCAAAGCAGGTTTAAAAATGCGAAAAAGGATTCAGTCTATTTGCAGAAAAGAATAACGTGACCCTCATATGGGTTCCTGGTCACACAGTGATCAAGGGTAACGAAAATGTGGACTAGCTGGCGGAAAGCGGTGCAGCAAGTGAATACATAGGACCTGAATCGGTACTGGGACTAGTGTTTTGCTGCATCGGGATGGCCATCCAAAGCTTTATCCGGACGAAGCACCGGGAATACTGGGAACAAACCCATGGTTGCTGACAGGCGAAAGACATCCTGGGCTATACGTACCAGATGGACAGAGCCACGAAAATTCGGAGATTACCTAAAAAAGACCTAAGGCTCAGATGCTCACAAGACACAACCACTTGAACTATCACATATACAAAATGGGGGTTGACGCCACAACAGAGTGCAGGAAATGCGGCAGGGATGATGAAAACTCCATGAATATCTTATACCAGTGCCCGGCATTAGCTAGGCTCAGGCAACAAACTCTTGGGGCCCACTTCATGGATCCTGAGAAAATTATAACTTAAGGGATCAGTTAAGGAATAGTTAAGGGTGTGGCACAATAGACTTTATAGCTTGAGCCCCGTCGGGACTCCCCGCCCGCCTATAAACTAACTAACTAGCATGAAAACTCAAATCTTTCGTTCATTAATTTTATTTAAAAGAATTTTTTCCCCTATTATTTCCCCATTTTCGTGAAAAGTCACCCTATTTCCCCTTTTTTGAGAGCTAGAATTTTGGGCTATGAAGTCTGTTCAAATATATGCTTGTATTTTCATGTCTTATTTTAGGCCTTTATCAAATGAAATCAAAGACAACATTTTGACTTTAAAGGTGGGACAAGGGTTGTGTTCGTATTTGTGACGTCACCCTGGGAGATTAAAGCTTTTTGTGATGATCAGTAACGAAGAAGGATAGGGGTGGAAAAGTATTCAAAATAGCGTGACGAAGTTTTTAAACGGCCCCTTATTTAGACTTTATTATGAAAATATCGCAAGAAGTTCCTATTAGTGCAGAAGGATAATAATAAATGTTGTTTGATGTTCTTACCTTGTATGAAGATCTTGAAAGAAAGGACGACATTCCTTCTTCATGTTTCGATGAAACCATTCCTATGGTGATTGTGGACCACGCCATTAACCCCACACCTAAAAAAATTATTATAAATAATTTATTATTGAAGTAATTAAGGAACTGACTAATAAATTTAGTTAATTTTAAAATCACGCTAATTTTCTTAAATCTACTAGCTTTCGTAAGAGATGTTTATTTACCAATTTTATTGTACAATTCAGGCATGTAGAGCTCTGGCTTATCCCTATAAAAAAGATGATATTCCGCCTGCTCGACGATTGGCGTTACACAGTTGAATTGCCTGCAATTCGAGTATGCTTCCATAATTTCAACAGGAGTCCATCTCGATGTTCCCCAATACATCACCCAACCCTTACCGATTACATAATTCATTGCGCGTACTATTTCTGAAAAGCATACGGAATCATTTATTACCGTACGTTATGCTAATTCAAGATCCTGATGTTTTAATTTTACTCAACCGACTCTAAGTCACCAATTTTGATATAAAATTGCTGTCTCATTAGGTGGGCGTCCGCATGAAAAGGGCCCTTATGGCCGGTTCTAAATTACGAGATGTTCTCGTTTTTCTAATTCAGGATCAAAACGAGGGGTTGAGGCGATTTATTTTAGTCTCCTTTTGCAAGGTCAGATTTCAGGATCAAACGGTTGAATATTTGTTTCTAATTTTTGTGCATACGTATTCTAAATATTATTCTGTTTTTTTATATCAACACAATTTTTTCATAAAATTCTTTTTATTTTGTTTTAAAATTATAAAAGTGCAAGGTTAATGCACGTGTTGAAGGGGCATAAAGTTTGGCAGTGTCGAGTTCCTACAGAGAGCTGCAGGGCATCTGATGGTAAGTAAGTTTTCTATATATGATCTTTTTAAAAGACACCCCCCTCCCCTGACCACCGGTCAATAACTCAGAGCCTACCCACTTATTTTTGGATAATCTCAGGCCTAATGTACACCTGCCTTCATTAGTTGTTGACCACTCAGGTCAAAATTATTTTTTTCGGATTTAAGTGGGGGATGATACTAGGGCCTATACAGAATCTATTGACACTATACTCATGTCCTGAAAACAACCGGAAGTGGATATACTTCATGGTCGAAGAAAAAGTATAACACGTGACAAAAAGCGGATTTTCAAAGTACCAACTTAAAGAATGCCCCGGCGACTCGTTTTTGAGCCCAAAGGGTTCACTTTGGGCTTCAAATTCTGGAAAACTATCTGGATTATAAGCCTTTTCGTGACTCCATGCCGACCATAAGGGCACTTTTTATGCAAAATCCTACTTTGTTGACGATTTAAACTAGATTTTTTGATTATTATTAGCATCTAAATAAAATTTGTTGAAGTGATTGTACCTTCCATAGGGCACATTGGATCAACTTTGTGAATCATCACGATGTCAATGTACGACAACTGCAGTCTCGCCAAAGAAGCTTGTACGGATTCGATGATGTGCTTTCGTGAAAGTCCCCTTCCTTCCGTTCTGTCAACATTAATCAAGTCATTGCCATCAGTTAAGTCATGCCAACAAAAATAGGTTTCATGCAATAAAATTATCATACATCGGCGCGTAATTGTCTTACTTGTTTTTAAGCATATACCATTAGTTCTATTTTTAAAATTAGTGTTTGTTTATAACGCTACCTTGAGAAAGCAAATTTTAAATTTTTTTTTAAAGTCCAGCGGTACCATACAATGGGGTTAAGCGGATATTTCTTTTTGATTTTTTACAATAAAGAACAAGAAGGAATTTTAATTAGGTATAATGATACTTCAATTATATAATCTCTATCTGGCCCTCTTTTGTACTATAAAGCACAAATGTACGTTTAATTCATAAGCAACTATTTATAATCCCTTGAAATCTGAGCCACTTGGCCCCATAGGCTTACTCATGAAAAAGTAAAAAAAGTCCTTGGAAGGCAAACTTGACAGAAATAGTAATTATTTATGAGTTTTCAAATCATTTTATAATCAAATACTATGGGCCACTTTCTACCACAAAAAAAGAAAATTCTTACAAAAATTATTCTGTGGCACGAAAAATATATCGTATTCATGAAAAAATTTGCATGCATCTTATTACGGTGCTAGAAAATATGATCCAATGCTCTAATTTCCACAAACTACTGCAAGTCAAGTTTTTCATGTGTTTTTTTACACAACCTAAGGAAACGTCCATTAATTACGCAAGGATTATTTTTGAAATTTATACCCCCTCCCACCTATCATAAGGATTCTTAAGATTTTGATGACCCCCTCTCCCCCTCTCAATTTTAAGCTATTTCGAAGGGCTACAAAGTATTTCAAAAAAATTCCAAATTTTTACAGATTTTAACGAGATTTCCAAAGCTTTTTAGGGATTTCATAAGATCTCAAGGAGTTTTAAAAGATTTTAAGGGATTAAAAAAGTTTTAGGGTAGGATTTCAAATGAGTTTAAAAGATTTCAAATTTCAAGAATTTAAAAAAATTACATAGTACAGTTTCAGAGAGTATCTATTTTTTCAAGTGATTTTGCAAGATTTTAAGGTACTTCAAGGAGTTTAAGGAATCAAGAACGATTTCCACGGATTTCGTGGCATTTTAAGATATTTTAAGGGATTTTAAGAGATTTCAAAATTGTTAAAAATAAATCACGAGATTTCAAATTCTTCTAAGGGATTGTAAGAGAATAAAGGGGTTTCAATAATTTCACTGGATTTTGAAAAGTTTCAAAAGACTTCAAAGTATATCACCAGTTCTCGTGAGATCACTGAAATTAAGCCGAGTTGGGCGCGGTTAGTACTTGGATGGGTGACCATTCGAGAATACTGCGTGCTATTGTTATTACGGATTTTAAAGATTTCAATGAATTTTCAAAGAATTTCATAAGATTTCAAAATATTTCATGGAACTTTAAGGATTTTCCCCAATTTTTAGAGATTTCTAAGAATTTTAAAGGAATATAATGGATTTTTTGAGATTTCAAATATTTAAAGCTATTTCAAAGATTTTCGCAGTTTTTAACGGATTTTAATGGACTTAATGAGATTCCGAAGATTTTAGGGTATTTCAAAGGATTTTAAAGGATTTGAACAGATTTTAAGAGAAATAAAAGAGTTTCGATTCTTAATTATATCCACGGATTTCAGAGGATTTTGTAAAATTTTGAAAGATTTAACGGAATTTCAAAGAATTTCCGATTATTATAAAGGATTTTAAAAGATTTTAAAAAAATCACGGTATTTCAAAGCTATTTGAAGGATTTCATGGATAGCGAAGTATTTTTACAAATTTTGAAGGATATTAGAGTATTTTGATGAGATTGTGAAAATTTGAAGGGATTTAAAGAGATTAGAGAATATTTCAGGGGGTTGTAAAAGATTTACCGTGATCATAAGATTTCGAAATATTTCACGGACTTCCAATGATTTTATCCGGTTTTTAGAGATTTGAAGGGTTTTTGGGGACCTCAAAAGATTATAATAAATTTTGAAGATTGCAAGCGATTTCAAGGACTTTCAAAGTTTTTGAAGGGTTTTAAGGGATTTCCAGGGAAGTTAATCGTTTATAAGGCTTTTCAAGAGTGGTTTAACTCCTCGACTTCATATTTATTGGACGTATGTGAAATGAAATATTACATTAAAAAATTTTTAAAAGTCCTCAATATTAATGATATAATGTGTATAATAGTATAAAAGCTAAAACAGGTGTTAATTGGGTATTTTCACATCAACCACGAGCTAACTTCACTTCGTTGAGTGCTGAGGGGAAAATAATAGACCAAATGCATGGGACAAAACATTATTTTTGTGTAATATCTTCGTAATGAATAATGAGTATTATTATTTTATTGTTTTATTAAATAGTTCCTGAAAAATTAAAACTATTTTTCAAATACACAAATAAAGAAAAAGTTAGTTTTTACGAAGATATTAGCAAAATAGGGCAAAAATGGACCGAATCCCATGCATTTGGTCCATTTTTTTCCCCTCAGCACTCAACGAACTGAATTTAGCTGGTGTTTGAAGTGAAAATACCTAATTATCGTATATTTTTAAAAAAATAATGAGAAAGAGGAAACTTAAGAAATTCTCAGAAATTTATATGAATGCATTTTTTATACGTTCCAACTAATGAAACTGCACCAAAAATGATTTAGAAGAAGGTTTAAGATTTGTAAAAAAGAAAACAATCGCTATTCATAAAATTTATTATTCAAAGAAACAGATAATTCAATATAAAAAATAAAGTTGCAGGTAAGCCGATTTCCCGTAAATGCGCCGCTTAATCCCATTTCACGGTTTAGTGTTTCGCTGTGTAGAATTAATTTCTTTAAAATCTTTACTGACCCACATTAAGAAACATCATAAAATATTACTTCAACCTCAAAAGAAAATATTTAAATTGTTCACTGTAAAACGCAGAGCCTCAAAAGTACGCCAAATTTCGTTTAGATTTGAGTTGCAACATTTTTGAGACACGAAAACGAATGTAGGCACAATGCAAATTTTCATTGTTCAAAATGAGTTGCAACAAATTTTACACCAATGGTTTTCTGTGTTTCAAAAATAGCCTTTCTTACAATTTCTTTAAACAACCTTCCTAAAAACTAACATAATGACAAACAATACTTTTCGGAAGTAATTTATGCTGTGTCATTGAAATTAAGTACTGTTTACTTATTCTTGTCTGCCCTGGGAACAAAAATAGACCTGCTGATATCTGCAGCCATAGTGTACACTATAAACGTTAGACTAACTAGTTAAACAAGACGATCAAAACTTTCCCAGATTTGTCACCTTTTACGTATTTTCGACATCAAAAGATATTAATAACAGAGCATTTTTTACGAATATCAATATTTTACCGTTCATAATTACTTACATTCTTCTTATATTATCTTATACTTCAAAACCTACCAAAAATAAATGATAATTTTTTAAAACACTACACAGTTCAACTTTACATCCCGAAATTCTTCACCAATTCCAATATCGCCGTTCAATATGTGAACAAACATTTTGGAACACTTAAAATTAATTAATTTTGGATTGTTAATATTATGAGTTCTAAGTTAATTTTTTCTCTCTGAAATAGTTGGAAGCTATCTTAATTTTGAGTAAAATGAGCCCAGAATAAATTAATATTGTCAATATTTTAAGAAAAGATTGCAAAAATATTGCAAAGTTAAAGTCAGATAAAGCTAGAACATTCATTTGGTTTTTATTATTTTCCTACAAAAGAGGCGACTTGGATTTTTCCGATTGTTTTATAAGTTGCTGCGGTTATATAGAAATTTGCCTTTAAAATGAGCCCCAAAACATGAAAAAATGTTAATTATTTCAGAAGTTATTCAAAATTTAAGAAAAAATTACAATTGGTTGTTTCGGAAGACAGATATAACTTTGAGGCCATTCAATTTTGAGGTTGGGTCCTGGTTTCGACGGCCTTAATTGAATAAGTACTCTCCCTAGAAGGATTTTGGCATAACTTGGCATAGCTTCTTTATCAAGATTTGAGTTGAAAACTAATTGCTCATTATAATAATATTTCAGAACCCTTATAAAGTTTTATGTAAAGTGAATCCAATGTGAATGAGTGTTTTCGCGTTTCTAATTTTAAACAAATTTTTTCTATTACACAAAGCCACGAAAAAAAAGTACGAGGTAATCTGAGTTTAGGTTAACATTAACTATTTAAAAATTATTTTATCTAAAATTGAGAAACAACCCTATTTATACTAATTTTACAATAGCTTTTAAAAAAATGAAGCCAAAAAGGTCATTAAGCGCCTTCAAGAAAGGGTTTCGTAGGGTACAGGATTCGATAGTCACTGCAAACGACAAAAACCAAATTTCTTCATTTTCTTATTTTGAACCCACTGATATAAAAAAAGAAGAATATTACATAGCAAATTTTATTTTTCATCGCAATTCAACATGTGCCAAGAGCTTCAATTTCAACCATCCCCAGGGAAAAACGGACTACAAGAAAAACTTCCAGAATACTCGTTTCTATATTATTCTTATTTTTAACTACTGACATAAACAATGAATACAACTTAGTTAATTTTATTCTTTGTCGCAAGAGTTTCAATTGGAGGCATTCCCGAAGAAACTTGGACTAAAATAAAAGCTTCCAGCACAGGGGTCAAAGAAGCCAAATTTCCCTGTTTCATCATTTTTCTTAGTTTTTAACCATTGATAAAAAGAAAAACATAATAGATAAGCAGATGCAAAAATTCTTCCACGAATACTCTATGGCTAGTTGATATTATATAATAATATTAATATTATAATACATTTTATAAATTCAACCCTCTAGCACAAATATTGTAGGAGCTAGGAGTGGTGAACTACAGAGGGGCGGACGGGCACCCGACCGGCGCGTCGCGTCGTTATAAGGCGTATTCTACGAAACCCTAAAAATTGAGAAAATGACTTCATCTTTCGCTCATTTTATTCAGAATTTAGATAGCTTTTAACCTATTTAAGACAAAAAAAACTCTGAATTAATCCAATGAAAAATTCAAAAGTAATGGTTTAACCCTCGTACCACTAGCGATCCTCTAGGGAGAGTTGGGACATGTGGGAATCGTTTCTGATTGGTAGGGCCAAACGGAATACGGAAGTCCTTCTGGGAGCGCGCTTTTCAATTTAAGTTTATTTTCCTTCTTAGTTTAAAATAAATATTTAATAATAAATTGTTGCAATAATATTTAAATTATTGAAAATTCAACTTACGGCATTCTTTAACATTTCTATTTGAATAAAAAAGATGTTACTGTGATTGCAAATTCTTTAGATGCTAAGAATGTTGGATTCAAATTCTACAATTCAATTTGTACATTTTACTCAATAAATATTAGAACTCATTATCTTGTAGCTCTACAATACATCTATAAAAAAAAGAAGTCTCAATATATTATCACCGCACTTTGAAGTCTTAGCGTGTTTGTAAAATCTTTTAATTTACAGCTTTCTCCACTTCTTTTTTTTACAATGCTTTATGCAACACGCACTCACTACTTTTGCAATAAAATATCAGACACCGGTTCACGATTAACAGCAAGCAATAACTTTGAGTTAAGGTTAGTCTTTACGCATGTGTTGTCAAGCATAAGTTCAGATTTTGTGACGACTTCCCTATTCCGGTTGGCCCTAGTCGAGTGTGAAAATAATTTCAACGACTTTTTCAAACCACACGAATTGATTCTAAAATGTTTGAAGAATATTTGAGAATTTTTTCAAGTTGATCGGATGAGTAGTTTTAAAATGGTAGACCGCGGAATAGTGCACAGGGTCCTACCGACCACAATACATTCTTTTAAGCTAAATGTAAGTCTACGGCAGCACAATGCGACACATTTGAAAAAAACATTGTTTTGCATGTACAATTTCAAGGTGTAAAATTTAATTAACAATTTCAAATATATATAGGTACATATATCTTCCAGTTCATATACTCTACCGTTGGAAATTATCTTCACGGCTAGCACGGGTGTCACTAAAAACTCACAAGTCGAATGATCCCTAGTAGAGATATTTCTGACTTTTTAAAGAGGATACTAGGTCTGTCCGGAAAGTATCCGAGCTTGTACTGTACAAAGAGTAAGAGTTAATTCTGGTCAATGGGGATGATATCGCCTTCATAGTACTCCCTTTCAGAAACCACAACCTTCTTCCGGCCATCCTCCCACTTTAGGAAACACTTCTTAAAGTCACCTTTCGGAATAGCTAACAGCTGCTTCGTCACATTCTGTTTTATTTTCTCTGCGTCTTGAAATCGTTTTCCTTTTGGAGGATAATTCAATTTGGAAAACAGCCAGAAATCACAGGGAGCCAGGTCTGGACTGTGTGGGAGCTGCCGAAGTTGTGAAGGGCCGTGTTTCGCCAGAAATTGCTGAATAATCTGAGATGAATGGGCAGAAGCGTTGTCATGGAGAAGGACTTGTCAGCTGCCACTTTTCCACAGCTCATCCCTAATCTTTTCAAGTCTTCCTCCATCTCCCTCACTGTTAAACGAAGATTTCCATTAATTAACACTCGCACTTGTTCCAAATTTTGAGGTGTTTCGGCCGTTATGGGACTGCCAGAGCGAGCGTCACTTTCCAGTGAAGTACTACCATTTTTAAATCGCCTAAACCACTATTTACTTTGAGTATATTTCAAAGACTTTTCACCATCCACTTTCCGAATCATTACGATGGTTTCCGAACATGAATGAATAAGTTTTTGGCAAAGTTTAATGCACACTCTTTACTCGGTGCGTTCCATCATCCTGAAATTCGACGCGTACGTGGTTAGACGTTGACGCAACTACGTGAACTAGTCGTCTAAAGATTCGCAGGTTTGTATAACTTAGTAGGAGGCCTCATAGAGGTCCTCCTTAAATAGTAAACACTAGTTTTTGACAGTAGCACAACTAGGTACAAAGTGAGAACACAAGGTCGGATACTTTTCGGACATACCTCGTATATCAGCTGAGAAGGTAAAAAAAGTCAAAAATTTCTCAAATTTCGTACTTCGACCTCAACTTGTGTCATAACCTAGAAAAGTTAGATTACAAGAAGTAATCTTTAAACCCTTTTTTCGAATTTTAACCAATAAAACATTTTAAAATCTTTAGTGGTTCCCGAGATATGACTAGCAATGTCCAAGTGTCTCTGCGTCGATCGACCGACAGCGGTAATTAACGACCGCAATTCGTCGCAGACACGCTTGGACATTGGTTGTCATATCACGAGAACCCGTCAAGATAAGATTTTAAAGATTGCTTTCCATTAATTTCGGATTTTTTTATAACTTCAAAGTCATCAGTGATTTTTAGTGCCGCTCATTCGAGCCATGTAGATAATTTGCGGCGTGAGTGTACCTACCACCATTTTAGCAAAATAATGCACAAAGATAAGAGATATGATTCTATAAATTGACATGAAATTTTTGAATTGAAAAAACTGATAGATAAATTAGGAAGGAGAGAAATAAGAGTTGGCAAAGGACACCAATTTTCCTAAGGTCACGTTTTTCCGTTGTTATTTTACCTACTTCGTGTTCCAGTATATTTTCGTGGTAACGACATAGCTGGAACGTTTCCAGCTGCGGCGCAAGAGAATTCGGCCCAATTGAATTTCAGCCTTGTGCCCGCTGTGGGCTTCACTCAAGTCGAACACATTTATTCCACTGTCGTAGGCGAGAGTGACAACGGCTTCTGCCGTTTCTTCATTGGTTGGGCCTCCAGCACCACCAAACGTGGTCCACGTTCCTGAAAAAAAATCGAAAACAACATCTTAACATCTTAAAACATTTTTGCGATTAAATTTTATTTCATACTTCCAGACATTACGTCGGACAAACGAGTGTTTCGATTACTTAAGTTCCCCATGAATTCCTTTTTGCTTAACCCCTTCATTTTAGCATAAAGAAGGCTCTACGTTTGCAGGAGAGGGCGGAAACTGGAACCCTTGAAAATTGTAGGGAAATGTCCTAAAAATCAGTTTTAAAAAATATATATTGTTTCAAGTGCATATGATGTAGTTTACACTTCACAGATAAAAAATAGGGGAACAAATTCAGCACAACACAAAACAAAAAACTGTTCTTGCTATGATATTTCCCGATATATGGCTTGACCAAGTTTGCCCTTTTTACGGTTTTTCGCGGAAAAATTGTACTTTTTAGTTTTCCTACAAATTTTTATATTTCTGTACACCTCACATAAAAATTGTATATAGAGCAATGGAAGCTAACTTGGATGTACTATTGCACTAGTTTACAGTCATTTTTTACATTTAGTGCCGTTATATATGAATTTTGAACAAAAACAAAATTTTGATGATACCTTTACACTATGAACTATATTCAAGTTTGAAACGACCAAACCTGGTTGAAAAAGGTAGCAAGGTAAAGTTCATCGAATCGCCAACGAATATTAGTGCCATTTTGCCTGATCAATTTGGCAGTTCAGGTGCAATGAACCGAAATATTTGAAAAAGCCAGTGTTTTAGACGAAAATAAACATACAAAATTTCGAAAACCAATTCATAAAAAAAATCGCGATGCGATTTTTAAATTTAGCAGACCAAAATGCATTGTATCAAGGGCGTACGGCTATTTTGCCTTCTTTACGCCCTCGATACACAATGTACTATTTTTAATTTACAGGGAATCCAGTTGGCTTCCATTCATCTATAGAAAATTTTGATGTGAGGTGTACTACGTATACTACGCTATATGCACTCGAAACGAGATATGTCAAAAATGTTTATTTTTAGGGCGTTTCCTTAAAATTTTCAACGGGTTCCGGTTCCAGCCCTGTCCCGCAAACGTGTGGCCATTTTTGGTCTAAAATGATGGGGGGTAGGAAAATAAAATTGAGCAGGAACTTAGGTAATTGATAAAATACGTGATGGCTGAACTATATGGACATAAAACTATTACTTCTACAGGGTATTTAACTGATTGGCAAATCATGAACACCGGGAATTCAGTTCACCGGGAAAAAGACCGGGAAATAACCACAAACTTCATTCAGTGACCGGGATTTTTCTCTCAAATGTACTAATATGCAAATTATAACTGGTTTTATTATCTTTATTACTCTAATTCTAAATTGAAACAGGAAATTTGTCCAAAAAATCATAATTCTTAATTTAAGTCAGAAAATAAAATGTTGACAATTGGGGCAGGGAATTTCCGTAATGAATTATAATGTTACCTTTTGAACAGGGAATTCCGCAAAGAATTAGGTTTTTTCCTTTGGATCAGGAAATTTTCTAAAAGAACTATATTTCTTTGATAGAACTGAGAATTTCAGTTCCGATTTAGAAAAATGGAATTTAAAAAATCCCTATTCCAAGTCAAAGTTCGTCACAATTTGAAACTTCCCTCTTCCAAATTTTGAAGAAAGGGAGTTACTATATCGAATGTTTCATGCAATATTGAATCAAGTTCAGGTAACTCCGTATAAAAAAAAGCTAGGGGTTTTCTTTATAAAAAACTTGGAACAACATCTTTATAAATGTTCACAGGTTAGGGGAGACCGGGCGGGACGGTACACCGGGGTAAGATGGGACACCCCATTTTTTCTTAAGTTGTATGTTTTTCAGAACTGTTCATTTTAGAAATAGGTAGAAGAATTGATTCGCCAGTTCTCAAAATAGAAAAAAATATATTAAATAAAACCAGAAGAAAGTAACGTTGAAATTTCAGGAGGTAGATTCTGTTATTTCAAGGTAATTTTAAATGGAAATTAATTACTGATAATATCGAAATATATGTTTTCCATAACGCTTATTGCAAAGATTAATCATTGAATTTTATTCAAATAATTGAGCTTTATTCATTTTTTGAAAACAAATGTTTAATATTTATATATAATTGAAAAGTACAATTTGGGGTGAAACGGGACACGTACTGGAGCGAGGCGGGAGAGCGTAACTTTGTACGATTGTCCGTATTTTATATTAGGTTATTTTGTGAGAAGTTGGAAATGTTATTTTTAGAGCTTTATTTTTAGTATACATATTTAAAAAGCGTTAATTCTTATTGAAATACATACAGAGATTAGAAATTGTTTTCATTTGTGCGAATGTTCTTTTTTAGTCATAAAAGTGTTTATCTTTCTGAATATTGATTTTGCACGTGTTAGCAACATTTATTTGAAAATCTTAATATTTTTATAATTTTAATATTTTTGTGTAGGAAAATGTTATTTTTTTCAAATATGTTTGGAGTTCAGAAAACTGTGTTAAACATAAATTATCTCTTATATAAATGGAGCAGTATTTCAAAAGATGCTAAAATTTGAGGGGACTTTTCTAACCTAAATACATTCTATACTAAATAAATACAAAACTTAGCTAAATATACCTCTAAGGTCAGTACAATCATTTTTAGAAATATTTTCACTATCATATTTCACACCTATTTCTAATGCAAATAAATATTTACATTAAATTCTCATTGCAAAACTAATTGGTATTGCTTCATCATGAAATACATTAAATCTCATGTCATTTTCAAAAATGTTAGTGTTGATAACATGAAAAATTAATTTTATATTGAAAAATAATAAATGATTAAAGTGTCCCGCCTCACCCCCGTACATGTCAAGTTCCGCCTCAGGCCCCGGGAAAAACGGGACAAAAGCACTACTTTTCAATTTGTATTTTTTATTCGTAATTAATTGCCTTACCACACGGAAAAACAGCGGGATCATTTTTGTGGCAGCTCATTTGTTATGCCCTCGAAATCATTTTTTTTTCTCAAAATGAGAATACTGCAAGTGTAAAACTATAACATGAACAATGAACATAGCTGCATTCTCATTTTCTACTGTGTCATTCTTTTGTAACTCAAATCAACATAAAATCAGCGTACTTTTGAGGATCGGCGTTTTTCTGTGCATATTTCATTCTTTACGAAATTGAAACATGAAGGTTCACAGTATTTAAATAATAATTTACATTGTAGTAGTTGGCAACAGATGACAAGCACTTTAATAAAAAAATAACTTGTCTGATTCCGCCCCGGTCTCCCCTAGAGTTGTTCTGTATATCAAAACAAGTCTATTTTTTGACAGTTCGATTTTTTGTAATCAAATAAACAAGCAGAAGATCTCCATCTCGTAATAAAATGTGGACATACACTATACAATATTAAATATTGCCGAGGATTCCATCAAATTTGATTACCTGCTGTAGAGCGGACTGGTTTTGTTTATTTTTTCACCAAAAGTCCGAATGTCAAAATCAATAAAAATGGATTTGATTCCATATACAGAACAACCCCAACCTGATAACATGTTTCCTTATACGGACTTACTTGAACTTGATTCCATATTGCATGGAGCAGTTAACGTATAATAATTTTAATTCTGATTTATAACAAGGGAATTTACAAAAACAATCCCTCTTCCGAGTCAGAATTCTTCAGATTATGAAATCTCCTTGTTCCAAATCAGAATGTGTGTAAATTAAAAAAAAAAAATTTTGCCAGAATTTGTCATTTCCCTCTTTCAAATTTAAAAAAAGGGAATTACTATATTTCTAAATTATAATAGAAAATGTTGTAAATAAATGTAATTCTGAATTGGAACAGGGAATTTCCGTAAAGAATTATAATTTAGACGTTGAGACGTAAAGAATTATAACTTTAATTTTCAATAAGTAATTTTCAGTAAATAATTATAATTTGACTTGGAACAGGGATCTTTTGAATTAGAATGAAGAATCTTCATTCTAATTAATTCATTAAGAAATTCAAAATTCGATTGTCTATAGTTTAGATGTATCAATTTTAAAATGATTTTATATTTTCTAGTACTACCTGTATTGGAAAACATAAAAAATATTGTACTTTGTTTACGAAATATTATTACGGCTTTCATTAAACTACAATAAGACCCAAATCAGTACTACAAAGGATTGCAAGAATTCTTCTTGTACAGGCTATCTCGTATAAAGTGCAATCTCAAACGAATTTCTCAACATCTCCTGAAAGCTCATGAAAAATTCCCCTATGCTTTCCAACCTCCTCATGAAAAATTCTTCCATCCTTTCAAATACGTTTCCTCTAGTACGTATTTGGACATCAACATTCGTGCGCGTGAAAACGATAAAGCTATATTAGAAACTCAATTTTCTTACACCTAAAGATTGCCAATTCTCACAAAAAGAAATCTGTCGAATCTGTAAAAAAATATATAATATAGAGTAAGAACATCAGTAGTGAGCCACTTAAGGTTAGAATCATATTTAAAGATATATAATGAGTGATTGTTAAGTTCGACAAAGATGAAACAAGCATTTATCAACATTTTAGCCATTTTACAATTTCTTATTAAGCTATTCAAAATTTATTGTAAACGCGGCGGAAATTATTGAATGCATGCTGAAAAATATACGTATAACAACACGAGAAGTAAGCAAGACAATTTTGACTGTTGATCACAATTGTATATAGCGTATTTAACTTATTTATTTATTAATTTATTTATTTTCTTATCTAATATTCTCAGACGAGAATTAGAGGAAAATACCTACTACTGAAGGGTGGCCCAATATTGGTGTCGTTACTCTAAGGGGTCGTCAATAAAGTAACTTACTAATTTTGGCTATTTTTGGCCCCCCCCCCCCTCGTTGATGACCATGGTTATGTTTGTTTATTCTGCGTTTTTTCGCGTTTCTAGTGAGTTCAGCTGCAATATGCCTAAATGATCGTGTGGTGAACTATAGGCTTCGGTAATGAGTCAAGAATAATTAAAATATTAAATTATCAGACTTCACAGACCAAAATTATCTCAAAACTAGAAAAATACGGTAATTTTTCACGAAAATGAGGGAATAATAGGAGAATACATTCTTTTAAATAGAATTAATGTAGATAACATATTGAATTCAATATAAAACTCTTTAAATTCCTAAGATTTCAAGTCAAAATATATTTCATTTTCAACAAAATAGTTGAATTAAAACTAAAAAAGATTTTTCACCCATACAGATGAATTTTCAACAAAGGAAAATTAATGTTTAACCAAACAGTTGAGATCAAACAGCAAAAGAGACGAATTTTTAACAAAATAATTGAACTCTTAAGCAAATAGTTGAATTTTCAAATCAAATAGGCGAATTTTTTCGAAGACAGTTAAATTTTTAACAAAAAAGTTACCTTACAACCAAGAAAGATGACCTTCTTACCGTAAAAGATGAATTTGCAATCCAAAAGGACGAATTCTTAACAAAACAGAAACAAAACGATGAATTTAAATTTCTGACAAAGCAATTAAATTTTCAACTAAATATTTGAATTTGTAATTAAATAACTGCATTTTTATCCTAGACAGATGAATTTTCCACCAAATAGATGAATTTTCAAGAATGAAAATTGAGCTTCCACCCAAAACGGCGAATTTTTAACAAAAGAGTTAAGTTTTCCAGCCTAAAAGTCGAATTTTTAAAAGTGTATTTTTGAACAAACACAAAACGAATGTTTTAAAAATACTTAGATTTTCAAAAAATAAAATGAATTCTTAACCAATAATATGAATTTTCAAACAATGAAAGAAATTTTTAAGAAATTAGTTCAACTTTGAACCAAATAGTTGAATTTCCAAACGAAGAAGATGAATTTTTAATCAAATATGTAAATTTTCATACAAAAATGACTTGTCCACCAAGAAGATCATTGCACTACCAAAAAAGAAGAAGTTTGAACAAAATACATAAATTTTTAACAATGTTCAATTTTGAAGCCAGAAAGATGAATTATCGACCAAACAATTCAATTTCCAACCCGCAAATATGATTTTTCAAAAAAAATTAGTTTTCTGCCAAACAGTTAAATTTCCAATCAATTAGTTGAATTTTCTAACAAATTGTTCAATTTTCAAGTAAAAAAAACGTACTCTCTGCAAAACAGTTGAACTTTCAACTCGAAGATATGAATTTTTATCAAAATAGTTAATTCAAAACCAAATAATTAAAATTTAAGCTAAAATGATAAACCTCCAACCAAAAAATATTTTTATTTGAAATCAAAAACAGTTGAATTCAAACAAAAAATACGAAATTTTAACAAAATAGTTGAATCATTAACCAATACAGATTAATTTTCAACCATAAAGGAAGAATTTTTAAACAAGAAGATTAATTTTCTACCATAAAAGACGAATTTTCAACAAAAGAAATTAATTTTGAACAAAAAAGTTCAACATTCAATCAAATAGTTACATTTTCAACCAAAAAGATGATTTTTTAACCAAGAATTTTAATGTTCCACTAGAAAATACGA
Source organism: Andricus curvator (assembly GCA_932195095.1). Lineage (NCBI taxonomy): Eukaryota > Metazoa > Arthropoda > Insecta > Hymenoptera > Cynipidae > Andricus > Andricus curvator. The sequence continues at coordinate 233,891 of CAKNYM010052991.1, forward strand.
ATTTTAAACAAAATACATACATTTTCCGCCAAATAATTGCATTTTTAACTAAAAAATATAAATTTTTAACCAAATAGTCCAACTTTCAACTTAAAAATATAAATTTTCAATCATAAATAGAATAGTTCAATGTTTAGTTTTAAAAATTAATTTTCAATCAAAATAATTACATTTTCAACCAAATAGTCGAATTTTAATCCAAACGAAATGAATTCCGAACTTTTTGAAACTTTTGAACTAAAAAATTAACTCTAATTCAAAATTAGTTGGACTTTCTTATGAGGTTCTATTAATTCAGTTTATATTTAAGCGAAATACGAAAAAAAGAGGAAAATCTGAAATAAGGAAGTGATTTTCAAACTTTTTAAGTTTGTATTCAACTGTATCGTTGCAGAGCCATCTTTCGCAAACTTTGTTCAAATTTATCATCAGGAAAAGTACTAAACTTTATCTATTTTCTTAACGCTACTTCCACTGATCCCCTCCCCCCCCCCCCACCCTCCTACTCTGTTACCAAACGTAATTTTTGTGCGGACCCTCCCCCCCTCAAATTAGCAACGTAGTTTATGGACGGCCACTAATCTAAGTAAGCATATTTTCAATTGTGCGTAGAAAAGTCACGAATCAAAGATTCCTTGAGTTAAAACTTAGAATAAATAACGCTATAAAAAAGTACTCAATTAAGAGTAAATGTTCCTCTCTTTCTACATAGCATGCTAATTAAATGCTCTGAAACAGGAACGTTTCATTCAACAACAACCTTTCCACAATAATTAATTCAAGTGGAACAGTTGAGTGACATGCACAAAAAAAAATACCGCTTCATTTTTCATGCAAGCTTTTATATTCATGCACATAAGGTGATTTTTCATACTATAGCGATTATTGATAACGAGAGCCAAGACTGAATTCTCCAAGGTATCACTGATCAATATTTATCGTGGGATAAAAAGACTTATGCATATCGTGTTGCATCACTGGAATTTTTAATGAAAATTAGTCGTTCAGTGAATCCCAGAAGGAAATCCCTGTCGGTTCACATTAAGAGAAAGAAAAAAAACATGATGCAGATAGTAGAGTATGAATGCTAAAGCGGAATCGACTTTTATTGTACCACTGGGTGGAAACTTTAATGATAAACTCTGATTCTCTTTGAGATCACTTTATAATTTTTGTAATTAGCAGGAAAAGGAGCCAATAAACATTTTTAAAGGAAAGAACTGGGAAATGACAGTGACTTCATTTTTTCACCGTAAATTTGTATAATTCTCAGTTTTAGAAGAAAACCCTATCTAATCATTTTAAATTTCACTTCACATCATTTGCAATAATTTGACATTGAAGAAGTTCGATTTGAAAATTTTAAAAATGGCAGCATTTCCAATTACACATTATTTAATCTCAAAATCCTGAATTAGACCTTAATAATCTTTAGGAATAAATTTTATTATATTTTATAATGTTAAAATTTGAATATCATTTTAAGGCTTCCAGCGAGTCATCATCATTTTTATTTCTTTTTTAGTCATTTTAAGACATTTTTAGTATCATTTTTAAAATTTGGACCGTTTCGAGTTTAAATTCATCAAAATTTTATCATTTATAATTAAATGGGTTAATAGTTATAGAACTTTTAATTCATAACGTTCAAAATCGTTATTTGAACCCTTCTAGATTTTACAAAATCTCAATAACTTTCGTAAATAAAATCTTCGAAAATGCAATAAGTTTGAAATCAAGTATACAAAAATACATGATTTTTAATCGAAAACGTTAATAGCAGAAATTAACACTTTTAATGCCTAAATTATTAATTTATAATATAATAAATTATAATTTAAATGGTTAAAAGTGGGGTTTTTGAGAAAATCTACTTTCAAGAATTTTAGTAAAACAGCCGTCATTTTTCATATTTTTCAATTTTTCTTAGATCACTTGAAAGAGCAAGAATTCCTACAACCAATAAAAAAAATTCTGAATACCTATGCTCTTTTGCTAAATGCTGCATTTGGAAGAAACTTTCCGTTCCTTTATTTCACTACAGTTTGTCGTAAAGATAACCGCGGGATTTCACCGGGAGTGGGTGCCATTCTACAAAATTGCACTCGCTCCCGGCGAAATTGCGGTAAAATTTCAGCTGTAACCACGTCTCACGACCGTGAGATAGGTGGTTACACTCTGCGACAGACTCAATACGATGTTCTGGCAAAAGTCTCGTGCACCTTGACACGCAGGGATGCTTTTCAGGCTATTAACCAGTGAAAGCTTGGCACCTCCAAGAGCACCGATGGTCAGGACGACTAGCTTAACAGAATATTCCGGATATAACCGTCGCAATTCCCTTATAAGGTACCTCTCTTTCTTTTCATTCTCTTTGGTTGTGATGTTTTTGTCGGCTGGTGCCGAAAATTCAATAACGAACATGGTTCGTTTCTCGAAGTCAAGGAGAACTATGTCAGGCCTCGAGTGCGCAACAGAAACAATTGTCGAGAATATGAAGTTCCAGTATATGCGGCAATTCTCATTTTCGACAATTGACTGTATTTCCCTAGGAGCGTTTGGCGGAGTGGTATTAGGGCTAATTCCGTAAGAGTGGCAGAGATGGTAATAAAGCACTCTTAGTGCCGCATTGTGCCTTTGGATGTACGTCGTTTCCGCATGAGTTAGAAAACTATATAGTATGTGTCCTAGATGCTCGGGGTGTGCTTGACACGCTCTGCAGCTATCATCAGGAATGTCTTGGCTCAAAATGTGGCGACGCCGCGACGGTATGGTAAAGCGGAAATGACACAGTCTTCACACGCCAAAATGAAACCCTCCGTGCCCCACTTCAATCCGAGTGATTTAAGGGAAGCAAACGTTAGCTCATACGATATCGACTGATCCTTCACATTTCTGTGGAAGATGCCGTGCATCCCCTTGCCGAGGAGCTGTTTGCGGAAGTTTTTCTCATGTGCTTTCTTGATCTGGACCTGCAGATAACAGTTACTCGACCTGGATAATGTTTGATGCATTTTGTTCACCCCTGACATCGAAGTCAAGGCCAAGTATTTCAGCAGCCTCCTCCTCCACTGCTTTGTACAGACACGCTCCTTTGCCCACTTCTTCGTGTTTCCCGACCATTTGAAGAAGAGGGTCTCGTCTATTTGCGACTGTATGTGCTGTATCCAGAATGGTCCTATTGTGAAAGATTTAGTATTCCGCGACCACCTTGACGGCGTGAGATGTAAAGTCGCGGAACAGAAGACTTGAGGTGCATGCTTTTGTTCATGTGCATAACCTTTCGTGACCCGATATCGAGGGATCTGAGCTCGTCTTTCGTCCATGGAACCACTCCAAATAAATAGAGTATTACCGGGACGGCAAGCATGTTCGTTGCAGATACTTTGTTTCTTGACGACAGTTCGGAAGAACAAATCCGTCGGATGAGACGTTTGTATCTGCATCGGAGAGTATCCTTTATAGATGTCACGTCCTGAATGCGGCTATGTGGCACGTATAGCTCTCTCCAGATCCAAGGTGTCGTTTAGCACTGTGTATTTCTCGACAATCCTTAGAACTAGATCTAGTTGCTCCTTATTTTTAGAATAGACCTTGAGATCGTCCATGTAAAATACATGAGTGAACTTCTGCTTTCGATTTCCAGGTTTGTCGCGGAAATACCCTTCGGAATAGCGAAGTTCGAGAGGTAGTGGCAATAATGTGAGGCAAAAGAGGAGAGGGCTGATGGTGTCGCCCTGAAAGACAACTCTTTGCAAGGTGACGTTGTTAGTTGTCACACTATGTTTTCCAGATGAGATGGTAAATCTGGTTTTCCAAACCGGCATCAATATCTCTATGTACCTCGCGATGTGTGGATGTGCCTTTAAAATTTCCAACAGACAGATGATAAGTCTATGGGAGGTTGAATCGGAAGCTTTTCAGTAGTCAATCCAGGCCATCGATAGGTATAGCGCTGGTAGGATGCTGCGTCGTTGCAGATACACCTATCGATAAGCAGGTTCTCCCGACATCCTGCTACGCCTTTCTTTGAGTCGCGTTGTTCGTACATCTCTCGCCACACAGTTCCGATTGTCCAAATAATCCTATCATTTAGAATAGCTGTTAAGGTCTTATACAGTGTATTCAGAAAAGTTATTGGCCTATAATTCTTAGGGTCAGCGAAGTTGCGCATCTTCGGGGGGAACACTGTGCGCCTTACCACCTACCACTCAGGAATAGGCTTTTCCAACTTTAGATATGGGGTGAAAATGCGGGCCAGATGCTGGTGGTTTGAAAAAAAATTCTTTCACTAGAAGGTCTTGACACCATCTGGGTGCGGATCGGAATAGTTCTTCATGCCTCTTAATACTTTTTTCACCACTCTCGGTAGTAATAGATGGGCATTTCGCCGCACGTGTTATGAAGGAACAGCACAGCTCTTTGAAGATATTTATGTTCTCTGAGTCTTCTTTCAGTGGAAGCTGGACTTTGTAGACTTCTCTCTAAAATGCGTCGTCCTCCTCTGGTTTGGGCGGGTGGTCGACAGTAACTGAAGGATCTTGGAAGAGTCGAGATGGGTCAGAGAAAAACTGTTTATTTTCTCTGGCCCACCCCTCCATCTGCTCTAGACTTCTCCTAGCGTCAGATAGTACCCGTATTCTGTCAACAATATGCTGCCTGATGGTCGGCAGCTTTGACTTGTTTAGTGTGTGCGGGACGCGTACTGTCTTGCCCAGTCTATCTTTGTACTGAGTTGATGCATTCGTCTTTTAGTCTTATGATCATCCGTTTGTTTTGTTTTACGGCTTGCATCCACCAAAGCTCTCGCTGCATTATTCACACTACAATTGATAATCCAGAGGTCCTACTCTTCGGAAAAATCTCCACGAAGCTCGTCATCCAGTTCAGCAAGATCTTTGGACTTGAGAGAAACCTGAATGTTGATGTTTCTTCAGGTCCTGGAGCACCACTCTTCCTCTAATGGATGCCTGCAGGGGTTAGTCTCAGTGTCGCCTCTCTTTCTCTGTTGACTGCTTGTTCTGGCTGCAGTAGAGTAAGCGCTCCGCTCACATAACTCCTTTTCCGGAGTTCCTGGGCATTTTTTTTCGCTGACGTCAATGCGAAAAGTGCGAAAGCTCTGGGTGTTTCTTGCACCACAGAGCATGCAGTCGTGCCATGTAACTTTCTTGTTTAGGGGCCATACTAGTATTGTAGTACTCCAACAGGTCGTCCATGAGTCGATCCGTCTACTTAAAAGTATTGAGATTCTGCCGATCCATCGCATTGACTCTTCTTTGATTGGCTCCCCCAACTCTAGGGTAATCAACATTGTTATCCGACCCATTGTCGGGAGTCATGCGCGTTCGATTGTCTTGAATTGCACTTATTACAACTATGTTTGGTGTTATCATTGTTGTTCCCACGATCAGCTAGGGAAAGGGGTTCGTCCATCCGTGCAGAGCTCCGCATGCAAGGATAAGGCTGCATACTCTGAGAGGTCACCCGGTATCTCTGAGTCACCGTTTAAGACACCTCATCCAGGTGCCATTCAGCTTTTGGCACGGTTTTTACGCCTTCGCTTGAGGGTTAATTCCTTCGAGACCATTCCTGGACTATTGTCCACGACTGCTTATTAATCCCGCACACGCGCGTGCATGTGTGTGATTTACCGCGGTTCTGCTGGGAGCCGGTGTCATATTTAGATGGCAGTTGCTCCCAGTGGGACCCTGCGGTGGTTGTTTAACCTTTTTTTGAATTATATATATATATACCAAATTATTCTGATACCATGACCCAGACTTTTCTCGAAATTTTGCCGGATTTGAAATGGAAATGATCTATTTTTAATTTTGAAGGTATATAAATATTATCATTATTCAATGTCAAAGACTTAAATTTAAAATTGTTAAATGTTAAACGTTTGAGTTCAAAATTGTTAGATTCGTTAATTTTTAGAGGAGTGCAGTCGTTTCTTCGAATGTTTAATACAAATTTAGACACGCTTGGAAAATTGGATTTTTCGAAATAGAAAAAAATGTTAATGTACATCAAACCGGCTTGATAGTCTTGAGCTATTACAGTTATTTAAATCAAAATAACTACTTTTTTCGATAAAAAAAATGAATCTAAAAGTCAAGTCGAATCTTTAAAATTCGATTTATTCAAATATTCGAACAAGTAGAATCCCGAAGATTCGACTTGACTTCTGGATCCATTTTTTAACAAAAAAAAAAAAAAAAAAAGCTGGTTTGATGTACATTTAATTTCTTTTCTATGCCGAAAAATGCAATATTCCAAGCGTGTCTTTTGAAGACTCTTAATTAAATATCTGGCACATTCTTTTCATCAATCATGATCTCACTATTTCTAAAAGGTTCTTCATTAATATTATTAATAAGTAAATTTGGTCTAATAATATATGGTAAATATACTATACAATTACCAAATTATTTCATTGCTATTACAATTAATTAATTGTAAGGAACTATTTTTATGCGAAAGAGACTTGTATTCAGTGAACTATTTTTTCATTTTCACTAATCACATCGTGGCGGCTAGTTTTCGACAGATTTTTTAGTACGGCAGGTATCATATTAAACTCGAGAAGGGTTAGATTGAACTACGAAGTTTTCAAAAAATTATTGTTCTCAAAAATAAAGAAAGAATTCATAGGGCTACCAGAGCCTCATTTACTGGCAAAAAATTGAAAAAGTCACCTATTCAAACTGAAAAAGTAACCAAAAGTGACTAATGTTCTTTCGAACTTGAAAGAATTTGATGAAATTTATATGAATTCTAGGTGAATATTAACGAATTCAGGATAAATTCAAAAAATAAACCAATGAATTAAATTCAATTCGAGTGAGTTTACAGGAATTTAAGGGAAATAGGAAAAATTACATGAAAATCATCAACATTCAACGTGAATTGAAAAAAATTTTAAATCCGTAATATTCCACTGATTTCAGAAAGATTGGAGTGAACTTAGAAGAATTTAAGGGAATTCAAGAGAGTTTGATGAAATGCCTAAGAATTCAAGGTGATTTTAAAAGACTTTGAGTGAATTTCAGATAAATTAAAGAAAATGGCAAAAATTCGATGTGTGAATTGAAAACAATCCAGAAATATTTTGAAAATTCATTAAATTCATTAAATTTGAAGTAAAAATCAGAAAAATTCAAGGTAACTCACAAGAATTTGATGAAACACTTAAGAATTCAAGGTGATTTAAAAAGAATTCAGGATGAATTTTAATAAATTAAGTCAGTTGAGCAAAGTTGAGTAAAGGACCCCGCACCAAATGTACAGAAAAAAGCCTTATGATAAAAAATTCTAAAAAAAATTTTTTCTTGTATTTTCGAACCTGCAAACTAAAAATTCGAAAGAAAAATGTCAGAAAGATGGACAGTTTTTAGACAAACACTTGTCCAAAGTTTCGATTTTTACATGTATTTTAATGGAAAAATGCTTATTTTAGCAAAATGTTTTTTTTCCTCAAAAACGCTATGATAGATTTGACTAAAACTTTTATATTTTGACGATCAGGCGTACCGAATCAAAAGATTCGTACCCACGATCTAGAAAGAATAACGATTCTTTGGGTATACAGCATGTTTTTGGGGGTGTTTTTGTACACTAAACATCCAAGTAACATATATGTAAATCATCATTTCTTAGTAACTAAAATCAATAGAGATTTTTATTCATCCTCTACGGCATGAAACGACTTTTCAATAAGTGGAGTAAGCGTACATAGCAAGAATATGTTTTGACTTAATTTTAGGGGATGTTTTACCATCCCTTAAACAATGAGTCTGAAGTTCCTAACGCATTAATCAATACCGAAAAATAATTTTATTTTTAAATGCATGAAAGCTGATATTTTATGACAGAAAATAGTCTCGTACAACCCTAAAAGCTTCCTAAAGCACTTTCAACCCGTATCAGATATAAAACCCACCCAAACTACCCCTAAATATTTTTAAAATTCAGCAAAACCAACCTAATTCAAAAATCCGCCCAATTTTTGCTGATGATAATTTCAATTGATGCCAAAGGGGCACACATAAAGTCCCAACCCTTCAGCACATGTAGAACTCACCCCAGCCACCCCCGAATATTTTAAAAGTTCAATAAAGTCACCCTAATTCAAAAATACGCCAGTTTTTTCTGATAATGTTTTCAGTTGATGCCAAAGGGAGAAAAAAGTGTCTCAATTCTTCAGCACATATAGAACTCATCCCAGCAACCCCTAAATATTTTTAAAATTCAATACAATCACCCTAATTTCAAAGTACACCAGGATTTTATTTGAAAATGTTTTCAGTTGATGCCAAATGGGCAAAAAAAAGTTTCAAACCCTCAGCACGTATAGAACTCACCCCAGTCACCCCTAAATATTTTTAAAATTCAATATAAACCGCCCAATTCCAAAATAATCCAGGATTTTGATGATAATTTTTTCAATTGATGCGAACGGTTCACACAAAAAGTCTCAACACCTCAGTACATGTGGAACTCATCCAAGTCTAAATATTTTTTTATATTTTAAAAATTCAATAAATTCAAAAAAGTAAGAAGAAAGGACAGTTTCCAGATACGCACTTATCAAAGGTCCAATTTTTACATGTGTTTTAATGGAAAATGATCATTTTAGTTTTGGCATTTTAGATTTGGCATCAACTGAAAACATTTTCAAATAAAATCCTGGTGTACTTTGAAATTAGGGTGATTGTATTGAATTTTAAAAATATTTAGGGGTTGCTGGGATGAGTTCTATATGTGCTGAAGAATTGAGACACTTTTTTCTCCCTTTGGCATCAACTGAAAACATTATCAGAAAAAACTGGCGTATTTTTGAATTAGGGTGACTTTATTGAACTTTTAAAATATTCGGGGGTGGCTGGGGTGAGTTCTACATGTGCTGAAGGGCTGTGACTTTATGTGTGCCCCTTTGGCATCAATTGAAATTATTATCAGCAAAAATTGGGCGGATTTTTGAATTAGGTTGGTTTTGTTGAATTTTAAAAATATTTAGGGGTAGCTTGGGTGAGTTTTATATCTGATGAGGGGTTGAAAGTGCTTTAAGAAGTTTTTAGGGTTGTACGCGACTATTTTCTGTCATAAAATATCAGCTTTCATGCATTTAAAAATAAAATTATTTTTCGTTATTGATTAATGCGTTAGGAACTTCAGACTCATTGTTTAAGGGATGGTAAAACATCCCCTAAAATTAAGTCAAAACATATTCTTGCTATGTACGCTTACCCCACTTATTGAAAAATCGTTTCATGCCGTAGAAGATGAATAAAAATCTCTATTTATTTTAGTTACTAAGAAATGATGATTTACATATGTTACTTGGATCTTTAGGGTACAAAAACACCCCCAAAAACATGCTGTATATCCAAAGAATCGTTAATATTTCTAGTTCGTGGGTATGAATCTTTTGTTTCGGTACGCCTGATCGTCAAAATATAAAAGTTTTAGTCAAATCTATCATAGCGTTTTTGAGAAAAAAAAACATTTTGCTGAAATAAGCATTTTTCCATTAAAATACATGTAAAAATCGAAACTTTGGACAAGTGTTTGTCTAAAAACTGTCCATCTTTCTGACATTTTTCTTTCGAATTTTTAGTTTGCAGGTTCGAAAATACAAGAAAAATTTTTTTTTAGAATTTTTTATCATAAGGCTTTTTTCTGTACATTTGGTGCGGGGTCCTTTGAGTGAATTTAGAAGAAATCAAATTAATTAAAAAAATTCAAACGATCCAAAATATTCCATTTATTTAAGCAAAATCGGTGTGAATTGAGAAGAATTCAAGAAAATTCAAGAGAATTCGATGAAATTCATACTAGATACTAGTATGAACTAGATAATAAGCAAAATCGGAATTCTTCAGGAAAGCGAAAAAACACTCTGTAAAACCTAAATGACAAAAGGTAATTGACATTGCGAAAACTGATATGTTATAGGTCTATTCTAAATTGAGAATTTGATGCAGAAATGAAAATTAGGAGAAAGGGGTGACACACTCAGCGTACCTAATCCAACATTGGAAACACGTAGACCGCTTTTGCCCAAGTTGCGGTAGCGAATACCTGGCGAGGGTTGTTGTAGTCGAGACTGCGAACTTATGCAGCTTGTCAGCAATTGTTCCTTAGTTCCTGTTGATGATTTGCAATGTACACCAGATTCGACGCCATTGAATTCTTCCATGCAATCTAAACTTGCAATTGGAGCACGACATCTGTAACAAAAAGGTTCAAAAATTGCGATAAAGAAATATTATATTTTTAAACCGACGGCAGTAGCTAGGTGGTCATTCTGGACTCGTCGAGATCTCTAATGTTAAGCACAGACGAGCGCGGTTAGAGTTTTGGTTAGTTTTTTTTTTAGAGTTTTGGTTTTCTGCAGTTTTCCACTTCTCTGACCAAATGTTTAGGCCATTGCGAGTGCTTCTATTAAAAATCCGGTTGCAGACGATATGGGATTTAGGTAAAGTGACCATATTTGAAACGCTCAAATGCAGGACGCTAACAGTAGGATTGAGGGAGGGGGGTTCAGATTCAATGTTGAAATCTCAAATTTTATTTTGCGGGACTTTTTGCAAAAAATCGTCTTCACCAGGACATTTTGCAGGACATTTACCTTCGCAGGACACATTGCTCAAATGCGGGACTGTCCTGCGCAATACAGGACGAATGGTCACTTTAGATTTAGGAAAAGGAAATTTAGAATATAAGAGTTATTTTGTTTGTTTTTGGCTTTTGACGCTTTGGATGGAACGTTCTATGTATATATGTATCACACATTATCGTCAATTTGCGACTCAAGAATTACGATTAACGACCCGTGGGGGCTGGAAGGCTCCCCAGTGACTGGTCACAGAAATAAGGTTGGTCAAGCCCCTACCCTTTTCAAACGTCTCGTAAGGGCGGGAAGACACCCCTGTGACTGGTCACAGAATTAAGGTTGGTCAAACCCCTACCCTTTTCCAACGTCTCCTAAGCGCGGGAAGGCACCCTTGTGGCTGTTCACAGAAATGAGGTTGGTCAAGCCCCTACCCTCTTCAAACGTCTCGTGGGGGCGGGAAGGCACCCCTGTGACTGGTCACAGAACAAATGTTGGTTAAATCCCTACCCTTTTCCAAGGTCTCGTGTGGGGTGGAAGGCAACCCTGTGACAGGTCACAGAGATAATGTTGGTCAAACGCCTACCCCTTTCCAAAATATCGTGGGGGCGGGAAGGCACCCCTGTGACTGGTCACAGACATAATGTTTATATAGGTATATTATACATAATTCTTGTAATTTAAACGAAATATCGATTATTTGCCATGCGTGAGTCAAAATTAATATTAAGTGTTTCAGGCTGTAACGTAAGCTATCAAGATGACCGATACCGAGGGTCAAACAATAACACTAGACACATGGGACGAAGCTTCATTTTCAAAAATATTTTGTAAAAAAAAATTTCTTATCGGAAGCGTTTCTTGATTTTTTTTTTATTTTTCAAAATGTATTCAATCAGATAATAAAATCGATGATTTTTAATTCTTATTATGAGCAATTTTCATAATTTAAATAAATAATCCGTTATGTTAACCGAAATTCCTATTCACACCGAAAATACTTGGTCTACGCTCACCGTATTTTCATGAAAAAAAATGCTAACAGATTATTTTTCTTTTAAAAAACATTATTTTTATCAGTTTTGACCTTGAAAATTATATTTTCAGTTATTTGCATGACTACGTACGTAATTATCTTTTATTTCGTATTTCGCTTTTCGTGAAAAACAGCCGGCAAACAGCTTCCTTGCCGGCAAGGTTGTTCGTTGCCGGCGCCAGCAGTGTAGACTCTACATGTCAATGTCCAAAAAGAATGTACATGTGAGTATAATATTTTGATATTACAGCACTTAAAATAGAGTGTGGTCCAAAAATGCGTTGGAAATTTTTTTTCTTGAATTTTTATAACATCCCCCCCCCCACGCGACTTTGTTCGAATCCATACAAAATGAATGCATATTTTTTTTGTTCAAGGAAAAATGATACTTTAAGGTTCCGCAAGCCCCACGAAGTTTAACACGTATTTTTTTTTTTTTTTTTTTTTATACCATTAAACCATTTCCCTTTCAGGGTAGGCGTGACACTACCCGATTCGGGTAGTGTTTCTAGGTTTTTCTTGTAGTTATAAATAACTACAAGTGTGGGCTCACCACACCCACGATGTGCCAACAGCACTCATGTCAGTATTCTTGAATGGTCACCCATCCAAGTACTAACCGCGTCCAACGCTGCTTAACTTCAGTGATCTGACGAGAACTGGGTTTTTCAGCGTGGTATGGCCGTTGGCCATACCATAAAAAAATACGTTTTCGTAAATTTTATTCAGAATCGTCTATATTATATCTGTTTTATAGGGTCCCAAAGACCGTCATAAGCTTTTGTGATTTCTTTTTGCAGAAATTGCTTCTGATACCTAAAATATTATTTTCTGATGATAATTAGATGTTTGAATCGATTTTCTAAGCAATTTATTCTGAATGTATCTGAATTTTTTAACTATTCAGTCAGAGCCAGAAAATAATTAATTGAAGTAACCAAAAATAATTGTTTAAATAATGAATTATTGTTCACAACTATCTTCTCTGAGAGTAATACTAGAAAGTTGCGGTTTTTCCTGAAGTTTCCAACTTTTTTCAGCTTTTCACTTACAGTGAGGCAATAATTATTTAAGGTTACCAAACATAATTTTTTAAACAATTTATCATTGTTTATAATTATCTTTTCTTAGAATAATGCTAGAAAAGTGCGTTTTTCTTTGAAATTCCCAACTTTTCTTTGCCTTTTCAGTTACGAAGAAATAATAAATAAATATCAAAGAGAATCATTTTCTTAATTTTCTCTCTTTCTTTTACAGATATTTTTGTTCTGAATTAAAAACTTTCAAATTATGTTTTGACCTGATAGTAATGAGTGTACAGTTCCAAACTTTTATTTTCATTCCATCCTTTGTTTTAGCCTCTACTGTAAGACAGCCTTTTCGTCTACATTATTATTTTTAAAAAACCGTTGCTACGGCTACCAAAATTTTGGTTCAAATAGTAATAATTTTCGGTGCGTGTAGACACTTCCATTTTTTAAACATTATCAAAAGACTAAAAAGACTTCGTTTTGAAAATAATGAAACACTATTACTTATTGATTACTCTAAAAAATATAGTTATAAACAATAATAAATTGTTTAAACAATTGTTTTATAACTTGAATTAATTATTAACTTACTTTAATTGAAAAGTAGAAAAAAGTTAAAAATTTTGGACAAAACCGCAACTATCTAGCATTACTATAAGAGCAGATAGTTACAAACAGTAATAGAAAATTTAAACAAATATTTTTGTTGAATCGCAATAATTATTACCTCAATCTACGTGAAAAGTGGACAAAAAGGGGAAAGTTTCAGAAAAAAACCCTAACTTTCCAGCTTTATTCAAAGATAATATTATTAAAAGTAAGAATAAATTGTTTGAAAACTTATGTTTGTTCACATGAATTAATTATTACCTTACTAAAATTGAAAATTAGAAAAAAGTGAAAAATTTCAGAAAAAACTGAAACTTTCTAGCAGTATTCTCAAAGAGTATTCTTATAAATAATAATAAAATGTTTAAACAATTCTTTTTGTTAACTTTTATCAGTTATCGCCTCACTCTAACTGAAAAGTTCAAAAATTCAGAAAAAAGCGCGACTTTCTAACTCTATTCTAAGAGAAAGATGCTATCAACAATATTACATTGTTTAAATAATTTATTCAAACATCTAATTATCAGTAAAAGGTAATATTTTATGCAGTAGAAACAATTTGTACCAAAATAAACCGCGACAAAATAATTATTAGCGCCAAATACTCACAAAACCAAATTTTTTACTTATGGGGTTTTTTTGGGACCCTATAAAACAGACTCATGGGGCTGAAATTAAAAAGTTAATTTTTGATTCGTATTCTAGGGCTCATTTTGAAAAGAAATATTGAGGGTCATCTGGAGACATTCACGATTCTGAATAAAATGTACAAAAACCTCTTTCTTCTTATGGGGAATACGTGTTAAATGTCATGGTACTTGCGGAACCTCTGAATATAATTTTTTTTCAAGAAAAACGCATTTATTTTTGCGTGGATTCGAACAAATTTGGGGGCGATATGCATGAAAATTATTCTTCTCTAGCGGCACACGAACATTTCAAGATAAAGAATGAAGCAACCAAATAGGGTTTTTTTCTTCAAAATAACGTATTTTTGGGTTACATTGAATATGAGATACCAAACATTTTTTCTAAAAGAATATAGTAAATGTTGCTTCAAGTTCCTCTTAATTATTTTCTTTATCAATCACATTTTTCTGATATTCCACGAATATTTTGAAGGCAACATTTTAAAAATATTTTTGAAAAATCTGATTTTTGTTTAGGGAAAACCACTCTACAGTAAATAAGAAAAAATTCAACAAAATTTAGCTGCATCAGTTTGAAAAATAAAAAAATATTTTCGTTTTTAAATAAAGCTTACATATTCAATTGATTATGATAATAGAGCAAAATATCACAAAATTAGTTAGCTAGCTGTAATAAACATTTTTATTAGACCCGGTCAAGGGTACGATTTTGACACCTTTATCGATCAATAGATAATAATCGTTTCTGGTATTGCTCCTGGACATGAGAAAATACTCAATTCTCGATAATTATAATTTATCATTAGTATACTTATAATTAAAATCAGTTTATCGAGTAAATAACAATCGAAACTATCATTATTTTACGAAAATCATAAAAGCTTAAGTTGTTTACATCTTTTTATCTCAGATATTCCGCGAGATTGGTACGATTGAAGAATTTGTGACCCCCTAATTTATAATTTAACTAATTAATTGACTAAAAAAATTGCAGGCTTTTTAATAACATCAAATTTACACTGGTTTTTACTTTATTATTTACAAAGACTTGAATTTAAAAACTTCGCGAATCAAAATAAGCAAACAAAGACAACCTCTAATTTGAAACAACTGCGCAAGATCATTGCAGAGCTGCCAGTTTTGACAGCGAAATATTTCTCAATTTTTCCGTTATCTACTGTTGCAAAATCTGATGCCAAATAAAAAGTCCTCAAACATTTATCAATAATAAAGTGATAATACTTTTTTGGTCAATATATATATTGTTCAATTAACTTCAAATTTTCATTTTATTGTATAAATATGCCACATGAACGTTTCATTTGAGTAAAAAGTATGAATAAAGAAGAGGCGAAATTTTTTATTTCAAGTTCAATATTAATGTTTTGCTCTCACATTAATTATTTATAATATTTAAATAAAACTTCGTCAGGCAATATATTAGCCTTGCTGAAATTGTATACCAAAACAAATAATCAACATTGTTTTCCAGTTAATTAAAATTATCTACTATAATTAATTGTCTACTGTAGAGTGGTTTCCCTACACTGAGAAAAAAAGATTACTTGAATTAAAGAAATATAGAACTGAATACATCTAATCAAATATTTTTTTGATCGTAAAACATTTTTCTTGTAACAGAAATGATTTTTTTACTTAAAAAACATAATTTCTTAAGACAAGAAAAATTTTGTTTGATCAAAAACATATTTTATTAGATGTATTCAGTACTATATTTCTTCAATTCATGTAATCTTTTTTCTCAGTGTATATAAAACAAAAGGTTGTTGCTAACAAGTGATGAATGTTGCTTCAAGTTCTTTTCAATTGAATATTTTTTGTTGATAATCGTTGTATTACATCTCACGAACAGTTCAGGATACAAATTTTTTGGAAAAATGGATAGCCTACTGATTTGAAAATTGGAATAGTGATATGAGCTTACATGTTGAATCACAAGCCTTATCAGCATTTTATCTCCAAAATTCTTTCAAAAATATATACTATAAGTGAAGAAATAATTTATCATATAGGAAGAGTTGAAGCTGTATTTAATACTTCTAACTTTCACTGTTTTTAAAATTGGTTACTTCCAGATTTTAATATTTATTTAATCAAAAAACAAGCGTAATAATGTCGAATTTATATATTTTGCAATTCAGACGACCCCAAGTTATTATTTTTTTGTTTCCAATTGAAAGAGTTTTCAAAACCTTTCGATCAAAGACTGGTTTGAACGAGTCTTTATAGAAAAAGTTTAAGTTCGAAGTTGGAGGCATTACAAGTTTCAATTCTCTTAACTCTTAAGCACTTTTTCTTTAACGAAATGGTCCGTCGAGAATCTTATTAGTTCTCTTACTTATGAATTCTTATTCCTCTTCAAGGATTTAAATTCTTACTCCATTTTTCAAGAAACTCTATTTCCCAAGAGTAATATCCTTCACAAATTCAAAATCCTTCTTGTAGTTTCATTCAGGCAATTATCTTCGCAATACTTTAACAAAAAATTTGTTTTCTAGATTCTAATTGACATTAATTCACTACACACAATCTTCAAAACTTGTTAAATTTTTTTTTCTTAATTTTTGAAAGAATTCTTGAAATAATTAGAATAAAAATTCTTCAGTACCTATAGATCGTGGGCAGTTGGTAAGAATCGTCATCCTCCATGCTGCTATTGGTATTGGCGTTATTATTTGTATCATTTCCCGCGTTGGATGCGTGTCCTAAGTTGTAGAGCATTAACTGTGACATCACTGAATTAAGCACTGACAGTATCACCGAACGTCTCTCAAATTAACCCGAAGCCCATCTCTTCTTTCAGCAACCAACACATTCTTCTTACACCCCAACTTGATGACCAACGTTATGATGATCGATCACCATGATCCTTAACAACCACCAAACAATCTTCCTCACGACAAACCTTCCTTATTCCACAAGCAACCACACTCAATTAATAAATACTAATCCACGTGTTTCTTCTATATTATTGCACATACGATTTAGGCACTAGTTTATTGAATCATTTTAGGCACCATTCGAGAGATAAAGACTGAGAGAGAAGAGATAGAGACAGATAATTCGAAAGAGGGAGAGGAATCCCTGGGCTTAAAATCCCTAACATCTTTGCTAAAGTTCATATCCTTTACATTGCCATTACAATACATATATTATTACCCAATTTCATCAGTTTCATATAATTTTTTTATAAGTTAAATCTTTTATTCAGAATCTTCGAGTATAATTACGACTTGAAATCTTATAGTTTGGACGTTAGAATTTAGATGTTGAAGATATTTATATAAGCCTATTTACACCGGATGGTCGATATGAGCCTAGATATGTGACACTAATCATCGGAAACCTTTCCGATCGCGATAAGAATCAACAACTTGACTTTTTCACCCCCTTGTAGATTTAAGAATGAACCCTTTGTAAGTATCAATTCACCCTAACTGTTAGATGACCTGTTTTTTGAGTGTCCCTCTCTTTTCTTTAAAACTACAGAGTACACTTTTGTTTCTCGGGCTGGATAATGGCTTGTCGAAAGAAACACACATAAATCGTAAAGGAAAGATTAGTAAAAATATTATGTCTGAGGGCAAGTGTTGTGCTCTGAGCGCGGCAAGGCAACACTGCGCGGTCTTTGGTTCCTGTTCGAAGGGGTGAAATCGCGCGGGTGCAGAGAGGAAGAGGGCTGTGCGGCAAAGGCGCATGACGCAGTCGCATCCAGCGCATGGATCGACTGGGCTCACCTATTAATATATACCTGCATACTGACACCTTACCAGCATGCACCCACATGCCAGACCGCGTACACCCTCACACAAGAGAGCCGGGTGCAGGTACACTCAGAGCCGAATTTAAGTCTCAGGCCACCCTAGGCCACCCTCAAATTTGCCGCCCTTTTTCAATTTCCATGACTAGTTTTTTCGATTGCGGAGTTGATAAGCAAAATTAGAACAGTACTAGTCAAAACAGACGTATTCTGTAATAATAAAAACAAATTCTAAGCCGCTGTGCCACCCGTGCAAATTTGCCGCCCTAGGCCATGGCCTTTTTGGCCTCCCGTGTAAATACGGCACTGAGTACAGAACACACTTCCGCGTCACGCGCGTGCCTTCGCATATATATATAGGAAAAAGTATAGGTAGACGTATTACTATAGAGTGTGTAGTGTGTACTATACTTATGGAACAGCACGGTGGGTTTGGTGAACCAACTCGGACTCGCCGGCAACGCCGCATTGCAGATCTGCACGCTGACGCTTGGCCAACCCTCCTTCTTTCTCTCTTTACCTTCACCATCTCAAACTCTCTTTTTTACTCTTTTTTATACTATTCTCAGCTTTGGCTAGATTTCATCTCCTCTCTCTTATTCGTCACTTCCTTGGTCTCCAAATGTCGATGGTTTCAATTACTTAGGCTTTCCAATTTCAAGGTCATTTGTTTACTGATTTATATGGTCAGAAGGGCAGTTCGATGTTTGCAAATAAGACTGTTTAAACACATACCAATGGAATTTAATCGATATAATTAGTATATCTATACATTCATGTATATTACAGTTGCATGAGTGTTTCGGTAATACCTGTCTCAGATAGCACGCTTACCTAAAAAACCAGGTCTGTCCCAGGTTTTTTCGGGAAAAGCATAGGTCTAAGCCTGGGACAGACCGGGTTTTTTCGGAAAGTGTGATATGTGGGTGTACCGTCCAATATCATATCAGATTTGAGAATTGACAAAAGAACTGAAAAAAGTTCCAGCCACTGCCAAATTCAGTGTCACATTAATTAGTAATAATGTAGCTCTAAAGCTATTAATAGTTTTTATATCCTAGTTTTCACTGTAGTTTGAAGTTTTATCAGCTCTTGTATGTCAACTGTCAAATTTGAGATAGGACGGTACTGAGGTATACCGAAACATAGGACTATAATTTATTATACATGCAAGTATCCGTTATATTACTTTTAGCGTCCATTGAACTAAAAATTGAAACTTTCAAATAATATAAAATGAAAAAATGATTCAAAGTAGGGATAGGTGTGGTCCTATGGGATGAAGGGGGTCCCGTGGAATAGGTTGGTTCCCGAGGGCTAGTTAAGGATACGTGTGATAGGTTAGGCCAAAAGGGATTGGTGTGGTCCCGAGGTATAGGTGGGGTCACGTGTGATACCTTGAGTCCCGACGGATAGGTGGGTCCTGAGGTATAGGTTGGGGTCTGGTGGATAGGTGGAATCCCTTACGATTGATATTAGGATATATATGGTTCCCGAGGGAATGATAGGATCCTCTGGGCCAAGGAAGATCCCGAAGTATAAGTGAGGTCCGATGGGACAGGGAAGGTCTCGAGGGTTAGGTTGGGTCTCGTGGAATAAGGATGATCCCGAAGAATAGTGGGGTCTCGAGAGTTAGGTTAGGTCCCGTGGGATAAGTTGGGTCCCTTGGGATAGATGGGTTCCGTGGGATAATAGTGGTGCGAGGGAAAGGCTTGGTCCCCGAGGTGAGGAGGGGTTTAAGAGATAAGGGGTGTTGAAGGAAAAAGTACCCGTTATCCCATTATGCGGTCAAAGTATTTAGTATATTCGTTCGATATTCTTTATACCACACGCATAATACGTATGGATACCCTTGACACGCCAGCCTTGCCGAAACTTACCTTTTCTACTTATAGACCATTCAAACTGACATTTCTGATAAAATATATACAACAATTTGTATGCTCATGGGTAAGAGACAGGTAAAAAGTGTAACAGACTTTTTTGTAGAGCATAAATGATGTTAATGATATTTTCCCAATCTTCTATGTGAAAAATATTTGCTGCAAAAAATGTTGTTCACAAAATTTTCATAAGCAATATTCCAGAATTATTATGACAAATAATGATAGCAATTTTTTTGACCTTTCACAACAATATGTAGAATATGAGAATTTGAAATAGCAACTTTTTTGCGTCCAACATTCTATTCAAAATTACATAGTCTTCATGTACAGTACTTCTAAAAAAAAAAAGAAGATGATCGAAGAAGTCGCACCGATTTGGATTTGCCGACTAGTTACCATTTTTTGCCGACTAGCTGACTTTATAGTCGAATTACCCGTTTTGTGGGGGCCCCAAGTCACGGCCCCGATGGCCCTTATATAAACTCGGCCCTGCCTGTGACAAACATTAACTTCTGTTTTTTCTGTGTTAATATATT